>BMAU01015341.1:0-315014 GCA_019973935.1 Trichonephila clavipes | reverse complement strand
GTTACGTATTGCTCTAGCGTACCGCAGCGCCGTTCACGAGGACTACCGGATATCCCCGCATCCCAGATGCTTTAATGGCCGAGATCTTCGTCTCCTTGTGACCTGCTGTTTGGTCGCCTCCTCCGGATACACCTTCATCGCCTGAGTGAGTACGTGCAGAATCTCCAGGCACGTTTTGAAGATGTACACAATTTGCCTCGAGAACGGATCAATCTGAGTGACGGAAAAGATGAAGACTCGGTACGACACAAAGCCACAGGACATCAACCAAGGAAGGTGACAAGCTGTGGTTCCACAACCCGACTCGACGCAAAGGACTTTCCCAAGCTACAATCGCATTGGGACGGTCCTTATACACTGTTTTAAAGATAATAAACGACGTCGTAATCCGATCCGTAAGTCAACGAATTCGAAGCCTAGAGTCGTTCATTACGACAGGCTTGCTCCATATTATGGCCATAATTCTTAGTGTGTGTTTATTATCGTGTAATTTATTTTGACCATGGTCTTGTATAAATAAGTTAGTGTGTAAATAATCTTAGTAAGTCAATTTTGTTTATTGTTTTGTAAGTAAAGCTTATTTTCTACTATGCATTACGTGTTTATTTTCTTTGTACTATGCATTAGGTGTGTTTATTTTGTACTATGTATTACATGTTTATTATTGCATATTCATTTAATTGTTTTTAATCAATTGCTTTGTCATTATGTTAACGGGTCTCGATGAAGAGGCTGAAACTCGCCCGGGACGTGTGCTCTGAGAGGGGGGCAATGTTACGAATTTAGTCTTATTCTAATTGTTTCTACTCATTTGTGTTCATTTTTACAGTTTAATTTAATGTATCTAATGTGATTTCAACCCTGTTTACCTGTAATATCATTTCCACTGCATTGCACGGCCCCCCATGCTTTAACATTGGTTTAAATGGTAAACTCGCCAATATTGCAGCTAGCGCCAAGTTGGCGACGATTTGGCGACTTAATTTTTTGGCGCCAAATTTGGCGATATATCGCCAAATGTGGGCGATAAGCTTGGCGACCATGGCAACCCTGTTCCTAATAACCCTGTCTGGCAACCCTATCGCGGTATTGTAACACTATTGTATTGAATGTATTACTGTATTGAGCTTTTCTCGTACGCTCCGGATTTTGCTAGATCTTTCTATTTCTCGATTATTCTGGCAAGTGCAAGAGGTTTCTGACCGAAAGGTATAAAAGGGCCCGGGCCGGCTAGTCAGAGTCAGATCTCAGCTTTCTCATGGGATACCTCTCCGCTTGAGAGAGAGAGAGACGATTGCATAGTGCGTGTGCTATTGTTTTTATTGAGTTATTATTTTGTGCTGAGTGCTTACGATTGCTTTTTTGTGTATTACATCTGTGTTATCAGTATTTTCATCGATTGTACGTGACTTTCTCGAACTGTTCTACAATTTGTGGAGGACTGTTTTGGTCAAGAATAAAATTGTTTTGATCCCGCCAGCTCTTCGGCTTCAATCATTTCGAACCCCCTGAAAACGTGTAACAATATGTTTTAATTAATAGAGTATAATTTTAGTATTAGTTTTTTATAATCTTTATATTACTCAAATTTTCTCTCAATGGCTTATTAATTAATAACTATTTGCAGAATAAGCCTCGGACTGAATAACGTAAATTAGATTAATACTTACTTTGAGATTAATTCAAATCTAATAAAAAAGAAATTTTTCATCCGTTTTATAGAAGAATCAATTAAAAACTATTTGATCAAGTTAAAATACTTCAGAACTTATTTTTTATTAATATATCTAATTATAATTATTTATAAGAACTCAAAAAGAAGGTCAATCACTTAAAAAAAATTAAAAGACATGTAATATTTAGGTCCTAATATTAAGATTTCGAGAGGATTGAAAAACATTCTTATAACATGCCCTTTGATTTGAAAAGGATATTACTTTAAATTTCTAAAACAGAGGTATGAATATTGCTTACTCCTTATAACCCTCCCAGAGTAGATTTAAAACCCAATTTTAGTGGATATTCTACTTCAACAAAATGAACACATTTTCTTTAATTTCAATTCGGTACTTCTAATAGTTGCAAAAGGGGATTGTTTCATAAAACTCTCTTTGCAGATTTCTACCCAATTAAAAAGAAACATACTCTGTTTTTCTATTCGTTTAAAAATAGGAATCGTTTTGTACAATATTTTAAGCTCTATAAATTATCTTTGCGAGTCAATTTTGGTAAAACCCATTTTTAAACAATCGATACTCTTCACAAGAAAAATATATATGTACTAGAGGACCCGACAGACGTTGTCCTGTACACACATCTTACATTCAAAATAAGAGGCTTTTCAATATTCGGTTACTGCGATCGTAGCGCAGTCTGCCGGATCCAATGTAAAACATTCCAAGATCAACAATTTATAAATAAAAAATTAATTAAATAAACATTCCTAAACCGAATTATAAATCTAAACCATTCTCGAGCCCACTGGAACAGACAAAAACTTTCATCAAAGTCGGTCCAATTGTTTAGAGGAGTTCAGTTAAGCTACATGCACACGCACAGAAGAATTACATATATAAAGATTATTTGAAAAGATATTAATTAAAAATGCTAAAAAAGCGTGAATCGTCTGCATTTTCGTCACAATAAAGACCGGGTTTGGCTGAAAATCAATTTTCGACGCCAACTTTCGTCTTTTTCAATTCCTACTATTAGCGCACGATTTCTATACATATTTTATTTGTTTGTTTGTTTGTTTATTTATTTATCTTGGTGGAATTTTCCATCTTTAATAAAATACATTTTGAAGCACTCAATTGAGCTGAAATGCAATGTACATGATTGTTTTGGATGACAATTTTTCTATAATTTAATTATAATTAATAAAAATTAGTTGATTAAAACTAATTATTTAAAAAATTACAAATACAGCCTCGTTGGCGACTTAGCGACCCTTTTGGCGACTTATGTCGAAATTTGAAAAGATTTTTTTTCTCACGTGTTAAAGCATTCAGTTGAAAGGAAATTTTATTTTATAACAATAGCGTTGTTACAACAATGCAGGTGAATGTTGAGTTGTATTTCTTGAAAGTTTTTAATTAATATCTTTTTAACTAATTGCGATATCAGACCGAATTGTAAATCTAAACCATTCTCGAATTTACTTGAACCCACACAAAAAATTTTATCGAAATCGGTCCAGCCGTTTAGGAGGAGTTTAGTGACAAACACACGCACAGAAGATTTTTATATATAAAGAAATAATTTTTAATTTTACTAAATTTTAAGTCTGTAGGTCTAATAGTTAAAAAACGCGAATTTTTAAAATTTATAACACCCTCACAACGACCCTTGGGCTCAATTTCCTCAAAACTCGTTCCTCAAGAATCTCCACTTAACATTTGGTCTCAAGTCTGTAAGTCTAATAGCTTCGAAAATATAAAGATGAGTAAGTGAGTCGATTTTTCTCTTGTATGTATAAAGAGATAACTTGTAGTAATTTACAGGGAAAACCAAGATTCAATAACGATATACCAAGTTTTTTGAAAGTGCTGCTGAAAATAAAAATGATAAACAAACATTCAAGATCGCGTTGATTGAAATCAAAACCTGGTGCAATGCAAAAGAAGAATTATTGTGTATTAAAGCATGCGCGGATTTTCTGAGCTATTTCGGGGCAACATGCATTTAGAAATCGCTACGGAAAGAAGCACTAACCAACAAGAACATTTTGTAATGGTATCAACATGTTGCCTGTGTAAAAAGAAAGTCAGGGGCTGGTCAAGCGTCTCGGAAGAAGTTGGTGGAGAGGGTGAAGCAGAGTTTTGTTCGAAATCCACGGAGGTCTACGAGATCTGCCGCCTGTAAACTTGGAATGCCCCAAAAATTGGTAGAAAAATTTTACGAAAAAATTCATTTCAAGTTGCATCATTTGTAATTGACCCAACAAATAGCGGATGACGCCAAGTAAAAATTTGTGCAGCATTGCGAACCATTGATATAGTGATATTACAAAATGTGTAGAACTAACTGGATTATAGATTGGATGTAGGCCAGGGTTGGCGAACCTTTATAAATCAAAGTACCATTTTTTTTTCTGAAGAAGTGTATAATGAGATACAGACGTGGCATCAAATAATTTTGACTTGTGATTATAGCAAAAATTAAAACTCTAAATACTAACAACTAAAAACTCTTTATTTACTAAGAAAAAATACTTTTTGTACTGTATCATGTAACTGTAAATGTGTTTTAGTTATACGGGTAATTCAAATTAAAGTAACATTACTGTGACTTCTGTTGTTGTAGGTTGGATGGCAAATAACTTGTATTAGGATTGTAATATGTTACTTTTAGTAGAATGCATGCTGAATTGGAGTCACCTGCCAAGTGGTTTCTAAGCAATTACTTATTTTTGCTGTGGTTCGCTTTTTTGACAAGAGGATTTTTAATTTGTTTCAGAATGCCGTTTTACAGACGATGTTATTCGTATCACTGTTCCAGAACATATAACACGTTGCTTTGTTTCCTTTACTAAAAATGCTATACTTCTAGATTCACCAAGTTTGAAATTCTCTGTTACACTTACTATCTTGCAATTTTTTTTTTTGCTGAACTGGCAACATTAAATAAGTTATAAATCATAAATATAACACAAATAAACTTTTAATACAGTTTTGTCAACGAAATTGATTAAGCTAAACATAGACAAATTTTACATCATAAGCAACTTGTGGGAACCCCCCTGGGTTCTACCCTGACCCCAAGATTAAATTGAGGCAAAGAATTACCAGACGACATTTTTACAGTAACAAATAATTTTTATTCACTTGAATCAATTGTCAACCTTCTAATTACAAATATGAATCAATATGTCTACGTCAATGGGATTGAACATTACTACTAAATTAAATCACGAAATATGATACTAATTAACTATTAAACTAAATATCGAACGGGTTTACCGGAATAAGAGGACCGCGAGATATACGCAATTTGAATTACTAGCAATCATTAATTTTCCACTAACTTTTTTATATATTTACTTATATTATCCAATAAATGAAGTTTAAATATCACCTGACTTTTACTACTTCACACCTTTCCAGTCGGCTCAACTTTCCGAATGTAGATCGCTGCCTGATAATCAGCTAGAAACTAATCACACAATCAATGTATGTATCTCTTTTGGCTCAATAGCCTTTCTTGCTAATCTACAACCTTCTCCTTATATACTCTGATTCATTTGCATATCCCGTTTCCTCCTTTTAGAGCTGGTTGGAAATATACGCAAATTTACAATCCCCAAAGACGCCCAAGAGTATTAGCAATAAAGTGCCGTATAGATTCGTCCCAAACTGTAGTCTACAACGTAATTAAAGGCAATGCAATAACAAGGAGAATGCTCACTGCTGCCTCGTGAATGATCACTGGATTTTTTCGCAATAATTCAAAGTGAATTTTTTTATCTTATATATTAAAATTCGAAGGTAAACAAACGTATCTATGTATGTCCGGATGACCAATTTTCTCAAAAAAACACAAGACGCAGAAACTAGCAAAAGTTATCAAAATTTTGGGAATGATCCGAGGAATCCGTTTTGACCATTTTTATTCCGATATTCCAATTAGTTAAAAAGATATTAATTAAAAACCTTAAAACACATTAAAATTAATCGTGGCGCCATCTGAAGAGAATATCGGAAAAAATTCTGTTTTTACAAAACAACGAAACTTTGCATATAAATACATTTATTTAAAAATTAATATAACAAAATTATATATATATATGTATCTTTCTTTCAATTTAATTATTTTACAATTTTTTTAATTAAATTTAGTCGAAATCGGTTCCTTTTTTTTTGAATATGAATTATAAGTTCTTTCGCATGAACTTTCTTTCGCGTTAATGAAAAAATATTTTACACTAAAAAAGTTCATGTTTTTTTTCCGCGTGTAGAACAATATTATACGTAATCTGTACAAAGATTGATAAAACATCTGAAAAATTACGGTTAAAAAAACAATATCTTTCTTTCAATTTAATTATTTTACAATTTTTTTAAAAAATATTTTCGGAACTTTTTTTTTCAGAGGTTTTTAAAACATGATCTAATAATTTTGTAAATTTGAAAATTTTTATTTTTCTAAGAATGTACTTTTGCGTTTCCGGTGGCTGCAAAATTAAACGAAAAAAATTGCCTAAAATGTCAGTAATAATTAATTAATTCTAATTATATCCTTTATTTTTGTTTCATACTTTTTGATTACAAAAGCAATCGTTTCAATATTTATCTGTAAAATTTTCTTTTATTAATTACTTATAGAAATTTGATTTTAAAATAAATATATATATATATATATATATATATATATATATATATATATATATATATATATATATATATATGTTTTTTAAAGGATTATTTCTATTATTTCATTACTAAAGGAATTCTTTGTTAATTAAAAAGCACATCGTCTATGAAGTTTGAAAGCATTAACTTAAAAATGAAGCCCGAAAAAAATATTTTACTTTAACGAATAACGAAATGGGATATTGAAAAAAAATCTACCTTTATTTTAAAGCTCAATTCAATGTTCTTCCCCGACGTGACTGTAGTTTGGTTGGTTAACCCGCTGCATTATAAAAATGGCAGTTACCGGGTTCGAAACTGAAGAGGAACAAACTTTCAATTTCGCATTACGCTGCTTTTTAAAGATTAATATTTTTTACTGGAATGAGAAAGGTTAAAATTAAGATGAAATAAATTAATTATTTGTAAATTATATAAAAAGTACATCGTCTATTATTTTGGATCAACATACATTTTAGAGACATTTTTTACTCTTAGTATCAGAATCGTTTTCTTTTTATTGCTTCACATTAATAATTTTTTAATTCTATCGCACGACTATTAAGACATTAAAACACCGGAAAGATCATTTTAAAACTTTTTTAGTGGAATGAAAAAGGTTAAAATACAATCGGTTATTTTTTAATGGTTTGTTAGTACATGTATATAAATATATATATCTAGGATTTCCCCCATACTGTTTTTTTTCTAACTTATATATATTTATATGTTTCATCAAACATTAAAACGTTCAGAAAAAAGCAATCATTTCAATAGCTATCTGTAAATTTTTCTTTTATTGATTACTTATAGAAATTTGAATTTTATAAATGTATATGTGTTTTTTTTAAAGGATTATTTCTATTATTTCATGACTATAGGAATTCTTTGTTAATTAAAAAGTACATCGTCTATTATTTTGGATCAAAATACATTTTAGAGACATTTTAAGTTAACTATATGTAACGATTGATTGATTCATGAAAATCTGAACTCTATTTTATTATTTTAGATTCTTAGAAACTAACTAATATTTAAAAAAATGATGAATGTTTTTTGTTTTATTCTTAGCATCAGAATCGTTTTCTATTTATTGCTTCACATTAATAATTTTTTAATTCTAACGCAATATTTTTTTTATAAGCCATACATCGAAATTTGAAGCTATATCTTATCTGTGAGAAGGAGGAGAAGATAAAACAATAATTTTACACTAAAAAACCGTGTTCGGGCTACAGAGAGGGAAAGAAACCTGTCTTAAATCAAAAATAAGTGGAATAGAACAAATTTCGCAAAAGGGAAAGTTTTTGACATAATTTTAGAAATCCCTCTTATTGTGCGCATACAAACACACACACAGAAATGCTGGTGCCATGAAGAAAAGAGAAAGCCCGAGCAACGCTGGGCTAAGCGGTGGAGGGGGAGATGGAAGTTATTTTGAAAATGAGTATTAGAAATTCTGATTTTGTGAAAGAAAGGGAAAATTTATAAAAGTAGAGATAACCCGTGCAACGCCGGGCCATGCAGCTAGTTTTGAAATAAAATGAAAATCATTTTGATCACCGGCGTGCCCAAATTATTATCTCGAGTGCCATTGGTTCGCCATCCCTGATGTAGTCTGAGTAACAAGATGATAACACATCAAACGTTTGTAACGGAAAAAAAGCTTGGCATATTTCTCTTTACATATTCATATACCATTTATTGAAATATGTGCAGTAGTTTCGATAATATGATTTTTTTAAAACTGGCATATCGTTTGTATTCTTCCTCGCTGCCAGAAAATTCTTCAATTTATATTTGCTTTGTTTTTCTCAAACAAATTAACATTTTAAATTATACCATAAAAACGACTCAACGACCAATACAAACATCTATTTACATTCAACTCAAATGCGATTTTAAATTTATTTAAAATCCCATATTTACATAATAAACTAAGCACCTAAAATGAAGCAACTAACTCCACCCATTACCAAAAGTAGAAGTCTAAAATATCCACTCGTACTTATTCACAGACAGCAATGGATGCTAAATTCGGCAACCGGAACCGTTTTCTTTTCAGAAAACAGTGCATTAACATAACAGAGGAAACTCACATCCTCTTTATGCTGCCAACAGCGAGAATCTAATACCAAGTGCGTGCGATCTATCTTATTGAAATGTTTGTTTTGCCTTTCATCCCTTTCTGAGAAGAGGTTCTTGCTTTATTACCTGGAGAAAACACTTTAATGCTCTCCAAGAATATAAAACGTTCAACCAGCGAGAAAATATCAAGATACATATCTGGAAGGCGAAACGGTATTAAACTCTGTGCCTTTAACGGTGTAATTGTACATCAAATATTTGGTGTGGAGATGTTTTCTGGAAGTTTTATCTCTTTTGAAATGAAAGGGATGAATAGTACCGCTTTGTAAATAGAATTTCCTGCCTTTTTTGGAAGAGCTCTGTAAATTCGCTATCAATCTCTGAAATGTAAAGTAAGAATCAGATTTTCGTAGTTGTATGGTTTTTAAGTGTATTCTGTATAAAAGAGCATTTTTATATACTTAAAAAGATAGAACCTCATTTTGTGTAAGTAAAAATCATAGGTCAATTTTATTTTCTTTAAAATTTCTGTTTTCTTTGGACTTTCTAAGTAACTCATTGTTGTGCATTTCTAAAAATGAGTGATAACGTTACATTTAAAGCATTACATTCAGAGAAAAAATTATTTTGCAGTTAATTTCATTAAAATACAAACACTATTGTTTTTCCTTTACGAACGCTTGTCATTATTTAGAACTTAATTCATACTTAACCCGGCACTTCTCAAGCAGGATATGTCATACATTCGATCTAACTCCATCTAGATTCCACATAAACATTTTTTGGAAAATGAATAGTTTCTCGTGTACCTGACTTTAAGGTCATATTCTTTAAAGGGCCTTAGCCTGTAGGCGAATTCTTATACAGTATTTAATCAATACAGTCCAACGGTATTTTCAGATGAAGAATCTCTGTGCCGGGATAACAAGGAAGAATGGAATGATGAAGAGTATAATAGCAAGTATGATTCCTCTACTGAAATCTATCCAGATAATTTAACCGAAGGAGAAATTATCGCCCTTGATAAAATAACTACATCATATCCAATGGCTAGAGAATGCAATCGTTAACCTATGACAATAATTTTTGTGTTGTCGAACGTTGCGACAATAAATGAGCATATTATTTTGTTAAGTACTCACAAACCACCTACTAAACATCAAACCACACGCTAACTTCTGAAGTGTTTCAAATTTCGATTCACATAAGAATGTAAAAACTAGTAAACATTACTTCTAATTAATATCTAGTGAAAACATCGCACTCACTCGTGAAGACTAAAGGAGTGTAAAAACAATGTACAGAATGTCCAATTAAAAGAACAGAAAAACTAAATCTCGGGTGAAAAGTATAATAAGCATATTTTATTTCCTAATTGCCATCCTTTTTCACCTTTGTATGCAAACTTTATGGCGAAAACAGAATGTAAACACTCATGGGTATGAGATACCCTGCGCGTGAAGTTCAGTTCGTTTTCTTCGCGTGAGGAATGCAGGGGCAAGGCTGTTTTTCAGTAATGTTAAAGAATGTGACCCAGATTTAGAACATTTTCCAGATAAAAAAAGTATTACAGCATTAATATTTATTCTGATTTCACAGTCATATAGAAAGCAGCATATTTTATCATACTACTAATTTTTTTTTATCCAAGTTGACACATTTTTTACGATATAAAATCTGTTTCTCCTTTTTTATCCTATACGGCAGTGCTAAAGGAGATATCCTTTATATGTTAAAATAAACAAATAATTATTTATGGAATATTTTGAAATTTTTAAAGCACCACATTATAAACATACGCGTGAATCACAATGCTGCAATTTTTCATGAAGATTGAGACATTTCTCTGTCTGAAAGTGCGTGTGGACTTCGCATTTAGTATAAAAATATAAAAAAATACTTATCTTAAGAAAAAGTGACGATTTAAACAATATAATATATTTTTTAAAAAAACATGGAATTCAGTTCTTTTAAATATAAATGGAATCAGGGTTTTTAAAACTAAATATTTGTCTTAGTACTCTCACACAAAAAAACAAAATATTCCCTCAATCTCTGTGTTTAAAAATTGTAAAATTATTGACCATTATGTACAGAAAATGTATGAAAAACAAGACTAATTTCTATCCGCTAAATTAAAAAAATTGTATTAATTTAAATTTGCTGATATACAATCTCATTTTTAAGAATGACATTTACAAAAATGACGAAATGTTTTGAATGATATCAACGCTATAGTGAGAAAAATGCCAAAATATTGCATCTCTCTTGAATATCTTTTGCATCAATACACTTAGAAAATGGAATATAAAATGTATTAAGAAACCTTTTGGACAATTAACGAATTAATGCGTTTCTAAAGAAGACATATTACTCAGTTTTTAGAGTGTGTATCTAAAATTGATCAAGAGACATTTTATGTACTGATTACAACTTTTTTTTGTAATGTTTAACCCATAACTGCCAATTAAAAGCTACGCGAATCGCTTCTTAATACCACCGTTTTTCACATAGGCGCTAGTATTCAGTGTATTTGGTGAAAAGGAAAGGGCACTTATATACAAAATTTTCTCTAACATAAGTATTTCCATCACAAACCCTGTCAAGATCATCTTTTGTAATCTAAAGCAATAGTTTTACTGGTAGCAGCACAAAGAAAAGAATCTCATTTCATATGGATAGATGTATATATCCTGTGCACACAACATATGGGTTGAGCGAGAGGGATATATACGCCGGTGGCACTTTTTCGCGACCCGGAAGTCGTGGCTGAAAAAGGGTTCGAGTAAGAAGCAGACATTATCTTAGAATAGCTAATTTATTCAACTTCCAACACGTATGAATGCACTTTAATAAGTAAACCCGAGGAGCAACAAGAATCGTAACTCTAATGTAAGTAATCCAATTATGAAAGGCACTTATCTTTCTTAACTCTCTTGTATGATGCAGCCTTCAATCTGAAAGCTCGTTCTATTTTAAGATGGATACCTTCTACTATTCCCGTGAATTCTCTTTTTAGTATTTATCTTTTGATGCGTGACCACCAACACATGAATTTAAGCTTACGATCTACTCTTAACCATTAACTCACCTATTCGACGACTGACACTTAAATAGAAGTTGCATTTTCATAAAACCAAGTAATCTATACGTAAACCGATTTTAAACTAACATCATAGTTAAAAAAATATTCTTTTCCCCAAGAAGATTAGTATAAGACGGAATAAATCACGTTACAATGTAAGGGATTAAATGTGTAAGATAAACTTCCAACTTTTCACAATTCATATTTTTCAAATTCCATAATTTTAGATGGAGCTCTTATTCTTAAGATTAAGTATGCAAACCTTTTCAATTGATTTTCTGTCCTTATATAATCCAAATAAAAACCCCTTCATTCCGATAATTCTATAAACTATGAAATAGAAACTGAAGTTTGAACGATAATCTGTTTTCTTTGGAATCAAAACATCCCTAACATAGTTAGATAAACGGGCCAACAATGTCAACTCCAATAATGTTTGCTCTAAGTTAGAAGCAATGTTTTCTGACTGAGATTGCAATATTTATTTTATTGGCAATATGCTATTTTCCTTGTGACTCTATTTCTTTTCCTTCAAATGCTGCACCGGAACAAGACTGAGTCAATATGTCTCAAAAATTTACTTTTTGTACTCTTTCTTTCAATTAGATACGTCTATTTTAATGTATTCAAAAAATATACAAATATTATAATTTTTGTGCTTCAAAACAATAGTAAAAACTTTCAATTATCATAAAGTTTTGAAGTTAAAATTCAAAAATTTAACAAAAAGGAAAAGAGCTAAAATGTATTAATTTATTAAAAAAATAACTTAAATGATACTAAAATTTTAAAAATAATTATTTCCGATATCATAAATTTAAATATCTAGAGTGTATATATATATATTCCATAATTTTCAATATTATTACGAAACTGAAGCCCAGTGGCTGAATTACAGCGCATAGAGCTTCCACGTCACAGGTACGGGGTTCAAACCCCTGGCTGGACAAGGTCGACTCTGCCTGTCATCCCTTTAGTGAGTCGATAAATGAGTATTAAGCGAGATGGGGAACTAAACATCCACTCATGCACCTCAGCACCCAAGGTCACGAAAACTGAGTTGGGATTAGTAAGCCTTGGCCTTCATGGGCTGTTGTGCCACTGAGTTTAGTATTGCAAAATTACATAGTTATGTGATGCCATTTTGTGTGTGTGTGTGTGTAAAATAGTTTTTAAAAATATGAAATTAAAGATTAATTCTTAGTCCGGAAACACATCTCCAGCAAAAAAAAAAAAATGCATACTTTCATTTCTAACAATTTTTATAATGACTATTATTGTTCACACAGATAAGTTTCTGAATTATATCGGAAATTTTTCCTTGATATTTTTTAAATATTAATAACGAATATTATGTATAAAAAGGTTATGAAAAGAAATATTTTAGTACATACACTAAAATGCTATAGGTAAAAAAATAAGCTGACAAATTTTTGAAATCGTAAGAAAATAAGTGTCTAATTACTACATATTGAGTTTAAAAAAATCACATAAAAACAAACTTTGTGTAAACGGTAGATCATTTTTTTAAAATTACGCCCGCCAACGTCCTCTCGGACATAAGGCGTCTTGAGGTCTAATATAAAGCAGATGTCGCTCTAGTAAGAAGGAGAACTCCACATTTGCCTTGCGAGAGAACATGAAGTATAACGGGGTAATCGGATAGATGCTCCCCAGTCATTGGGCACGGATTTCAGAGAGGGCAGAGCAGTGAATCACAGCCAGGCCAATCTTAAACACATGGTTTTGCAGGTAATCATGTTCGGTGATGATTCTCAAACATGCCACACCCTCCACCCTAGGTAGGGCAGAAAGCTGAGCACGTCTTTGGCCATCGAGCAGGCAAGACCAAGATTTGCCAACAACCAGGTCTGTAAGAGTGGAAAATCTCTTCTGTAGCAATTTGTCCCTGAAAAGCCACTTGGCGTTTCGAAGAGGCATCGGAAGGCAAGGCGGATTCAGACTCGAAGCCTCTTTGGCCAGCTTGTCGGCTTGTTCATTTCCATGAACGTCGCAATAAGATGGGATCCATTGGAGAACGACCTCTCTTCCGGAGCAAAGAAATGAGTTGATAAGTTTTTTGCACTCGAACTCAAGTTTTGATGGGAATAGGTTGTAGCCAGATACGGTCTTATTTGCGGCTTGAGAATCTATGAATATTACAATATTTAGGCTAGGTGTAGTACTAATCACTCTAAAAGCCATAAATATTGCATAAATATCCCCATCAAAGTTGTCTTACCAGGCATTTAGAGTTTCTTTAAGATTAAAGGAGTTGGAGAAAGCACCAGCTCCAGCCCTACCAAAGGAAGGTGTGTCAGAGCAATCAGTAAATACGTGTAACCCAGTGTTTCTCAAACTGTGGGGCGCGCCCCCCTGGGGGGCGCGATAAACGTACAAGGGGGGCGCGAGCATATCGAAAATAAAAGATTTAAAAAAATTTATTTACTGGAATGAAGTAAAACAAAATACTTTCTGACGTAATAAAAAATACACATTTACACCGATATAATTTATATATCTGCGATATTACGTGATAAAAAATTAAAGCTTCTACTTCTATTACGGTTTCTTTTCAAACCAAAATGAGAAAAAACAAAACCCAGACCCATAATCGAAAAAAAATTTTAGGAAGATAAAAAATTCATCACTGTTATATTATTGTCATCAGCTGTAGGTAGCAGAATGTAGCTGCTGCGGTTTGACCTTCGAACTTACTTCTACGGTAAGTTACGTCCCTGCTCTTATGTGTATTTGTTTTTTCATTTAGGGAAGTTGCAAATAAACTATTTCTGCTGCGATTTTTTTTTTTGTAAAATATTTTTATGATTTATGGAAAAGCACAGAGAGCTAGCTCTTTGAAGGATTACTTGGCCAAGATTTATTTCTATGAGTTATTCCCAAACATATAAAAAAGCATAATGAAAAACGTTTTACATAATTTTTTTTGAACATCCATATTGTAATAAATAGACTTTTATTCTGGAGCTGTCACGCCGAGCACAGAGTGCACGAAATCGGTAATTCTGGTAAAACTGTTTAATTGTTACCAATGGCTCTGACACTATCCTCAATGTTTGACAGTCTTAACGTGTGAACTAAAATATATTTGTCACATATCTCCCCCTCTTTTTTGGGAGTGACAAACGTTTTTTTACAATCTTGAGGTACTTGTTTTGACTGAGTTCCCGGTTTGATAACTTTTTTTTCCGAAATATTTTCTGTGTTCTTGAAAGTAGGTGAGTATATTTTCTCTTAGTTAAATTATTCACTGGAATTACGATTTTTATTGTGTACTATAAAAATAATTATAAAAAAAGAGATTGGGGTGGCTCAATAACCCCACTCGACCATTAGTATCGAGTGCGTGCCTGCTCCAGGTTTAAAACATGTTTAAGTCTTTTCACTTTAAGTATTAAAAATAATACAATTATTTCTCATCGGAATTTTATATTATTGTTCATTATTCAACATCAATTCTAAATGCTAATTCTGTGAGGCTTAAAATTACAGTTCGCTTAAAACTAATTATAATTTGAGCAATGATTTAAAAAAATAATTTTACATTTTTGTAAACATTGTTGCGCACTTGGCTTTACTCTCCTTAAAATTCAGCGATTATATCAATGAAGTTTTATTTTCTTATAAATGAACTCGTGCAAATAGCGGGTACTTCAGCCGGTATACTTTTAATGTACCAGTGCTGCACAGGGTATTTTATAACTAATTAATTAATGCTAAATTAAGAACAAGTTTAATAAGTATTAGCGACTTCCATGGGCTTGTCTTACAGAGCAAATTTTTCAAAGGAATGCTTATATATATATGATTAGAAATTGACCCACTGGGTTCTTTCTAAAAAAAAAGCTGATATCTATATTTTGTCTTCTAAGCAGCCACCGCATTTTGCAATATGTTCCAATTTAAAAATTAGAGAAAGGAAAAATAACATAATAATTACCCTATTACTTAATATATATTTTTTTTTTTTGCTTAAAAGCAACATATACAAAATTTAATACTTATGTCATGAATTTGTACGGTATATAATTAAGATTATTGCTTTAGCGTTAAAAAAAGTGCATTATTATTGCATTCAGTACATTATTAATGTATAAGGGGGGCGCGATAAAAATTGTGATTGATAAGGGGGGCGCCAGTATTGAAAGTTTGAGAAGCACTGGTGTAACCAATCTTGATCTGGATATATTTCATGAATCGTAGCCAGAGCCGCAGACCTTAACTCATCCAGAAGGGAATTATTAAAATTAAACCATTGTTTAAAAGAAATTACATAGTATTTTTTCACATTGACAAGGTAAAACAATATTTTCTTCACGATGAATTGCAAGTGTATTATTTGCAGTTTATACAAAACAAGTACACAAATCTTAGAAGAAGCGAGGTATAAAAACATGCATTAAATTATATACGAAGAAAAAATACAATTACAAAGTATAATTAAAAATATATAAAAAGAGAAATGAACCAGAATATATCGAAGAAAAGGAATAATAGAGAGATATGTCACGATCAAGACGACAACTGTGTGAGCTGTCTTCCCACTATCCATAATTCCATACCACGTCAATCTGATGACTTTACGCCTAGTTAAATTTAATGTGCGTCGGCTTCTCTACACGACGTGTCTTTAGTGGCTCCAGGATGCGAAATCATGACTGGACAGACATAGCTTAGGCTACGAGTTCGGGACCATGAGCTGTAGAAATATCGCTTACAATTGAATGTGTTCCAAAGTTTAAGTATTTATTTAAAATTTCATAATACGAGAGGTCATAAAAAAAGGTTACAAGTCGAATAAAGAAATATTTATTAACAATAGACAGAAAATACAAAAGGAAATTAAAAGGCATACATGACCGTCACTTTTCGACATAATCACTAAGTCTGTTTAGGCATTTATCAGAACGCAGAACCAACTTATTATCCCATCTCTTGTGAACTAATCTTAGTAGAAATCAGATCTCTACCCATTGAGCCAGTTCAGGGCGGATGCTTTCACAGAACTGTCTGAAGAGAACAGTCCTCCGGATAAGTGCTCCTTCAACCTCGGAAACAGAAAAAGGTCACTGGGTGCCAATTCTAGACTGCGTGGGGAATGTCGTTGATGAACTTGGTCCCTACCGTATTGCCGTTTTCGACACATCCTCTTTGCCTGATTGAAAAGAGCGACATCTTTTCAGTACATGTTGTCTGTCCATTGCTTCTTCACCATAAACTTCCCCGATTTGACTGTGAGTGTCAGATAAGGATACTGAAGGAAGGAAGGTTCGTTCTAGGTACCTTCCGTTCCGAACGAATGCGAGTACTTTACCGATCACGCCAAAATTATCGTCTTCGCGTGATGTTGGTACTAGTTCATATAGATATCACACCACCGCATACTCCCCTGCCAGTGTTTCGGCGAATAGGCGAACGAACGATACCATATTCGTGGCGAGCATGTAAGCAGTAGCGTCACTTGGTGGGTTGCGTCATTCGTGCGTGACGGCTTACGAATTGCGTCATTGTTTGACGGTTTGGTTGCTTTTGCGGTGGATAGATGGCGCCATGACTGCGGCGCGCGAAGGGTGCGGTTCATATCACGGCCAGGGTCACCAATGAAGGAAGGAAGGTTCGTTCTGGGTACCTTCCGTTCCGAACGAATGCGAGTACTTTAAGATCACGCCAAAACGGTAGTCTTCGCGTGATGTTGGTACTAGTTCATATAGATATCACACCACCACAATACATTATTTGCCCATAAAAATCAAATCACGTCCCGTACTTCCAAACGAGACCGATTTTCTGAGCGTCTTGCCATTTCAAATGTCCTGAACCGTCTGGGAACTTACACTACATATACGTACAATAGATGTATGGCATTTATCGCCATTTGTCTCCATTCTGGGAAAACAAAATTTCTCCACAGTATGCAGTTTTCAAACGCTGCGGCTTGTAACCTTTCTCTTTCTGATCTTCCCTCGTATTTATTATTTTACTGTATATATCTTAAATTTGGCATGTTCTATGCCAATAATTATATGATTTATTGCAATTTCCGCTACCATCTTTTTTTCTGCGTCCCTAAGTTAAATAAAATTTATGGTTTAATTTTGAAAAAGAAATTTGTTCTTAAATTCATTTCCAATCATCTTTATTTTAGTACATACAAATACAAATTAATAAAACTAATAAGTTTCATACATACTTACGTAGATCCTTATAAAGGAAAAATAGCTTGTGTTACTCATCGAAATGTGGATTCATTCCTGATTATGTAATACGATTTAATAATATTTTTTTTATATATGTTGTACTTATAAATAAAAGTTAGTGTACCTTATGAAACACCAATAAAAAAGCAGAAATTTATTGAGGAAAAAATTTCCATCTCATAAAAATAACGAGACGAAGAAATTATTAAATTAGTTTCAAATAAAAATATTAAATAAAATTTTGAAGTATAAGATGATAATATAGATTCTAAAAATAGTATTCACATTAAAAATGTTTAAAAGAAAGCTAGAGCAAGGAAAAGAGAAAAAAATATGAAGCAATGAAAATGAATTATCATTTTATAATGAATCAATTACATAACATAAAAATAGAAATAATTAAACCATGCTCCATTTTTTGCCCAAAATGTAATTAATTTTTTATGATATCTTAAGATTATTATTTTTTTGAATGAGTATTATGAATTCTGTAATTAATTCAATGTGTGGAGAACTCTTTATATTAAATGCTGATAAAAATATGTGAAATATTAATTTTAGGAAAATTCCTTAAATAATTGAAAATGCAGTATTTTCTTCCTTCATATTCTAAATTCAACACTGTAATGAAAAGTATGCAAAATTACACATGAAACACATTTGATTAATATCTGAAAAGAAAACATTTACACTTATTGCTCAATTTTTCTGAAATATCAAAGTGTTATGCATTTTTTTATATGCAAAAAATAATAAATTTAAGCCAATTACAACAAAGACTCTTTGAAAATAAATATTAAGAATAATATATATAATATTAATAATTATATATAATATTAAGAAATTATTAAATTTCAAGGGAAATAAGTAAGTTTTTTAATATTTCCATACACATTTCATATTCTTCCTGTTCAAACGTGTTTAACATGTTTAAGGGCAGTCGGAAACCTCTATACCGACAATGTTAAATTGGCTGTTTTCGAGGTACATTTTCTCAAAATCTGTTATATGTACATGCTTGAAATTTTTCATATAATTAAAATACACATTTCTCATTATACTCAAATGAGCTTTTAGCTAATTTTGAATTTTTTCATAATTTATAAAATATTTTATCAAACATAGTTTACGTTAACCCGTTTTTCACATAAAAAAATTTGTAAAAAATAAATTTTGGGGTTTTTTACAAAAAGCTCATTTCAGTATATATTAGCCATCATTATAAATATATCATAAAAATTTACATACCTGTGAACAGTAGTTTCTAAGAAAAGGAACATCGAACATCAAAAATTGACATTTTGAGAAAAATTGATTTTAACGTATAATTACTTTTAGTTAAAACATGCCACCTCCATATTCTAAATCATCAGCATTTTTAGTAGCTCATCATCTTCTTTCTTCCCCCCAAGTCTTTTTCCTTCCTAACTTCCTTTGTTTTTGTAAACAATAGTATTTTGCTCGTAACAGCCTCTGTTTGTCGAGGCACTCCATCGCCTGTACCGTGTAATCACCAGGCTCAATACACATTTTTCTCAAAATTTCTAGTTTTGATACATTCCCCATATTAAACGAGGGAAACTTCATATGTACCCAGTGACAAAACTTCTAATTGTGCAAATGTTTTCTTCGGTACACGAGACCATATTACATTATTTACATCTTTCGTTATCCATGTAAACACTTTTAGCAATTCTGGATTAAAATCCCTAAAAAAGGTCGCATGGCCTCCACAACATCCACAGGTAAACTATTTTTGTGATGATAAGTCTCCCCAAGCAATTCTGCTTTTTTTAAATTTGCACCACGTATCAAATCAGAGGGACAAAATCCATGCTGAGGTTTTCATCGGTTGATAGCTTGTGTAAAAATATTGCCCATATGGCTTGTTGCATGTCCCTTCATTTTCTGCGGATAGCTAGACCATAATATGCTTGCAGACGGTCGATTTCTGCCTCTGTCAATCTATTTCTTCCGCATAAAGGCTTTCCGTCAGAAAGTTTTTGACCTCTCATCTTAGTTTTCAAGCGTCGAAGACGTGTCCCCATTCTTTTCATAACATGACCTATGCATTCTAATTTCTCGACAGAGCAATGGTCACCATATACTTTGTTTTTGACAATAGAAGTAAAGCTTTTAGAGTCCCCATCTCCTAAATATTTTGTGTACCGAACATTGTAGAGAGACTGGGAACGCTGAAAAATGGATAGAGCTCCAGCTACTTCCATCTTATGTAGCCTTCAAAATTTCTCTTTACAATTTTGAAGATGCTTGGTTTTGTTCGGACAAATACAATGTTTTGAAAAAACTTCGACATCTATAACTTTGCCGGTATCAACACTTGTGACTGTCACCAAGCCATTCTTCGAAGAAAACCACGCTTCTGCCAGCTACCATCAACAGCAACAGCAAGGTCCCTTTTTCCATCATTTTCATCAACGGCTTCACGAACAGCTTCTGCCATACTGTGTTCACAGGTTTCTCTTGTTGCCTGCAGTAAAATGTGGTTGTACTTTGAGAATTTTGTTGGTGGCGGGGGAAGATTCATGATACCGCAAAACATCCTAGCAGACTCAGCACCTTTACCTATGCATCGCATAGCATACACTAGCCGGGTATTCAGTTCGTAATTCTCAGAACTATCGCATTTCTTGAGTTAAAAAAAAGTATAGTTATATTTACAAGAAGGACATTTTAAGTGAAACTTCACAGCTTCACCACAGTTACTTTCACTGAGGTGCAACCTGAGTCCTGTTTTTTTTCACACTTTATACATTTTACAGCTTCAAAAAACACACAAGCTAAAAGGTTAATGTCTACAATAACATTTCTGAAACCAGAAAAAGCCTCATCCGAATATGAAATATCCATGTTTACAATTTTTCTCTCACTGGCAGATGGTTCAGTTTCATTAGTACAAAGCTTTGCACCATCAGCACAATTTTTTTTCATCAGCAGAGTTCTTTGGAACAGTAGAATTGCTTTCACCAAATATCATTACTTTTATTACATCTTCCTTTATTAAAAACTCCTCTTCGTTTCTTAAATACTTTAGTCGATGCTCTAGGCATGGTAAAGTCGATATATTATAGCAATTTTTTGAAAGTTTAAGCTTAATAATGTTAAAGAATACTTGAGTTCAAAAATTATAACGCAGTTTTGAAAGTGTAAACAAACACTGATTTGACCGTTAAAAATACAGTTTTCAAATGGGTTAGGAAATAAAATAATAAAAGGCTCAATTTATACAATAAAAGATAAATGTTTTGATTTATACCAGACGCTCAACTTTTAAGCCAAAACAAAAAATTTGTTTACTTTTACGCTTGTCAAATGGGCGTGGCCCAGTTTCAACGATTATTTAAAAATAGGTTTTTAGGGCTTCTACTTACCCTAGAGGTTAAAGTAAGGTATTTTTAGAAAGGTTAAAATCTGTACTATGTGGAAATGTAAAAATCTCAAATTGTCAAAAAAATCAAATTTTACTTTTCCGACTGCCCTTAAATTATCGAATATTCTGTTAAAATTCTCGAAAATGTTTTTTATCACCAAATCAAGACGGAGAAGTTCGACATTGCAAAAATATGCATTTCTAATATATAAAAGCTTATAGTAGAATACCAATACGTGAAGACCAAAAGCTTTAAGAAATAAAATGAGGAATTTTATTATTTACTTAGAATTAAAAAAATGTAAGCAAATATAAATTCTTTAAATTGCAGCTGACGCAGTGAAACCCTACGGAATAAAAAAAAGGAATTTTCATTCGATAAAAAAAAGAAAAAAATTAATAATAGAAATGAAAATCTACTCTGAATATTTTTTATCTTTTTTTAAGCTCCAGGGTATTTCATCACATGGGGGGGGGGCACAAAACTGCAACAAAAAAATTTAAACCATCTAGCTCCCTATCTCTTATATGCTATTTTTTGGAATTTAATTTTTTTTCTCATTTTCAATTGTTTTGCTAACACAGATCATTTTAAAATTTACTCTTACACCGTTTAGAAGATACTTTCCTATTATGTAGCCAAAAAGGTAAACGATGAAAACATTTACCTAGTTTTTCTTTCTTAAGTGTCAAAAACACTTCATAGATCTCTTTCTCTTCTTCTTTGTCTCTGTATCTGCTTCAGTATAATCGTCTGCTAAGGTTTTTTTACTATAATATAAAATAAATTAAAGAACATTGACTTCGGAAAGGGGGTGCGAGAGTGTTATATAAAGAAGTTCCTTTTTTAACTATAAGTCTTACAGATTTAAAATTTGGTATAAGCATGTTTCTTTTATCGAGTAAGGATCCTCTAAAAAGGAGCTTGAGGGAAATCACTTTGGTTGAAGTAAATGACAAATACACAATTATGTTTTAGAAATTCAAACCCTGCCCTTTTTAATTCGATAGATGAAAGCTATAAGAATATTTTTAATTAAATCCAAAAGCTTTCCCCCCTCCCCAATGGGCTGCATATTAGCAATAAAGCCTTTGCAAACATGACAAATCCCCAAATGTGAGGTCTATTTCAGAGGTGGCACCATCGAGAGGCGGATTCGCTTCCGAATTTCGATGTTTGAATTATTTTAATTCAAGCTAACGTCGGATGTTTTGCCAAGAGTAAAACAGCCAAATTGATACTTAAAGGATATTTTACATGCCGCATAATGATGTGACATGCGTACATATGATTTTCTCATCCAGAAAATCTATCGACTCCAGCCAGGGTCGAACCCGCAACCATAGGATTACTATACAGGTACGTTACCTCTAAGCCACCTGAGCCAACAGGTCGGAACCTGAGCACTCTGCCACCAGGGTCGAATGTTTAATGCTAGGACTTGAATAACAGTAACTGAAAAAGTGTATATATTCTTAGAATGTTATAAAATGCCTAGCTAAAAAAGCGGTTAACATGTATATATGTATATAACAGAAAAAAAATCTTAGAATTATATTTTGTATATTTTCAGAATTTTCTCTTATTTTTCCAATTTTCTTCCTCCATTCATTTTGAAATATACAATAACAACAATCACTTCATATATCAGGAACATGAAACTTTTTTTACACAGCATTCCATTCACACCACCCCCGACAAAAATCGAACACTTCAAGCTGTCTTTAAAGCTGGATTTAATTTGGATCTGAGATCGGAATAATCCCTGACAGTCTGTCACCAGCATGTCACAATTGGTATAAAGTTTTCTTAAGCCCCTCTTTTCTTCAGTGAGAAGCAAAGAATGGCTGAAAGCAAAGTGGGAAATAGAAAAACGACAAAACGAAGCTAATGTATGCTGTTGGCATGATAAATAAGCTGGAAGAAGTTTGGCAGAAAGAGTCGACTCGATGGTAAAATTGAAGTCTAGTCTCTGTGATTAAGATTGAAGAGATAGGGGGCATACACGTTTTTTGTTTCTGTTGTTATTGACGTTTAGAGAGCTATGGAGAGTGTTATTCTGTTACATTTATTCTGCTACATTTCTGAGCATGCTTGCATAAGTAGAAATTAACTAATTTTCATTGATGATACCAGCAAAAAATCCAAGCATAACCTGACAATGTATTTAAAATATTATTCTCAAGGTTTCTTGAATTGGTTGAACAGTTTCTTTTCCCTATAGCGGTTCTCGAACTGTAGGGTGCTCCTCTCTAGAGGGGTGTGATAATTCTTCGAGGGGGCGGGAGGAAATTGAAAAGTCGAAAACAAAAGATTATTTTTAAAAGTTATTAATTTAATTATTTTTATTTCCACCTCAAATCAGAATATTTTTTTAAATTAAGCATTTAAAAGATTTAACTAATTCCAAAAGCTTAGGATTTTTTTCATTTGGTGTAAAGTAACGGAAATCTAATAATTTATGTACAGTAAACAAAGCTAAATTAAGTGCCGAACTAAACAAATACATCTATTTTTAGGAGATATGTTTACGTAATGCTTAGATATTATGCAGCCTCTTCTAATCCTAATTATTTCCCCAAGATTATTTCGTAAAAGCCGTTCGCTTTCTCGAAGAAAATTATTCCTTTTTCTTTCTTTCTTGTCGAGAATAGATTATGTTAACTACCTAACGAAATAGTTTTGCGCTTTTCAAGACATTCTTCCAGAAAATATTTATAGAAATCTGGAAAACAAGTAGGATGTTTTAACTTCGTATTAAATCAGTAGAAATTAAACTAAACAGCTGGAACATTTATATAGAATATTTTTCGTTTATTTTGTTAATTGAACTATTAAAATTATTTACGTTCTTTCTGATTTAAAAGATGTGCTTTCATATTTCAGATGCGAAAGAATTGTACATATGATAAGTTTAAATGTTTTATATTTTGAATGTACATAAAGGACAAAATAACGTTCTGAAAATACATTTTTATTTTCCTGTTCATGTTTCTTTTTGCTTATTTCGAAATTTTAAAGGTTTCGTCATAATTTACTTTATTTCAAAAAGAGGAGTCGCTTCATTCATACTATTTATTGTATTTGAAACAGTATTTCAAACAAAAATTGCCAAATATATTATTTAAATTTTATATATGCAAGACGAGTACCGAAACTAAGTACCATTTTGGAAGAAATTCGCTTAAAATTTTTTTTTTTTTCAAAATTAAATGTATTCTTATACCTAAGAACGTTTCGGAAACTATTTTCCTACATAGTGTAAGATCGTCCTGTTGTTGAATTAATCATCATTCAAATTAACCGGATTTACCGGTTTTATTATTTTCTTCAAAGCACATCACTATATTTACAATTCTATTTACAATTAAAAATCGCATAGGGAACTACAGGCATCGTCCTCCATTTTCAGGTTCGAGACCACTCTCCTCTTCTTCTCTCCTTCCCACTCAAAGGCCAAAATAGTTCACAGCAGCGCTCTCTTTCAAGTCTATCGGGTGCTAGGTGTCAAGCCTCCTAGTGCTATGTGGCAAGTCGTTACAATAGTTACAACAATTGTTCAGGCATTTGTTGTATCGGAAAACCATTCATCTACATTCTCTTCACAGAATGATACCGCTTGTGAAGAGAACCACTGCTTAACAGCAGTTTGTAGAACCTCATTACAAGGGAAACATATTGCGAACCGTCTGTGTGTGTGTGTGTTTTCACCATTTTTCTCATTCACTTTTTCAACCAAACCATCATTAAGAACAAAAGGCCATACACTTCGTGCTTCATCATGAACAATGGTTCACCTATCAGTGAATTGTCGAATCCACCTTCTCCCCATTCTGTCACTCATTTCATTTTCACCATTTACCTCTAGAAGTTGACGATGAATTTCAACTGGATTAATATACCTTGCTTTCAAAAAATGGATTACAGAGCGCTCTTCACAGTTGGTGGAATCAGCAATCGTCTTAAATATTTTTAATGTTCCCAAACCCATGTAAAAACAATGCAATACATCTATAATTGCGTCACTGCACTAACAATCAACCAGAGTCACGCGTGCGCAAGAGTTAAACTCCGATACTACGACTGCGATTACGGTAGAACGAAACAGCATTTCGTTTCCGGACACGCCCCGTATAAATTATACATATATATATTTATATATATATATATATATATATATATTACATCAGTAATTTACATATGAATATAAAATAATAATAATGAGTATATTCTTTATTAAAAATAGCATTCAGAACAAAAGTAAATTACAATTTTGGGAAAAACACATTTCATTATTTTATGAATCAATAATGACGAGAATTAAATCTTAAATCCCTCCGAATGATTCTTAATGAAAACCAAATCTAAATTACCAGTTAATAAAGTTACAAAATGTATATTATTAAAAATACTTATAATGAGAAGAATCTTTATTTGTGAATATGAAATCAATGCGTTGGAGATTTTAAGAAAACTATTTGTGAAATATTTGTTTCGGAAAGGTGCCGAATCGTTTTCTAACTTAAAGGAAACCCCCTAAACGGTTTATCTCTCAGAGCAGAAACACACCTGTCAAAGGTATTTCAAATATCATCTTATGGAATAAACATTCGTCTGGCTTCCACAAAAGGATCAAAGTGCATCCTCTTTTTCAAAAGAAGAAAAAAAATACAAATATATTAAAATATTCCAGTATATTTGTTAAGCTATGGCCTCTTTTTCTATTTTTCTTTACCTTTGGTTCAAAATGACGAAATCCGTTGCCAAAAGTTATTATGTATCTTCGAAGTGTGTTATTATGTTATTGTTATTGCTAATGCCAACTCATCAGCAGTGTCAGATCGAAGCTCACTAAATTCATAATGTCTAAATTTAAGCCTGTCGTTAGTCGTAGCATTGAGCATCATGCAGAAAACAGTACGATTTCGCTCGGTTGACAGTTTACAACTTATTCATTTACTTTTGGGAGTAATCCTACTTTAAACTCTTAATCTAACATATAAGAAATGACATCTCATGAACTGAATGTAGCTCCTTTGACAATTTCTTCTGAAACTTCAAAAAAAATGGTAGCCGTGTCGAAGGGAATCAATCAAGTTCTATATTCCCTCCACAGCTAAGAGAAGATGCTAAGATGAATATTATTTTCAGCCAACACGATTTCCTACTCACAAATCACTTTCTACTTTCCTAGACTTCACGATTAACCTAATACACCCAATGCTAGGGTTAGAATAGCATTTAATTTAGCATAAAATCAAGTCATTTCTCTCTCTGTGGAAAGTAGTTTTTCAACTAAGATCACAGTTAAAGAATAGTTTCCTCAAGAGGATTAGTAGAAGTTCCCCGCATAGAACCCACCACAAATAAAAAAAAAGACAATAAACCATTATCTACTATTAAAAATAATTATGCTTAAAATTTTTGTCACAATAAGAATTGTGACAAAAATTACTTTACATTTATATATATATGTATATATATATATATATATATATATATATATATATATATATATATATATATATATATATATATATATATATATATATATATATATATATAATTGTAAGTATAATTAAATTAGATTAAAAATTAAATTATCTATCTAGCACTTAACTCATATATTTTCCCTTCATCTTCAAGTATCCTACTAATCAGCCATTTATTTCTTCCGAACATATGGCCTAGCCAATAAACTTGTCTAATTCCAGAGCGTTAGATTTAATAGCTCTATACGTCAGCATTAACTTTCAAGTACAATCATAAAATCCGCGATACTTACCCCATCGGTGTTTTAATTGCTAACCCCCCACACACAATTAAAACACACTGTGGCGTGTGTTTTCCTCCCTGCTCTTAGCGTCAGAAGAGATATACTCATTCTAGAATAAAGACCTTTTTTAAAACTAAGTCTGATTTTGGCTCAAAACATGTCATATATATAAATTATTTTAAAATGTCAATTACATGAAGTCGGATACAAATCAAAGATAACCAATGAAGGCATTTTTTCATTTAATGAGAATCTAAAGTAAGATTAATAAACCCTCAATCTGTGCCTCGAATCCCATTGTACTTTATCGGCAGACAAAAAAAATCTACGGAACAATCGTTCGATTAAAATAACACAGGTTTCCAGCTGAGCTACCAATATTCCAATAAGTCTATCACGAGAAAAAGAAATATGTTATCTAATTCTGGAGCGAATCATTCAGATAACACGATATCAGCTAGATCTGGTAGAATGCAAAAACTTCAAGTTCCAAGCTTAATGCGATATAAACCGTTTTTTAAAAAATTAGAACCTATAAAGGGTGTTTTTTTAGAGGTATAGAAATTTAAATTTCAATAAAACAACGATGTATTATTCGATTGACATGAATTTTTTTATTCGAAAGATAATCTTGTAGCATTACATTTTACACATGATTTCTGGCATACGACTGCCACGGCTGGCTCGGATGTAGTCCAATCTGGACGTCCAATTTTCGATGACTTTTTCCAACATTTGTGGCCGTATATCGGCAATAACACGGCGAATGTTGTCTTCCAAATGGTCACGCGTTTGTGGCTTATCCGCATAGACCAATGACTTTACATAGCCCCACTGAAAATAGTCTAGCGGTTTTTAATCACAAGATCTTGGAGGCCAATTCACAGGTCCAAAACGTGAAATTAGGTGGTCACCAAACGTGTCTTTCAATAAATCGATTGTGGCACGAGCTGTGTGACATGTTGCGCCGTCTTGTTGGAACCACAGCTCCTGGACATCATGATTGTTCAATTCAGGAAAGAAAAAGTTAGTAATCATGGCTCTGTACCGATCACCATTGACAGTAATGTTGTGGTCTTCATCGTTTTTGAAGAAGTACGGACCAATGATTCCACCAGCCCATAAAGCGCACCAAACAGTCAGTTTTTCTGGATGTAACGGTGTTTCGACATACACTTGTCGATTAGCTTCACTCCAAATGCGGCAGTTTTGTTTGTTGACGTAGCCATTCAACCAGAAGTGCGCTTCATCGCTAAACAAAATTCGCTTATTGAAGTCATCGAAAATTGGACGTCCAGATTGGACTACATCCGAACCAGCTGTGGCTGTCATATGCCAGAAATCATATTTAAAATGTAATGCCACAAGATTATATTTCGAATAAAAAAAATTCATGTCAATCGAATAATACATCGTTGTTTTATTGCAATTTAAAGTTCTATACCTCTTAAAAAAACATCCTTTATAACTACATTATTTTACTTTCTTTCTCTTTCTTTTTTTTAAAAAAATTTATTTAATTTTCAATTTTTGGTACATTAAAGCAGTGATCCGCAACCCCCGGTCCATGGATCAAATGGTGCATGACTGCGTAAAGAACATTAAACTATTGCCATTTTATTTAAAATGGTGATTTTCTCTCAGATTTGCGCAACTTTCCACGGAAATCAATTTATATTCCACGTTAAATCACTTTTATTCATTTTTGGTGTAACTATGTTTTATACTGAAGGCATATTTAAATGTAACTGGATTAAAATTGCTAAATCGAAACAATCTAAAATATAAACAATCAACGTGTCCCACCTTCAGCGGGTCGCGTTAAAATTATTAAACGTTGACCGGTCCGCAGCGATAAAAAGGTTGCGGAGCACTGCATCAAAGGAAAGAAATTTTGATTTTCAGTAAAATAATTTGTTCTGAAGTATTTGTACAGCAAAAATATCTGTAGAAACTGTTAAGACTTTCTTCTGGATTCAAATGTTTAAAAAGCAACTAATTTTATATGAACTGAAACGAAAAGTGGATATGAGAATATTCTGGAAACTTACCGAATCCATGTTGGTTATATTCTTGAGAAAAAAATCATTTAAACTGTAAATAAGATGATTTCGGAAAAAAATGGGCTTTATGATTACAATGCGCATTCTGATATGTTAATGATTAATTATGTTGCTGTGTTTCAGAAAATAGTGTTTATAAAACTTTTTTGAAAAAATATAAAAAATAAGAATATAAAATATTTATGAAATGAATGTACAATTAAATAAATAATATTGGAAGACTGTCATTAAAAAAGGAGCTCTGACATATTTTTTTTTCAAAAAAAGGAGAACTTTTACCTTTGTTTAAAGTACCCGACCATGTTCGGAACCGTAATTTTCAAAAGCGAATAAATGGATAATTTCCATGATGTTTAGTGTCACTTAGATTAGAACATATGCATAAAATTGTTTTAAGGACATTTTTACAAAAAAAAATTATTTAAATACAATATTTTGGTGAAAAATTAACATAGAATAATCTTTTTTCCAAATGTTCTCCTTTTGTGACAAATGCTTCTATTAGAATAATATTTTGCCTGTATATAGCTCAGACCTCTCTACTGAGGCTCAACTAGAATTTTTGAAATATATTACTTAGAAGTGGGTTTATTCATATTTTACGACCACAGAGGGGAGCAATTTTAAAAAAAACCGCCAATAATTATTTAAATTTGCGGTAACTCTGAAAATAATATGAATTTTTCAAAAATTCTAGTTGAGCCTCTGTAGAGAGGTCTGAGCTATATACAGGCAAAATAGTATTATAATAGAACCAATTTTCAACCAAAGGAGAAAATTTGGAAAAAAGATTATTCTAAGTTAATTTTTTGCCAAAATATTATAATTAAATAAAATTCTTTTTCTCAGAATATCCTTGAAACAGTTTTATGGATGTATTCTAACCTGAGTGACACTAAATATCATGAAAATTATCCATTTATGTGCTTTTTTAAAATCCCGGTTCCGAACGTAGTCGGATACCTTAAAGCTTCTGCTATATAAAACCATTTGAGAATATGACAGAGGCTCACGTTCAGGATAAAAATGAACTCTTATTATATCGTTTTTAGAATTTTCCTTAAGAGAGGTGCTATTCCTATGATTTACACAGCAAGGGTATTTAAAAGGTACCACCTAGGGTTTCTTTTCCGGGTTCCCGGGAAATCATAAGATATCTATCTGTACGTTTTCTATTCCTGGGAATTATACTTCTTTCCCGGGATTTCCCAGGAATGTGATAACATAATTCAGAAAATCACCTCTCAAGAATGATATTTTACAAGCATATGTTAAAGAGGAGTAGTTGAACGTAGTAGACGCTGAATAGTTTCTTTGTCAATGTTTAGAGATTTTTTGAAATAAAATCAGCAATTTTAAAAGCATTAATTGACATTTAAGAGCAAATTATGGCCAATGAAGAGTTTGAAACTGTGACTACAATTGTAGCAGGCTCAAATCCAGAAAAAATTGTGCAGTCGAAATGCGACTTTGCTAACTGCAGATGGTGTATTTTCTTTCGTTATATAAGAATAGAACGAACAATATTCAGAATTTGCGAAAAATATGAAATATTCTCTAATCCAAAGAGTTAATGAGGGACTTGAATTTTGGGAGAAAATGCGACACAGCTACAATTACTGTCGATATATCGCGATTGCCTGGTAAAAATTGTTTGGGTAGACAAGCCCAAATGAGAGAGAGAGAGAGGTTCAAGGCTTTTCTGTGAAGAAGAGGAATCAACATCCAACTCTTCGCACCCAGAAGAAGAAAGCGTAGGGATTTTTAAAGAAAAACCTCTGACGTTAGACGAAAAATTAGAGAAAGCAATTTACTCCTTAACAAAAGATTTATATTATTAAGGTATCCGACTACTTTCGGAACCGTGATTTTAAAAAAGCGCATAAATGGATAATTTTCATATTTAGTGTCCCTCAGATTCAAATACATGTATAAAATTGTTTTAGGACATTTTGACAAAAAAAATTTAAAAAATCCTATACCTTAAGCCAAAAAATGTGCTATTTTTAAGAAAATCATGAAACAAGAGATGAAACTGTTTGACGCGACTTGAAAATCCATCACCAAACATTATAAAACTATGTGAGGCTTTAAAAACAATTCCTCAAACTTCAGTTGAAGCCTTTTCTGTTGCTGGATTGTTCACCACAAAGCTTGTAACTAGGCTGAGTGATAAAAGTATAAATTGTTTATGTTTTCTGGAATACTATTTTAAAAATGAATAATAAATTTTTATATATTTTTGTACTTTTTAGCTCATTATATAAATAAGTATTAACTTTGGAATTTATATGCGTCCTTATTTTATGTAAGTATTATTGAATTATTTAAAATAACGTGTTTTTAACTTTTTTAAATTTTGGTTGTATTTCTGGAAATCCCAGGAACCACAATAACATTCCTGGGAATGGAAAAACCCGGGAAATCAGAAACCCTAGTATTACTCCTTCCTCCCAAAACCTAGATTTAAAACCATTATAATAGAGCTGTATAGATTTCCTGTAGATTCACTTATAATTCTAAAATTATACAGCTTTATATGAAAACCCACCAAAAAATCAAATGAAGAGCACATTAAGTTTCTTATTTTCGTCTAATGTGTTTATAGCTCTCAACTCGAACATATTGCCAGAACTAGAAATTTACATAAATAAACCAGTTATAACTTGATTCTTCCGTTTTTTCGAGTTTGTGAATGACTTATTTATTAAAAAAGTACTTAGTAATAAATTTGACTCCAGTTTGAGCATTTACAATCTATAATTTTCGTTAGGAAATTAAGTAGCTTGCTCATATTTCTTAAAAAGAGTTTTAATACTTATAACACTCCAACTAAGTATTTAGTTTTCAAATTTTAATGAATTATATTGAATGGATCTTACCTTATATTGGTAATTGCTTAAACAGGAAAAAGACGCACACTGCACACTAACTTTAGTGATTATATAGGGTGACGGGGTCAACCCAATCTTTTTTTTTACAACTATTTTTATTGTACACAATAAAAATCGTAATTCTAGGGAATAATGTAATTAAAAGAAAGTATACTTACCAATACTTTTAAAAACTTTTTAATTTTTCTTTGAAAATTTTAGGAAATATCCAATCAAACTGAATTAAAATGTTTCAAATAAGTGTTACTTTAAAAAAGAACACAGAACAGAGACACTTTTCATTAATATTACAGGAATTATATTTGCAGGCAAAAATCTTGTAGTTTCACTGTCCTTTATGATTGACAAATAGCATTTTGAACTGTTCCTTGTGCTTGCGTCTCCTTGACAGAGAACAGTGTGTCTTGTGTTACACTTCTTAATGGCCTTGTAGTTTTCTTGATGGAGTTCTTAAAGTAGCATTTGAAAATTTTCCTTTCAACACAAACGTTTTATGTTCATAGCTTTTCTGAAATTTACTTTCACTATCATGATTAATATTCATTGTTTTAAAAGTTCTTCCCTTGCTTGATTCATTTCAACTTCATCTGATAGAGACTGCAGATACCCCTTCTTTATTTGTGTTCTGTTCGTTTACATTTATAAAAACCATGCCATAACTTTATTTCTTTCTAAATAACTTCTCACATCAATCAATACACACACAATTAAATCTTGATTGATATAATTCCTTGATTAAATGTAATAATCAAATAACAACCAAACTTCAATGTTAGTCATTTCTCAAATCAATCAATTTAAAGTATCCTAATACGTACGAAACCGTGATTTTAAAAAAGCGCATAAATGGATACTTTTCATGATATTTAGTGTCACAGATTAGAATACATGCATAAAATTGTTTTAAGGACATTTTGACAACAAAAGTTTTTTTAAATATAATATTTTGGCAAAAAATTAACTTAGAATAATCTTTTTTTTTCAAATGTTCTCCTTTTGTGAAAAATGGTTCTATTATAATATTATTTTACCTGTATATAGCTCAGACCTCGCTACAGAAGCTCAACTAGAATTTTTGAAAAATTCACATTACTTTCAAAATTACCGCCACTTGAAATAATTTTTTATTGGCGTTTTTTTTCTTAAAATTTCTAACCTCTATTCTCGTAAAATATGAATAAACCCACTTCTAAGTTATATATTTCAAAAATTCTAGTTGAGCCTCTGTAGAGAGGTCTGAGCTATATACAGGCAAAATATTATTATAATAGAAGCATTTTTCACAAAAGGAGAACATTTGGAAAAAAGATTATTCTAAGTTACTTTTTTGCCAAAATATTGTATTTAAATAAATGTTTTTTGTCAAAATGCCCTTAAAACAATTTTATGCATGTATTCTAATCTAAGTGACACTAAATACCATGAAAATTACCCATTTATGCACTTTTGCAAATCACGGTTACGAACGTAGTCGAGTATCTTAAACACAGTCCCAAGAGACTATCTCTTCTTTTTTCTTACACCAGACCACTCCTATGGTCGCTTTCTCACCGAAGTAATTCCGTTCCCTCCTTTCCAAAAAAATTCAACGCCTCCACTTCCAAGACACGGGACTCTCTCCCTCTCTGACCGTTCCGTTGCAAAGCCAATGCCCTTCTCTTCCAAAATAGCAGTCCCCACACCCGCACATGCGGGAAGTCACCAACTCTTAAAGAATCTTCCGGCAAACAGTACGCCAACGACAGTCATACACAACAAACCATAATAAGTTATACAAGACAGCTATCAAAACCACTACATGGCGTATGTGAGAAATACATTTTAGTTCGACTGTTATATAGGATGAAACTGACAAGGTCATTGGTAACACATAAAAACTTTTCCCAGAACTAATGATTTCGTGTGCCTGAAGTGGTTATGTGTCAACCCAGGTTAAGCCTCCCGTGGCTGAAACCTTTCCCACTGACGTGGAAGGGAATTAATTAAAGGGGTAGCCATTGAAATTGGGTATTGTAGAAGTTGTAATTCGTAACATTAATACAAATATTTCAGTCGTGGTTTGTCCGTTTTTGCTATTTTAGTGAGTCGTTAGCGCAAAAAATTAATTACATTCAATAAAATCATGGAGTTATTTTGACAACCCGCAAAGCAATTGAAAAATGCTCAGAATTTTATAGTTTTGATAAACACTTAAATGTGTGTCACTAAAAACTGAGCTTACTCCCAAAATTGTCCGCATTTACTTGACCATCATGCGCAAAGGGCAGTTTGATTTGAAACACATCTCAAATTCGTTTCCGGTCAACGAAACATCAGTACGTAGAACTCCACTCCATAAGAGAATCCAGAATTGTGCATAGTATTCCTCAATCTGTCTGTTCTGGTACTACTATAATTACTATATGCAACAGATTATAACTGAGTAACTAGTTATAAGTATGAGTTGTCTATAATGTCTGTGATTAAATGATAACTGATATGAATAAATATGATTAAAGGATAACTGATATGCGACTGCTCAGGGTTACAAATATTTCAAAAAATATTTACTGGTTTAAAAATATCACTTGAACTAAAATAATGTAGTGCATATATTATTTTCTGATATTTAGCGTCATTTGTATATATATACCTTTAAATCTACAAATGGTGAAAGATATACTTATTTTTATTTTCTAACATATCATGCTCAACGTTTTTAACATAAACTCTTATCTCTCACTCTCTCTCAGGTGGGCAAGAACTTTGTTATAATGATTCACCATTCAAAATGTTCCTCAGGTAAAAATTTTAAAATAGTAAAGCATATTATTTCTTATCCGAAATGTCATTAAAGTTAATCTACTTAAAGCAGCGTTTCTCAAACTGTGGAGTGCACCCCCTAGGGGGCGGGATAACTCTACGAGAGGGACGCGAGCATATTAAAAAGTCATATAAACAAAAGATTATTTTTTAAAAATTACAATTTACTGAAAGTAAACAAGCAAAATATATTCTGACGTAATAAGAAATATATATGCATTTACACTAATAGAATACACTTATAAATGTATCAATATTGCACAATGTATTTTATAATTAATTTAACTGTGCTAAGTTAAGAACCAGTTTAATAATTACCTTTTGACCCCATATCCTTGTCATATATAAAATTATATTCAAAAGTTTATACTTATTTTGATAATTTGTACGGTTTATTATTAATTCCTTAACTGCTGATTAAAGGATACTTGATTTACTCCCCCGTACCAATGTCTTCCGCGTATGTGATGTAGAGGGGGAGAGGGTTAAGAAAAGGAACAAATAAGTAAATCCTTCGCAAACACACTGCCAAAGTCTTTTTATAGCATACCCAAGCTTTAGGAATAAGCCGGCTAGGTAGCATTTTTTTTTGTCACTAGCCTTCTGCAAATAAGGTAGCCGGTTTGACCCCGGCCCAAGTCGGAGGATTTTCATGATGCAGAAAATCGACAGTGGCCATGTAGTATGATTATACGGCATATAAAAGACCCCTAGAGTGTCTGTTCAACTTGAATGCTCTCGGCAAAATTAAATCCTGGTACAAGTTTGCATCGTCAGATCTCAGGTGCCTCCCTATATGGAGGAAACTGGGCATCAAAATTACCAACGGCGATTGGTATCCGCCTATAGGGCACCACACTAAAAAGTGATACCTGCTTCCGAGGGATGTACCAGGTCTGTAATGGCTTATGATCCATTCGCAGCCCATTATAAATAATAAAAAAACCTTAGGAATAATTTTGTGAATAGCAGTGCACAGAAAAGATCGTACTTCGTAAAGACACGTCAAGGGCAATTAACACTTTTACTGAGGGAGACGCTTATATACGCCAGTGACATTCAAAGAGTTAAAGTCGTATTGTAGCTTTAGTGCCAAACTATAGTATTACTGAATTCAATACGTTGTTATTGTATGGAGGTGGCCGTGATAAAAATTATGATTGAATATTGGGACGCAAATATTGAAAGTTTGAGAAACACTGACATAAAGAAACACTATTCTTCAGAAAATTAAAACTTAGTAAATATTTGTTTAAAAGCAACTAAAAAAATTAATTAGAAGGAACTACATTCAAACAATTGCTGCTCTTCGCAATGAATTTTACCGCAGATGATGATTTCTGTATTATTACGGAAAGTTTCGTTTTCATGTTTTTCCCTGTTATTGGGATACTGAGGTCAAGAAGAAAAATGTTTCAAAGAAAAGAGGGAATAATTATTTTTGGTAACGTTGAACAGATAAAGATGAATTTAATGAAAATTTGGTTGCCGACTGTCGCAATATCATTGGTTTGGCGACTAAATTAAGTACCAAAAACAAATGTCAAATAATTTAATGGGATGATTTAAAGAGATGCCTCTAGAAACTCCAGAATATACTTAGCAGCCTATAAGAAAGACATTATAGTAGAGAGGCTGTTGAATAATTATAAATACTTGCTAAGCCTTAGATATTAAACAATAAACGCTTTGTAAGCATTTGTTTTAAAGTTAATAAAAAATTGTTCGTGTGCTTATGACTACATGATAGAAATAAAAACTTCTGATTTATTATGGACAAGAGAATCTAATTGTTCGGATTACTGTGTATTCGTTCATGACATTTTTACATGCGGGAGTAGTTCTCTTTTTCCTGCATATTCATCGGTGGATGTGTTTATTTCATCCATTCTCTGTAATGGGCAATGTTTCAATAATTCTTACATATTACTTTCAATGCATTCTTACATATTTCTGTATGAGTATATACAATATATATGAATTATATATATATATATATACTGCTGGACAATTGCTAAGGACGGATCACAAATTGCTATGTAGCATAACATTAAGCGAGACATGAGGCCTAGTAGGATAAAATATAGTTGCCACACTGTTCAGACATTAGAATAAAGAATATTTATTGTTCTGGAAAGTACAAAAGCTGTGAAACATCTGAAAGAAAAAAATGTTCATTTGATCTGCGTACGGAGAAATGGAACAATGCATCTAAAAGTCAGCTGGCACCTTAAAGGATGGTATCAGTACGGGATATGTCCACCGTGGAGTGTGAGGCAACATTCCACACGTCGTACCATACTTTGCACAACATTATCCAGCAGCTGTTGAGGCAATTTATCCCATTCCTCTGTGAGTGCAAGGATGAGGCTGTTCTTGTTTGTCGGAGGATAGTTTCGACCAGCTACTTGCCTCCCCAAAGAATCCCATACATTTTCAATGGGGTTTAGAACTGGAGAACGCGCTGGCCATACGAGACGTTGAATACCCTCGCTGTCTAGACAATCCTGAACAGCGAGTGTTCGATGACATGTTGCGTTGTCGTCCATAAATACAAATTTATCACCGACAGCACCACGGAAAAGACGAACATGAGGAAGTAGAACTTCATCAATGTATCGTTGGCCCGTCATAGTCCCATTCGCAACCACATGTAGGCGCGTGCGGCCATTGATCATGATGCCGGCCCACACCATGATACTGCATGTCGGATATCGGTCCTTTTCCTGGATATTTTCTGGACGATAAGCAGTACCACTCTCGCGCCAGATCAGTTGGCGTCTACAATCCGATGACAGACTGAACCTACTCTCATCTGAGAATAGTACGCATGTCAAGTTCTGTTCAGTGCAATTGTGATGCTCACGACACCATTGCAAACGGACAGTATGGTGCTGTCTGGTCAATGGGACACACACAACAGGTCTGCGTGCGTATAGTCCTCCTCCCCTCAAACGTCTGGCAACAGTTTTTCGGGAGATCTGCTTTCCTGAGGCAGCAAGAAACTGATTTGCCACCTGCTGAGCTGTGGTGCACCTGTTTCTTTTTGCTGATAGGACGATATATCTGTCTTCTGCAGGCGTCGTACTTCTAACACGACCTCCCCGTGCCGTCTACTACACATTTCAGTAGTTTTAAATGACTTCCACAGCCGTGAAACAACGCTGTGAGCGATGTCGAACTCCCTGGCAACATCTGTTATTTTTCACCCTTCTTCGATCTTTCCAATAATTCGGCCACGCATAAAATCATCTATGTGATGTCGAGAAGACATGCCAAAAATTTTAAGTTGGTCTATTAAATCTTTCCTGTAAATCTTTGACTTGAAACAACAACTGTCCACACGCGTCAAAACCTTTAAAGCTCTTATGAACGCTATCACGTGATGAACAGACGTGAAAATTTTTTTTTTTGCATACTCATACTTCTTCTTACTAATATCCCGCACTTATTCTAATTTTCCACATTTTGCTTCCTTTCATTTTGTGGTTGCTATGGATGATAGTGTTATCCGGCCTTAGCAATTGTCCAGCAGTGTATATATATGTGTGTGTGTGTGTGTGTGCGTGCGTGCGTGCGTGCGTGCGTGTGTGTGCGTGTGTGCGTGCGTGCGTGCGTGTGTGCGTGCGTGCGTGCGTGCGTGCGTGCGTGCGTGCGTGTGTGCGTGCGTGCGTGTGTGCGTGTGTGCGTGTGTGTGTGTGTGTGTGCAAATAGAGAGAGCTATAAAAATAAGTATAACTTGTCAAGATAATAGGAAATATTAGCGTCAGAAGTACAATAACAAACTCCTGGCCTTAGAAACCAAGATTGTAGGTATATATTTATAGTAATACATAGCAGTAAATAAATTATAAAGAAGACTAATAAATCCTAAAATATCTTAAGAAAAAAGTGAAAGAACCAAGAATAGGGAACCATTACAAACCAAAAAAGAGAAATTTAGCTAGAGTGGAAAAAAACTGCATTGATTTCCCTAGCTGTCACTGGCTTAGGACAGTGTAACAGGGTTAAACAGTGTTTTGTAAGATCTCAACCTTCCCCATCAGCGGAAATTTTCGACATAATAGCATAGGAGATAAACCAAGGCATATATATATATATATATATATATATATATATATATATATATATATATATATTTATATGTATATATACACGTCAATTAGTCTGACTATTTAAAAATATGTAAACCACTTAAGTAGATTATATTTATAAAATATATATGTTTGTGCGGTACTTACACTTGTGCGGTATTATCCCAACAATGCCAACGTTCAAGATAACTCGCCAAGTTGACATCCCTGATTTCCCAGGTGTCGTACGCCTTGAATCGGCAACCATGTACTTTCTTTCATATAATATCGTCAATACCGTTGCGATAATATGTAAGTTCCGTTTATATAACGGCATATACTATGTTAGGCAAGAAAAACTTGTTCGCTGAGAGCCGTTTACTTTTTCTTAAAATTCTCTAGCAAACAAAAGGAGAGGACTTGTAATTTTTTACAATTAATGGTTTCGTTTTCATCTAATTTCTTAGTGGTCAACACTAATATAAACCAAAATATTGGCAACTTTCTTAACAGTTAACTTCATTAAAATTTCGAATGTTTTATGCTTTTTGCGCACGTTTGTATTAACTTCTCTTTCTATTGAATCATAAAAGAGGTCCCATGTTTCCTTTCTTCTTATCTTCGATCTCCTACAGAAGAATAATCTTTTTTTTTCAATTGTTTTCACTTGCGCTTCTCTTTTCTTGTTCATTCGCTGGAGTTGATTGAAAGTGGACTGCATGACAGTAATATTTAAATAAAGAAAATATAGAGGCTATATTTTTAAGTTTGGTCTTTTGGCGTTTTTTAGTTCCCTAGTTCGCGCGCACGCCGCAATGAGTCTCTGCATCACTGACCAGCATTCTTTATAAACACACTAGCGTCATTTCCAACTCTTTAGCAGTCGTGTAAATTTCGATGTGAGTCTTTAAAATGTTCAAGTTGATTGAATCGCCCGCCAAGGAAGAGATACGGTCTGTAACCGTTTTTTGTCTGCTAGAAACATGTCAACTTCAGACATTCAACGCCAGATAACAGAAATTTAGTGCACTGAAGCAATGAGTGATAGTTAAGTTCGAACATGGGTCAGGAAGTTTAAGGGTAGGCGAACAAACGTCTGTGACAGAAAACGCTCATGCCGGCCCTCTGTAATCACTGATGATTTGATGTGAACAGGAATTTGTGAGAACAGGAGATTCACGTTAATCACTCTTTCTCGTTTAATCTCGTTTCTTGGTTGGTAGTGCAGAAAATTGTGACTGAAGACCTCAACTTTAAGAAATTATGTTCTCGGTGGGTACCTAGACTCCTCACAGCGAAACACAAAGAAAAGAGGTTTGCCAGTTCATTGGACTTTTTGATTCATTACGAAGAAGAAGGAGATGACATGATGAGTCGAATCATTGCAGGAGATGAAACATAGGTATCTCATATCACCCCGGAATCAAAGCAACAGTCGATGGAATGGCGACACACATCCTCTCCCGTCAAGGTCAAAGCCAAACAAACGCTGTCAAAGCCCAAGATTATGACAACAGTGTTCTGGGACCGGACCGGTGTTTTGCTGGTGGACTTAATGCCACAAGTAACAACGATCAATTTAGGTGCCTACTACGCAGCACCATGGAAGCTTCAAAGAGCATTGCAAAACAAACGGCGAGACATGCTGTCGAACGTTGTTTTGCTCCTCGACGATAACACAAGGCACGCTTCTCGAGCGACTCGGGACTTAATCAAATCTTTTGGCAGGGAGGTTTTGGACCATGCACCATACAGCCCCAATCCTTTCTGCAAGCGATTTCTACCTTTTTCGGTACCTCAACCACAGTCATGGTAGAAAGCGCTTCAGTGACAACAAAGAAGTGAAAACTTCAGTGAACTCTTGGCTGTCCGACCAGGCGGCAGGCTTCTTTGACGAGGGTTTTTAAAATTAAATTCTAAGGTATGACAAGTGCATTAATAAACTCGGCAACAATGTATAAAAATAGGCAAAAAGAATATACAATCCTAAAATAAAGGTTTTTTGAAACAGAATATTGTCGTTATTTTTTTTAAAAAAACAAATTGACTTTACTTAAAAAAACAGCCCTCGTATTTAAATAAAGAAAATAAAACTTCATAGTAAAAAGTGAGCATGAATTATTTACTTAAAAAAACACTCGCTTGAAAAGTTTTCAATTCAAAACTAAGTGAGTGTCGACGGCTGGAGCCGATGAAATCCGACTGAGTTATAACGCAGCCGATCTCGACACTTAATTTAGATTTCTTCTTCAGCAAAACGCGCCTAACGAAACTATCAATTCAATAATTAAGGAACGGATAGTGTTTGAGTAACACATTTACATTATAGAATTGATAATCAAAATGGGTTGCTTAAATTTTAAGTTATCGGTCAATTTCTCAAATTCTTATACCCAAATTTTTCACATCCAAATAGAAAAGAAATTGCCAAATAAAAACACTTGACGAACTTCCTCAGTTAAACTTATGTCCCTAATGAAGATTTAACCGATCACTCAATACAATGAACATGTTTTATGTAAGAAAAAAATCAGAACTTTAAAAATAGTTGTAGAACAATTCTATTTCTTTTACTCATATTTTAAAAGAAAAGAAAGAGAATTTCATTAAAAAAATACGGTTACCAACTGATAAATTCAAAAGCTTAGATGTAGGTGATAAGTTTTTCTTTCTTTTAATTATTTGTGTTGTTTCGTGCTCAGAGCTATTTAATACTTTTAATAGTTAAGTAACTTAATTTAAAAAATCTGAAGTCGAGAATATATTTTCAGTAGACAGAATTCTAGACGGTGTAAGAATTTATTTTTCCCACCTCATCGGAAAATAAGTGGATTATAAACATAAAAATTCGTTGTACAAAACCTTGTTGAAGTAAAACAATAAAAGACGCGTCCAGTTCGTTTCCATTTGTTCATTAAGCTTTTCTTTTTTTAAAATATTCTGATGATTTTTCCAATTAGCTTGACTCAAAAATAAAAAATATATATATCTATTTTTTTCATTCTTAAAAACTCCTTTTTTTCTGTGTCATCTCAATACGTTTGTAAAAATGTCTTGTTTGCTGTCTATTGAAGATACTGCCGTAATAAATTAACTCAGATTTAAAAACAAATTTCTGAATTCCTCTCAATAACTAAATCAGGGCTAAAAAGAATGTATATTTTTTTCAAAAACTAGATATATGCTTCGAATTACAAGGATGTAAAATACCGTTTATATATTAACGTGACACTTCAAAGCCCTCTGATGGCTTTTTAAACTCGAACTTCATTGAAATAGAACTTCTTAGAATACTGTTTAATGCATGGATCCATTAGTACTTCCTAACCGTAAGCAATATTTTCACATGTATAAATTCCGAATAGCGTCTCTACTCGACAACACTGTCGCAGTATCTCATAAGGCAAATGAAACGCTCTTAGACTATTATCATCTTAGACTATTTAATTTTGACACTGCATCTGACAATTTAGCGAAATATGGCGTTCAAATTTATCACCAATTTTAACTCCTACTTAAGTGTTATTAAAGAAAACTCTCTTTGTCTGATAACTACCTTTCCGGCCATATACCCTCCTTCTGAACGAATTAAGTTTGAACTCTTTAATCGTATTTTATTCAGAACAGGTATTTCAATTAATTTCCAAATCGAGTTGATTCGCATGTCCTGACTCCAGGAAATAAACGTTGTTCTGCATAATGAGTGTTGTGACACATTGAAAAAAAACTCACCTCAGTGTCATGACATGACGCCATGCAAAAGTTAAAGAGTATGAGGTGTATTGTCATTATATATTTGAATTTTATGGATAATAAAGTAATATATTCTTAATTACTGTGTAGAGTTATTTCAGGAATAATGTACTAACTTAATTTTAGATTTAATACATTTATACTTCTTTAATTTCATAAACTTTAATTGTTGACTTTTGTAAACTTTTTTTGTCATAAAATCGGGATTTTCTTTGCTAATCTTAGATTTATGGATGTTTAAACACATGTTTAAAAAAGTTATTAGAAGATATACATGTTATTAATTTTCAATGATTCATTATAATATTAAATTAAACATATGATGGATTTTTTTAAAACTTGCTGTATATACTAAGACATGTGGGTGGTGTATGGTAATTAGCATCTAAAAATTTCATATTTCCAGTAGTGGCACACATGCCACGTGTGTATGCAATATTTTATTTGCAATACAATAAAGCCTATGGTTTTATTATTTTTTTTAAATTTCAAAACAAATGTAATTTTTATTATCAAACACAATTTCGCTTAAGAAATAGTTATAGTAGTGTTTAACATCTTAAATGCCACTGGCGAAAATAAACTTCTTACTCAGCCAAAGCATTAATTGCTCCTGACGTAAATATACGTCTTTTCGAAGTACGATCTTTTCTGTGCACTGCTATCTATAAAATTATTCCAAAGACTTTGGAATGCAATTAAAAGTTTTTGACAGAGTTTGTGAAGGATTTACTTATTTCAGAAGATTTGCTTATTTATTCCTTTTCATAAACTTTCTGAAAGCAATAGCTTCATGCTCTTTTTATCAGCTTTGAAAAAAGATGTTTTCCTTAAATTTTTTTAATTCACTAGCAAGTAAATTTTATAATAACTAGTATTTTACTTATCTTTCTGTAAATTTTCTAATCTTAGTAACTTAATTTTAAATTCTTATTCTATTTAAAAATGCGCAAGTAATTAAGTTGTTTCATGTATATCATATTCAAGGCAGGAGATAAAAGCCCTAACGGTTAAGGTGCTCTACAACCCAAAACCCGGCTATTTTCCCCCTTCCCTCCAATACATGGCATGCGCAACATCTACGTCTACGTGGAAAACGGTATCGTTGGGAAGCATATTGCGTAACATTTAACCAGCAATTAACGGATTAATTATAAACAGAACAGATTATTAAGATAGTTGGTAATTTTTGTACATAATTTTATATATGACATGTCCAAGGGTTCAGTGGTAATTATTAAACTTGTTATCATTTTAGTGTTGTTACATTAATAATAAAATATATCGTGCACTACTGATACATTTATAAGTGTATTATACCAGTGCAAATGTGTATTTTATTTTTTACCATGTCAATCAATGTGTTGTTTTTTTTTCTTACTTTTAGTAAATTAATATTTTTTTAAATAATTTATTTCTTTCGACTTTTCAGTAGGCTCGCGCCCGCCTCGTAGAGTTATCACTCTCCCTTTGGAGGCGCGGCCCCCAGTCTGAGAAACGCTGAGTTAAAGTGTTTTAAAATAGCTATTTGAGTTATTTTCAATGCGATGAATAAGTGAGTCTTTATGATAAATGTATTGCAAAAAGACACGTAAAATGTATTTGCCTAATGTTCATGATTTTTACTTCAAAATTGCTATTTTAAGCTGCATTTACATATTTCAAAAGCATTCTCTTGTCCTATAAACTGTATTCAATATATAATTGTATTCAAAACAACTACAAATTTAATGTCGAAGCAGCTATACATTATATTCAACATCAAAACAGTTTTTTAATTGTTAAATTGCACTTAAAACAATTTCCTATTGCATTTTAAGTAAAATTGTATTTAAAACACCCTTTATTGTGGCTTTTACAGGCTTTACAGGCTTTATTGTATTTAATGTCGAAACAACTATACATTATATTCAACATAAAAACAGCTGTAAATACTATTGAAGGCTACACAGTACAATTTTTCAAAAAACTTTTTTAGAGGCAGTAACAGTAAGAATAATTTATGCTTTATATTCAGATTATATTATTCAGGTGATTCTGAAAGAAAAAAAGTTAGTATGACCAGCCATTATTTTACAATTTTGAAAAATGAAGAATTACTTGAAGTTTTTTTCAAACTTTAATAAAAAGCTCGATTTTTAAAATTGTTTAGTCACTTTAAGGAATTTATGTTTCTTAAATAATTGCTAACAAAAGTTAGTACGGATTTGAAAATGTGTTCACTTGCTGAGTTTTAATAATTTTTTTCCAGCCAAACCCGGAAAAATTACGTAAATATTTAAAATATTAACATTTTTTTAAAAACAAAATACCTTCCCAATGATATGGGTCGAAAAAAATGGCAAAAAATTCGTTATTTTTTTAAATAAGTAGGGTACTGTGCAGTCTTAATGGCAAAACATCTATAAATTTCGTTAACTGTAAAATTGTATTCATAACAGCTACACATTGCATTCAATTTAAAATTGTATTCAAAATAGCTATACATTGCAATCAATTTAAAATTGTATTGAAAATAGCTACGTATTGCATTCAATTTAAAATTGTAGTAAAAAAGCTACGCATTGCATTTAATTTAAAATTGTATTCAAGGTAGCTACACATTGCATTTAAATTAAAATTGTATTCAAAATAGCTGTAAATTATGTTCAATGTAAAATGGTTTAAATTAAAATTATTCAAAATAGTTTAAATAAATTTGTATGTTCAATGTAAAATGGAGTTGAAATAAACAATTTCTCACATCCACTCCTTTTTTTGCACATTCTTTTAGTCTTTCGCGTGAAAAACAGGCTTTTTTTCTATCACCTAAGGAATTAATAAATACATGTCCCCAAAAATACAGCATCCATCAAAAGGCTTAGAAACCGAAAGAATATTTCTATTTCTTTTACGCTTCACTTCGTCTTCCTCAGTTATCAAAATCAGAACCTTTCACTACATAAAAAAGAATGCAAAAAGCCAGTTTCTATGAAGCAGAGGAAAATCTTTGAATTACGTAGCAGAAACAATAAGCATGCGGAGAAAAATTATTTTGATCATCCATCACCTGAAGGTGACACGTAAACAAACCGTTGGTGTCACTGGTGTCAGTTTGGAAAAGCATACTTACCCCTCGAACTTAATCGATTGTTAATATGCCTGAAGTTTTCACAATTTCTTTTTTGAAGATTCGAGAAAAGGGAAGATTTGTGGGGGAAGGATCCTCCTTTTTTTTTTGGCTTTTGATTCGAACGCTTTTATTTGTTTACGTTTGCATGTTATATGCTGACTCGGAACGTACGGTTTTTTATAAGTTTTCAAATAAAATCCGAATTGTATTGAATTTTTTGTTTGAATAATATTCAAAAGATATATATATATATATATATATATATATATATATATATATATATATATATATATATATATATATATATATATATATAATTTCGTGTCACTAAATATAAAATCTTCAGTGTAGAATTTTTTTAAAAAAAATTTAAAGATCAATCAAAATTTTTAAAACAAGAACACACTCACTGCCACCTTTATAATGAAAACGCTTAGAAATCAAATTCAAACTTGCATGCCAGATACATCTGCAATGTCGAAAAAGATGTAAATAAACAGAATAATTAGTTCGATTCGAAACTTAACCGAAAAAAAATATCCGTTTATTTCGGCTCGACGTATCTTCAATCATTTTATTACTGTAACAAAAAAACTTATCGAGTTTTTCCAAGTTAACGTCAACCACGCAATTAACATCATTGCACGTGCATTTCTTCTTGATTTCCTGTTTTGATGTTCACTAGTACTTTTCTTTTTCGGTTTCGCTCACAACTACTTGTAGAAGGAATATTTAATTCAACTGAATGAACTAGAAATATAGATGATGTAAAAGATAAGAATATGCATAACTAAAGAATTATTCCTTTGGAACAGAACCGAAACCCAAAATCCGTTATTTAGGATGGAACAAAGACCGGAACTGAAGGGATATATTTTTCTACGCGGTTTTATTAGCTTCACCTGTATGTTACAGAATCTTTGAACTCGATTTTTACCCATTTGAAAAGGTCAGATTAATTCAAAATTTTGCACACTTTCCATGGATCGATGACAATACAATAATTTCATAATTTTCTTCCATTGTTCTGATCATGATCATCAGGATAAACGATTGCCTATTTCCAGATTTGGCAACTAAATTATTAAGTTATAACCCTAAAGCAAAAACCCTCATGGTTAATATAAATACAACAAACAAACAAAAGTTTTATTTATGTGAAAAAGAGGAGGAGATACTTACGCAATTTCTCAATTCGATTAACTATAAAAACGTTTTTTTTATATCATTTATTTTAGTTGAACCAGAACGAAAAAATATGGTTCAAAGCCCTGTTCTCAGCTATGCTACATTAATATGTCTCATGACAGTTTTATTAATTATGTTTTATTTCTTTAAAAAATAAGCTATTAATTTAAAATAAATTTTATTTTATTACAACTTACATAATGGATAATTATCAAAGATTCTAAATTTTTATTGACTAATTGTTTACATAACTTCATTATGAAGGACTAACACGAAAACTATTGACGATCAATTTGTTAATTTTCAGCCAGTCAAATATTGAGAACGATGCCTGAGAGGGTAATTATTCTACTAACTTCCCCCAATGCATCAATAGAAGGAAATAGAACTCCGTCAAGTTTTACATCACTAGTGGCAGCAGGACTCGAGCCCATAATTCAACAAAAATAACTCTCTGGCTACGTGTTTGAGACCTTGACCACTCAGCTACCACAACCACCCAAACACACTTCCAATTTCTCCCTTAAAAACAATAATTCGAAAAGAAATCAAAGTGCTTCGACACTGTTGACATCATCGAGAAAAAAATAAAACACAAATGAAAAAAGTACACTAAAATAACCCTTATACATAAATTCATCTTTTGCCCGTTTCTTCACAACTTTTCCTAAGGTTCTTTTACTGCAAAAGGGAAAGGAAAAGTACATAAAATAAAAAAAATGAAGTATCATGCTTCGAATTTATTTAGCTTCCTTTTTTGGCCCACTCAGGTAGAAATCGAATATTTCAAGCTGTCTTTAGAGATGGATTGAATTTGGATCCAAAAACGAAATAACTCTTGACAGTCTGTTGAGAAAACGTCACATTCAGTATCACGGCTACGTTCTCTTCAACATCTCTAGGCCCCGAGCAAAATATGGATGAAATATATAAGACATAAAAAAATACCAGAGGCATCAACGAAAGACTAGTGTACGCCAAGACATGGCGTATAAGTAGGTAGAAAAAGACAGGAAGATTGACTAGATGTAAAAGATGGTCAACCGATTCTGTAGAGATCGATTATGATTGAGGAGATGGGAAACACATAATATGAGAACACACACAGTGTCGAATGAATACCTATTCATATTTAAATGCTTATTAGCTCAGACCATGATTTCTTTCCAAATGTATCGTTTTTTCCCCAAGTTTTTTTTTAATTAAAAATATCTATCTGAAATTAGAGAGAGAGAGAAGTTAGAAAAAAATGAATCCATATAGTTAAATATCTATCACGATTATGGATTCTACGGTATGGATTCCAAAGTTATAATCACGTAGTTTATACACTATTAAAGCTGCACAGTACACTAAAAAAATTCAGAACTACTGATTTTTTTTGTAATTTCTTGTAGCCTATATCATTGAGAAGCTTGCCACCAAATTACAAATCTGTTCATAAATTAGTTTTTGAAATACTTGAAGTTTTCTGGGGTATGGTTCTGGTTTCAATTTCCTTTTAAAGCATCTTTCCACTTTTAAATTGAATTAATTACAAATATTTTTAGCACAATCTGCTCTTTTAGTGTGAAATGTTTATTAATTCCAATTTTCAATACTAAAACCATTTCTGCTTGATTATGCATTTTGAAGTTTTTCAGAGTTCTCATATTTAATTAATTAAGATTAATTTCTTGGCCAATTTTTGCTTTAAAAATAGTTTATAAAACTTTAAGGCTTTATCATTCATTTTTCCTTGTTGAGAAAATGCCATGGTGCAAATGTTCTTAGGTTGCTGGGAGAAACAATATTTAGAAGAGAGGGAATACTATTGAAAATGATGTACTAAAATCTGTTATCAGCTGAAACTGCAATTAGACTTCCGAATACAAGTATTCCGAATTCAAATGTTGCAGATAAAACTGCAATTTTTCCAATTTTTACAATAAACTAAACATATTGTAGTGCAATATTTCAGCATTTTTGCTGAAACTTCTGAAACTGCTAGAATTTAAAACTGAAAAAAATTATGAACAAACCTGGCTATTATTAGCTTAGTTAGTAATATTATTATTTTGTACACAAGTGATTTGTGTTTTAAAACTTTTGTGAAAATATTAGATTAAAATTAGGTCGAATAACTTGTTGTCGTAACAAAGGCTATCAATGTTATACAAACATATATTTTGAATTAAAAAAAATGTTTTTATTTAGTCATACTTAATTAAAGTAAGTGTTTTAATGTTGAACATATGCATTGTAAAATAACATATTAAGAAATTAGAGCTTTAAAAGTATCATACGTTTTTGTTTTATGCCTCTACAAACTTAAAGTACGTTTTTTCAGACTTTCAATTTTGAAGGTATAAGTGTTTTCTAATCCCTGAGCGGGTTTTTCTGCTCAAGACAGAGCCTTGAAATTTATGTATGTACTTCTAAACGTATGTTCTATAAAAAATAGTATGGATTTATATATAGGGGTAAAATCTCTAGTTATGTTTTTAAAAAATTCTTAAGTTACTATTTTAAAAATTTTCATGTTTTTTCCAGATTTTTCTAGAAAAATAATTATTAAAAGTCAACAAAGGAATACATAGATTTTCAAACTCATACTAACTTTTGTTTTCCATAATCCAAGAAACATAAAAAAACTTAAAATGACTAAGAAATAAATTTTAAAAAACCTCAAAAATTCTTCATTTTTTTTAAATTATAAAATAATAAATGTTGAAATTGTTACTTTTTACTTTCAGCATCAACTTAATAACATAATCAGGATATTAAACAGAAATTATTTTTATTGTTAATATCTCGAAATTTTTTTTTTTGAAAAAGGGTACTGTGTAGTCTTAAAAAATTCTTAAAATACATACGCGCACAGACGTGTGCTTGCGTGTGTGTGCGTGTGTGTGTGCGTGTGTGTGTGTGTGTGTGTGTGTGTGCGTGCGTGCGTGTGTGTGTGTGTACGTGCGTGCGTGTGTGTGCGCGCGTGACTACTAATAGTTGGTTACCAATACCTTTTCAATGAATTCTCGTAGCCTTTTTTTGTATAGTTATTTAAGTGACGTTAGGGGTGTTAATTTAGTCACGATTCTGAAATATAAACAAGTTTCAATTAAATACAATTTTTTCAGGTTAACATTAAATAATTCGATTATTTTATACATTATTTATAAAGAAATGAGATTCCAAAAAAATGTGAAATTTTTAAAATTTAAAGATAATTTCAAATGTTATAAGCATATGAAAATAAACCTTTTTGTAAGAAATTTTAATTAGGAATTAAGTTGCGCATGATATTTTCTAAAAGAGTAACTCTAAGTACTAGCAATAAAAGGATTTAAAAAGTTAAATATATCCTTACTACATTGCAACAGTTTATATAAGTAGAATAATAAGTCATTTTTTTTAAAAAAAATAAAAGTATTATGTTTTTAAAATTATTTTTAAAATTTCAATATTTTTCAGCATTTTGAAATAAAAAAGATTTATAATACTAAAATTAAGTAGAGTTTAAAGAGAGTACGATACATTTTATAATTGTATAAAGTTTTATTCACCAAAGGTTACTATTTTAGAAACTATGCAACTGAAAATTTTCTTTATATTTATTACAAAAATTTTTCTAGTTTTCATATGCTTTTAATTTTTAAAGTTATGATTACATTTTGAACATTTTAAACTTTTTAAACCACGTTTCTTTATAAATAACGTGTAAGAAAATCCAATTTTTTTAATATTAACTTCAAATATTATATCAATTTGAAAATTGTTTATATTTTCAACTCTCAAGAGAAAATTGTCTTATCCATTCAAAAACTGTTGAAGTTTTCCTTCTTCTTTCTCCATAGTGCCTAGATGACTTATCGGTGTAATAATATAGAAGATATTTTTAAAGGCAGCATTTTGCAAAAGGAAATTTAGCAATTTCAAGCAGTCAGATGTAACATGCAGAAAATTCAAGGCAGGATAATGATTTCTTGTTTGCCATAGCTGCATGGCAAACAAGAAATGATTTGAGGCACAGGTCATTGGTATTTGGGTGCAATATGATTATGATCTAGTCTTATTCTTTTAAAATGTTATTATTATCCGTAATAAACTAAAAAATCATTTCAGTTAAGGTTTTAAAGTCAAAATAATGTGTAAAAGCTATTCAAAGAACAATTTTGCTGCACTTTTTACTCACTTTTTCATTGAACTTTTTTTATCAGTTTAATTGTCTCAACTATAAGCACATAAATAAATACGTTTAAGAAAGAGTGAGGGAGAGAGTTAACAATGAATGCACTCACATATAAAATTTATTTTATAATTAACTTTTGAGAAAATTTTCATTTTAAGGTATCCGACTACAATCGAAACCATGATTTTAAAAAAGCACAGAAATGAACAATTTTCATGATATTTAGTGTCACTTATATTAGAATATATCTATAAAATTGTTTTAAGGACATTTTGATAAAAAAAACCCATTTAAATACAATATTTCGGCAAAAAATTAACTTAGAATAACCTTTTTTCAAAATGTTCTCCTTTTGTGAAAAATGCATCTATTATAATACTATTTTGCCTGTATATAGCTCAGACCTCTGTACCGAGGCTCAACTATGATTTTTGAAAACATTCACATTATTTTGAGCGTTTCAACCCATTGAAATAATTATCGGCGTTTTTTTCTTAAAATTTCTCCCCTCTGTTGTCGTAAGACGTGGATAAACTCACTTCTAAGTTATATATATTTCAAAATTCTAGTTGAGCCTCTGTAAAGAGGTATGAGCTATATACAGGCAAAATATTATTATAATAGAAGCATTTGTTTCGCAAAAGGAGAATATTTTGAAAATGGGTCATTTTATGTTCCTTTTTTGTCAAAATATTGTACTTAAATAACTTTTTATTGTAATACTATTCTTAAAAAGTAATTTTATATACATTTTCTTATCTAAGTGACACTAAATATCATAAATATTATCCAATTATACGCTTTTGCAAAATCACGGTTCCGAACGTATTGGGATACCTTAAAAGTGAAACAACATATACGTATCTATTTTCAAAATTACAGGGTAATTCGCTACCAGATCGACAAACTAGCAGAGTCTGCAAGGGGTTCAGAGACGACTCGGAATCAAATAGCTATGCGGGGTGGCAAATATCGAGGTGGTGAGCCATGGTGCAAAGAAACAGAGAAAAAGAACAGAAAGAGCAACACATCAATGGGATAGAAAATCATTTATTGAAAGGCTGTACTAAAACAGGTGTTCGAAATTACGAACAGAAGTCGTTTGGCAGGCATAGAATTCCTAAGGTTCTTGAAGACTTCTGGCATGTTACGTACCCTACTGGCAGCTACAGATATTTGAGTGATGATACCCTAAACTGCAGGTACGGGCGTCTAGAACACCAAACTCTTCATGTGATCAGCACCAGAATCATGTAACCTTCTGTTCACAATTGTGAAGGTCATTTGATATGGAATACGCCTGATCGGGTAACATTCCTCCTGGTACATCTGGTGTGCTCATTACAATCCTCAGCTGCTTACACGATCAGCATGTCGACCTTTCATCGCTTGAATGTGAGTTCATCTTACTACCTCGGGAAACGGATAACAAATGACTACTTCCAGCAGAATCGGTACTCAGGAAACCCTTCGTTCAGCGCCCTCTATCACACGGCTGCCTGAAGGAACCTGTCATAACGTAAGGAATTCCACGCAGCACCGCTATTAGACCTTCCATACGATTTCTGGTAGTAATTTCGATCACCTGTTGTAGTACAACCTAGTAATAAAATGTTTTCTGTCCCTTTAATGTGTTGATGTTTCTGTTCTTTTTCTCTGCTTCTTTGCACCATAGCTCACGACTATACCAGTTGCGACCTTACATTCCTATGTGATTCTGAGTTGTATCTGCATCACCTACACACCTTGTAAGTTTGTCCTTCTGGTAGCTAACCAGCCTGTAGATTCTTTAAATATTCAGACCTCTTTCGTGTGAATAAGTTTTTGAACATTCTCTATATCTGAAACAGAATGTGAACACTATCAATGTCAAATGCACTTAATTTAGTAAAACGTATCCCCAAAGCGAGGAAATACACTCATGGACAAAAAAATTAGCGCACCAAGAAGGAGTCGTAAAAATGACACGAAATTTTACATACGCAGTGACTACTATAATGTAAATAAATTATTAGAAAATCAAAGAGAAAAGATCATTTATTTCAGAGAAAAACGCAAAAGAATGGAGGATGTAATACCCTGTTGAACCTCTCTAACGCGAATGCACGTTGCGATACGATCGAGCTTAGAGGCATTCAATTTCTTATGATGTCTTGAGACATTTCGTTCCATATTTCCTGTACCCTTGCCTCTAGTTCGTTCACACTCGTGGGATGCCGAACTCTCCGTCCCAAATAATCCCAGATATGCTCGATCGGGCAGGTCAACGAAGGGTAGTAACAGTGCGGAGACAGTCTTGTGACACCCTTGCCGTGTGAGGCCAGGCATTGTCTTGTTGAAAAAATGGCTCATGGGAGCCGTTACATGAGTGATAACACTTGTGGTTGCAGGATGTTATGGACATACCACTGGGCTGTCATGGTGCCACGGATCAATGCTAGTCGTGACCATGTAATGTAATCAATGGCATCCCATACCATCACACCAGCTGTGGAAGTGGTGTGTCTCTGCAAAGCAAAGGCAGGATTGAGGCGTTCACTACGGGGTCTCTACACACGAACACGATTATCAATACTGCTGAGATTGAATCTGGATTCGTCGCTAAAGACGACTGGTTCCATTCCGCTGCAGTCCAGTTTCCTCGTGCGCGATACCACTCCAAACGCATGCGTCGATAGATGGGCGTCAAAGGCAACACACGTGATGGGCGCCGTGATACCAAATGTCCTTCAGCCAGACGCCTTCGTATGGTTGAAGAAGAAACAGGAGCCCCTAATGAAGGTACTACCTGTGCCCGAATGACGGTCGCTGAAGCAATTGGCTGTACGAGTGCATTTCTTACGATGTGGCGGTCTTCTCGATGATCGGTCTGTAGAGGGCATCCTCAGCCTGGTCTTCGTATAAAGGACATCTCTCGGATCTACTGGTCCTAATACCTCCTCACAACACAATCAGACCGGCTTAATTGACGAACTACTCGCCTAGATGACCACCCAGCTTCCATCATGCCGATGATTCTCCCCCTCTCAAACTGCGACAGCTACTCATATTGTGTTTGAAAATAGCGTAATGGCATGTCTTCCTCAGCTCTTCCTTTGTAAACGATTCAACACGCTCAAGCAAGCTTTGGTTACCTGTTTTATACTCCAAAGAGAACGACTAATCCCTCGACCGGCTATACGTAATGCTCAATAACGCTGCATTTCTTATCATTTGCATATCTCCCCGATATGTACCTTCATGCCAAGTTTCGTTACGATACCGCTATTATTTCTGGGTGCGCTAATTGTTTTGTGCATGAGGGGACCTAAAATGTGTAAAAAAAAAACTGAGTTTTATCTTCCTTTTAAACAACCATGAGGTTCTTGTCCGTTAAGAAACCAATCACTTGCAAATTCCAAAGGGCAAAGTATCAAAAAATATCAGTTTATCTTTTTTCAAGGGATGTCATTCAAGTAGGGATATTCTCATGGGCTATATCAGAGGTCGGAAACCTATAACACGCGTGCCACTTGTGAAACGCTGTACAATTATGTGACATTCTGCACTAGTCAATAAATTTGTCAATTTTTCAGTAAATGGAAGTTGATAAATATTTTTAATGGATCTTATTTGTGTGTGTGTGTGTGTGTGTGTGTGTGTGTGTGTGTGTGTGTGTGTGTGTGTGTGTGTGTGTGTGTGTGTGTGTGTGTGTGTGTGTGTGTGTGTGTGTGTGTGTGTGTGTGTGTGTGTGTGTGTGTGTGTGTGTGTGTGTGTGTGTGTGTGTGTGTGTGTGTGTGTGTGTGTGTGTGTGTGTGTGTGTGTGTGTGTGTGTGTGTGTGTGTGTGTGTGTGTGTGTGTGTGTGTGTGTGTGTGTGTGTGTGTGTGTGTGTGTGTGTGTGTGTGTGTGTGTGTGTGTGTGTGTGTGTGAAAAACATCTTCAGAATTTACAGAATGAATTACGAAAAATCTGAAAGATAACTCTAAAGATAAATTTATAGCTATTTTGTAAATTATCGAATATCATTGCTGGAGATTTAACTATTTGAAGAGAGATAATTGTGTGTACCCTGAGTTCCGCTTTTAGTTCTACATATCTAAGTAAAAAAATCTTTCTTCATATGAAAAATATTTCGAGTCCAAAAGGAAATTTTGAAACTTGATGCTCATAATTGTGTGTCAAATTGAAAGTCACGCATTATATCCCAGATTTTGCGATATGAAAGTAAAGCTATCAAGCATTAGATTCGTATTAAAATTTTTATTTATCTTTTTATTTAACTATAAGGAAGGGAAATACTGATATTTTATGTGTGTGTGTTGTCTCTTACCTATTTTAATTACTCACAATCTCCTTTTTTTGAAGAAGTAATGGTTAAATTTTATACAGTTTATTTTTTTGTAAAGAAATAACTTTAAGATATCCGAACACGTTGAAAATGATCACATTCAGTCAAGACAAATATTTTTGTTTTTTCATCTTATTTTATAGAGCTATCTTTTGGCTTTGCAAAACATACTTTATTTGGATTCTAGGCTACCTAGAGGCCAATCTACAATCAATTTTATAAAGTTAGAAAAACTATCTATCAGGTTGATCTATCAGAAGTGGCCATTTAAATTGTTTAAAATCTATCATGGCGAGTCTGATAATTCAAAATATTACAAATGTATTTTTATAAAACTTTTTGAGCCTAATATTTATACTATTTTCTAGAGAATGTACTGAAATTATTTTTTATTGTATGAATACTTTTTGATTTAGGGCCTGCTATTTAAATAATGATCTCATAAAGAATGGACTTTTCATATAATGTTTACTCAATCAGATGTAAAATTTTCAAATTTTTATAAAACATAGAAATTTTAGTACATTCTCTAGATAAATGTATCTAATTTGTTTGAGTAATATTTTTAATAATATAAACTTATTATATGTTTTTCTCTAATTGATTTGAAGTTTTACAAAAATATTATTAAAATTTCACTTATAATTGTAATTTTTGTGAAATTTAGGCATTTTATTTTAAATAATGTGGGTTAAATATTAGCATTTATTGCTTTTGAGTCCTAAAAAAGCATTAATAATGTTTAAATATGTTATTTCGTCAAAAAGTAGTCTGATTATGTTCGTTTAGATGAAGCAAAACTAATTTATAATAAAACTGTAAATCTAAATTATTGCCCTCCATTCTCTAACTTTGTATGCATTATCGCGAGAATCAATTTGTTTCAAATATGTCCTACTGTGTGGTACGCTATACCATGTTGGTAGTTTGGTTTGGCACGACACAGCTAAAAGTTTGTAGATTTCTGGGCTAGATTCTTAAAGATAGCAGTGGCACCATTTGCTACACTTAAACACGAGAGTTGGGGCAAAAGTCATGGCAACTATTTTTTTCTTGAAGGTACCAATCCGGTTGGAAAATGTGACATATACAGACGAAAGTTCAAGGTGTTAACTATATGTGAGGACAATAAATAGCACTGAAATATCGTAACACACTAATTTATTACGGTATTATCCTGGGCAATATGACCTTCACGGTGCAAAAGAATGACAATACAGTACAGATAAAGTGGGCATGACAAACGTGAGCCTACAGACCCTTAATATAGTGTAGGGTCCTTAATGTAATCAATGAGCTGCTCGATGACGGCACGTGTCAAGTTGGTCCTCACACTGATCGGTTGTCCCGAATGTTGCTCATCACTGGTTGACACACGTTCTTGCTGAATCTTTCCTATCCGCCATGCTACTGTACAGTATGGTAGAGCATTATTCCCAAGGGCTTCCACTAATTCACTTTGACATTCCATCGCATTTCTCTCTTGGAGAATGGTTTTTTTTTTTTGTGTGTAAGCGCGCTGCTCAACACGGGTTACTTCCATCTCACATGACACTCACCAACTGACTGATTTCACATTCTCGCTTTGCTACTACCAGCTATTACAGAGCCATCTGATGCTCTGCATACACATTATGCCTGCAGAAATTCCCCACGAGATATATATGTTTGTGATCCATTCACATATCTACAAGAAAAAGAATGGTTGACTTGACTTATGCCCCAACCCTCGTGAATTAGAAACTATTTGGATAAAATAAGATTCTTCACCTCCTTCTATCCTCCGTTTATTATATCTTCAGTCGCAGGAACAAATGAGTGAATTAGAAATGAAATATCTATAGAGCGGTGTTTCTCAAACTGTGGGGCGCGCCCCATTGGGGGCTTGAAAACTCTGCAAAGGGAGCGCAAATATATTGAAAAGTCGAAAACAAAGTATTACTTAAAAAATTATTAATTTACTGATAGTAAACAAATAAAACATATTCTGACATAATAAAAAAATAATAAAATACACATCTACACTGATACAATACACTTATAAATATATCATTACTGCACAATGTATTTTACAATTAATTTAACAATACCAAGCTAAGAATAAGTTTAATAATTGTCAGTGACCCTATAGACTTGCCATATGTAAAATTAAAAACAAAAAATAACGTTTATCTTGATAATTTATACGGTTTATAATTAATCCCTTAAAAGCCAATTAAAAACTATTTGAATAACTCCCCAATGCCACCGTTTAACACGTGATCCAGGGTGTGTGGTGTATCGAGGGAGGGGGATAGAGAAAAGGAATAAATAAGCAAATCCTCTGAAATAAGTAAATTCTTCCAAACACTCTCAAAATCTTTTTATTGCATTCTAAAGTCTTCGGAATAATTTTATGGATAGCAGTTCACTGAAAAAAATCGTACTTCGAAAAGACGTATATATACGTTCCGTATATATACGTATATTCCGTATAGACGTATATATACGCTTTGGCTGAGAGGAACGTTTATATACGGTGGTAACATGTAAGAGGCTGAAGTCGTACAGTTTTAGCTTCAAAGAATAGTATTATGGAATTAAATACATTATTATTGTATCGAAGGGGGCGTGATGAAAATTATGATTGAATATTGCGTCGCAATTATTGAAAGTTTGAGAAGCACTGCTATAGAGGGAAGGGGCTTAACTTTTCCCAAGTGTGAATTGGGGAAAGATTATTGTAATATATATTGTTAAATTCTCTCCATTCATTTGAATTTCCATAAGATACTCGGAGAAGATATGAACGCAAGAGAGATTAAATTAAAGGGTGATGTGTGGGAGATATTTCATAATATCAGGATTGTTGTGAGAGTGTTATATTTTTTAATTTAAAATTAATTTGCATGTAGACGATAGTATTCATTGCATTGACGTATTTTAATATCTGCATTTAGTTTGCTGAAGTAAATACAATGGCTGTTACGGTCCATATTTCAGTTTGAAGTAACCTTTGGGTGATTTTGGAAGTATTAAAGTGTAAACAATAGATAAACTGTTCATTGATAAATTAATTTTTTTTAAAAAAATCATTTATTGAAGGAGTATAGATATGATGGTATTTTTAAGAAAGAGGGGATAATAAATGTTTTACCCCACCGAATAATGTAATAATGATTCCATTGAAGGAATCATCGAAAAGCGACACAGTTTGATCAGCAATGCATTCCTAATTTATTTATAGCAAATAAGAAAAAATCAATTATTCAAAAGAAATATAAAACACTAACCGTCACCTGCCAACTTAGCTGGGTATAAAAATATTGTTATTGGTATTAATTGGATATAAGGAAAAGTTATGTCGCTTTTGAGCACATGCATTTTTATACCCTACCAATCCTTAGTAAGGATTCGGATCAGATTGAAACTGGATTAAACTTTAGATCATTGGTTCTCAAACTTTCAATACTTGGGACCCAATATTCAATCATAATTTTCAACCCACCCCTCCATACAAAAATATTATACCACCGGCGTATAAACGTCTTACTCAGTCAGTGCGTAAATTGCCCATGACGTATATATACGTCTTTCAAAAATACGATCTTTTTTGTTAAGTGCTATCCATTAAATTATTCTGAAGGCTTTAAAACCCAATAAAATGACCTTGACAGTGTTTTCGAAGGATTTACTTATTTCAGAGGATTTTTATCCCCCCCCGCCCTACTACCCACATACGCGTGCATACGTGCAAAACGGTGGCATTGGGAGGGAATCGCGAAACTTTTAATCGGCAGTCAAGGGATTAATTATAAACCGTACAAATGATCAGGATAAGTGCTAATTTTTGCAAATAATTTTATATATTACAAGCCCATTGGGTCACTGGTGATTATTATACTTGTTCTTAATTTAGTATTTTTAATTAATTATAAAATGCATTCTGCAGTACTGATACATTTATAGGTGTATTATATCAGTGTAAATGTTTTTTTAATCATGTCTGAATGTATTTTTTGTTTGCTTTCAATAAATTAATATTTTTAATAATATTTGCTTTCGACTTTTAAATATGTTCGCGCACCCCTTCTTGGGTTATCACGCCCCCTAGGGGGGTGCACCCCACAATTTACGAAGCACTGGGTTAGATTAGTACAGTCTGGATGATGTGTATGCATTTTTTTTTACATTTTAGTCAATTTTTTAAACTTTTAAAACTGTCAACATGAGTGAAGAGAAAGTGCACTTAAGATATTGCACCGTTTGATTTATAAATAGTGTGACCAATTTCAGAGGATCATAAAATTGTATTGAATAAAGTTATTTACATGGAATTTTCAATATGGTATACTCTAGCACAGTACACTTTTCGTAAGCGTTTTGTCGATCGTTTTTGGGGTATTTTTTCAACTTCCTCTTAAATTGTACTTTGAAGCCATTGAAATGTTCTTATTTTACGACTGTTTAATTGTTTTTTTTAAAAAAATATCCTTAAAAAATAATAGCAAGGAACGCAGACAGGGGATAGTGATAGTCATTTATCAGAAGGCAGAAAATTTTTTTTTCAATCTTTCAGCCATTTTATAGTTGATTTTACAGTATAACTTAGGAAAGAATCATGGTGAAAAACAGTTTTCTTGAGGGTAAAGACGTTTATTTTTAATAGCAAGTGTTTCAAAATGTTATTCTGATAGTATTTACTATCAATTCTCTTTCATTAAGGACTTTCTTTCGTTCACATTTTTTCCCCTATAGCTTTTGATTGCGAGTCAAATTTCATTTCTTTTTGAAGTTTAGATATTTATTTGCAATAGAAAAATGTCTTTTTTGATTTTTAAATGTTTTATTATTTACGGAATTTGAACAACAATCCTTCAAAAGCTGTAAAATTTCATTCCGGGTTTCAGGATCCAATTTTAGTACTATATTTTACTCCCAGTAATAAAAATGGTTAGATTGGTAATCTAAATGTTTCATTTTTTAAAATAAAACCAGTTAGTAAAACGATAGAAATTCATCGTATATACTTATATGCTTTTAAAATTGGTCGCACTTATTTTGAATCAACCGGTACATTGTATGTGTTCCAAAAAGGAAATAACGTAATGGAAGCAAAAATAAGTTTGTGTGACGTGTGTTTTCTAGCCCGCATACTTAAATATATTAAATTTTTTAATTTTTTTTTCATCTGTTTTCAATTTTGAAATCATTTCTTTGAGTTTTTGCACTAATGCACGATTTATGGATAATCTGTAAGAATCAATTAGAATAATGAATATAAATGAACAAAATTAAAATTTATCATCTTTATTCTCTAACAACATATTCTCTTCAGAGTTACTTCATAAATAAAATATTTATTATAAAAACAAACTCAATCTAGAAAGATAACTCACATTTTTAAGTCTAATACCACATGCACGACTAAGACTAACAGAAAGCATTTAAAATATTTAAATTGCTTTCTCGTAATCCAAACAGCGGGTGGAAGGAAGGAGATACTTTGCGTTTGTGAATGCTCCGCGTATCTCTTTTCACTCGAGAAAGCGAAGAAAACTCGTATGAATAAGCATCCAACTCAAATTTGGTGCACATTTATAGCATTAAAGAGGCTAAATTTAGCACAATTTCTCTTGTAAGGTATAATTTTTGATATATTGAAGCACGGATTAAAGTTTGGAATCTTTTAGGGGCGTTGAAGTGTTTTTACCAGGTAATAAACCAGAAACTTATTCTGAAGATGAAAGGTAAAATGCACATATTTTAATGTGAAAAAGAGATATATATATATTAGAATCTCACTTTACGAAGAATAAATGGAGTTCCGTGTTTCGTTTAGTATGTTAATTGTTGCTTTCTCAAAAAGGAAGTTTTAAGCTGCGCCGTTTGTAAGATTCTTTTTTTTAAAGTTATTACATCTTGCTGAATTTATGCTTTTGGAATATTAAAGATGGAACTGTCTTAAATGTTTGAAGTGAAATTATCTATTTTGAGTAATGTTGAAAAGTAAATTTCAAATTGGGTTAAAAAAATTCAAACAAACATTCGTTGTTGTTGTTTCTAATGCCACCTGTCTGACGTAGTCAGATCGAGACCCACGAAATTCATCGTGGCATGGGGCTAGAGGTACGCCTGTCGTTGGCTTTGAGCACCATACAGGTGACAGTACGATTCAGCTCGGTGAAATTCCCCGAAGGGACGATAGATGGCTACACCACCTCTATCTCCACCTCCACAATTTCTGCATGGGAACTGAAGGGGAGGGAAATATTCTCCAGTCCCTGCGTGCTCATGACTAAGCCCACAAGATTACGGACCCACTGATTTAACGAGCACGTACTCCATGTGTACTCGGAGGGTATTTGGTGGCATCGAGCAACGAACCCAGGCCTTCCGGTCTGGAGTCCAATGCTCTAACCACTAGGCTACCCATTCGTTCTTATAAAAATGTGCAAGTTTATTTTTCATTGCTACCTTGTGCCTACCTCTGTTTGCTTGTATTTTCAAAAGACTGAAGGGATAAGAAGTGAATTAATTCCATAGTAAGCAAAATGAAGATGAAAATGGACCTTGCTTTTATGATGTGCAATAAAGAAACCTTTAATCCCTTGAAGTTATGCACATCTCAACGAGAAAAAAAGAGAATAACACAAGTAAAAACAATAACTTAGCATCTACAGTTCTCGCAAAAGCGCCATCTGTTATCAATATAAGATCTAAATGCATGCAGAAATTAACCTTCCAATTTAAATATTGAATTTTTGAACGATAGATTAGTATAATATTATTAAAACCGGATTCATGTGAATAAATATATCTTTTGTTAAAGTGCTTTAAATTTAGTAACACCTCTAACCTAAATAGAGGAAAATAAATAATTCTATTTCTTAATAATGCGGTATAACTAATTTTTTGCAATGGATTCCAGCGTCATTGCCTTATAAAAAAGCCGAATAACATACAGAGAAAATTCGTTACAAATTTAAACGAAGAAGCCTTTTTTGATACGGTAGAAAAGAAAAGGTTTAACCCTAAAGCTTATACTATTTTTTAAATGGTAGGAAACGAGAGTAAAACATCAAATTTTTACGAAAAAGATGTATACTTTTGAGTTTTTTTTTTCTTTTCAGAAAATAAAATATCTTTATTTTAATTTATCTTCTTATTACATTGTTAAATTTTATGTTAATAATTTCTTCGTCGTATACAAATCCATTTCGCATTTCTAAAAGACTCTATTATACCTTAAAGCATAAACATTCTCTCTCTCCCCAATGTATTTAAGAAAAAACATGTGGCCGCGGTAGCCGAGTGGTATAGGTATCGGACCGTGGCTTGCTTTGTCACGGGTTCGAGCCCAGTACCACTAAAGACCCGCCGTGTAGGGCAGCGATGCACGTTAAATCTGTCGAGAGCTGAAACGTCCTCCCGTTGGTGTGGTGTGGTAGTTAGGAGAGGGGGTGCCAGCTCAGGTGTCGTCCACGTCACTTGACCATGGTTCAAAATTACGTGGTCCGTCGCCAAAAGCCCTCGTGTAGCTGAACAGTGCGATGTTAATATTCAATCAAATCAATCAAGAAGAAACATTTCTTAAAAATATTCCTTTTTTGCTAAAAATGATTGGTAAATATAAACAAAGTTTTGTCGCGTTTTTTGAATGTATTTATACAGCTAAAAAGAAATATATATATTTGCTTTTATCTCAATCATTCGTAAAATCTTTTTTTTTTTTTTTTAAATATTCAAACCAAAAAAATCACTCAAAATATTTCTTAAAAAAATTCCCTTTGCTACAAAAAAGAATGGTAAATATAAAAATACTTTTTATCTTTATGAGTATTTATATTACCTTGCAGAAAGAAACGTATATTTTTTTATCTTAATTATACTTAAGCTTCTTTTTTTTGTCTGTATAAATATTCATAAGAAAATTCATTCGAAATACAAGCTGCAGGATATTTTTGGTTACATAAATAAAAAAGCATATTAGTATCCCAATGTAACAAAATAACTGATTATGTTAAGCAAATAATTAAATATTTTATTATTTTATTTATTATTTATTTATTGTTTTATTAGCTAAAACCTGATTTGAATGAAACAAAAACAGTTATAAGATAACGTAATGCAAATATAACAGTCATTCATTGCAAAACAAACGTAAAAAAGTATCAAATCATGTGTGAAATTTATATTTAAATATCTTTTTTTCTGTTAATGAAAATGACCGATTATTAAATGTATCTTGTGATGATCTGTTAAAGGATCTGTTTGAGTAATGTGAAGAATTTAAACTGCATAATACCTATTTTTATTTTTAAAAAAATCCGAGACAGTATTAGTAAAATTAATTTATATTTTACTATTCTATTATTCTATTATTAATTCATATTATACAGTTTTAAAACATCAAAAAAATTTGAATTTTTCTTAAACTCTTATAAAATGCACAATTTTGATTGTCTTTTTATGTTATTTATGTTTCTTTGATTATCAGGAACAAAAATTTCTTTGAAAATATGTTCCCTTGTATATTTTTAATAATTATTTCTGTAGCTAAATCTGGAAAAAAGTACGAAAATTTTTCAAGTATTAAATTCAGCATTTTTAAAAAAAATAACTAGATATATCAGACCTAAATCCCCATTTTGACTTTTATAAAACTTCTAATTGTAAATACAAAAAATTTCAATACGCTAACGTTTAAAGATAAAGTTCCTTATGGATTAGAATACACTTACATCTACAAAAATAAAAGTCTGAGAAAAACACATTTGAATCTATAAATACCTGTAAAACTTTAATTTTATAATATGGTATTTTCCAACTTATGAGCTATATAAAGGAACATTAATTAGAATATAAATAAAATATTTTTTTTTACCTCAAAACGTATTTTTGCATAATATTGATAGCTTTTGTTACAACCACAGGTTATTCAGCCTAATAACCTAATATTCTCATAAAACATTTGTGGCCACGGTAGCCGAGTGGTATAGGTATCGAGTTCGAGCCCAGTACCACTAAAGACCCGCCGTGTAGGGCAGCGATGCACGTTAAATCTGTCGAGAGCTGAAACGTCCTCCCGTTGATGTGGTAGTTAGAAGAGGGGGTTGCCAGCTCAGGTGTCATCCACGTCACTTGACCATGGTTCCAAATAACGTGGTCCGTCGCCGAAAGCCCTCGTGTAGCTGAACAGTGCGACATTAATATTTTAAACACAAAGCATTTATGTATAAAAAATAATAATGATACTAACTGAAACTAAAAAAAAGTTTCCAGGTCTGTACATAAAATTTAACATTGTTCAGTTTTAAATTAAGCAGTTTAGGAAGTTTGAGTTTTTCTTGCACGCCTCTAAAATACTATACTACAGAACTACAATATGTTTACTGTTATGCAGTTTGGTACATCATGGAAATTTTCAGTTCTTTCTGCATTATTTGTATTCGGAACATTTGTATTCTGATGTCTTGTTGTAGTATCTGCTGAAGGTTAGATTTAAGGCAACAGGGACATCGTATACTTTGAAAAAATCGATTTTTCAATTTTAGTTCTAAAAAATAGTGCTAATTTTTCTGAATCTAAAAATGTATAATACTTATATGTTTGTTGATAAAATAGCCCTAAAATATGAAAAATAAAAATGTAAACAAATGACCACGCCCTTTTTGACACAACCCTTTGAACTTTAAATATGTAGTTTCCCCTGTGTTTGATCTATATAAACGTTCTATATAGTGAACAAAATATCTTTTAGTATGTAATGTCTAATTTTTTAAAAAATAAATTTACACGTGCAAAAAGAAAATTAAGATTTTCATAATTTTAAGGTTTTATGATTATTTTAAAGAAATTATGCAATTAATTCGTTAAAAAACTGGTTCATTATGTTTGATATGTTACTGTATATATATGTGTAAATTCTTAGGAATATTCAAAGAATATTTTTGTAAGAAATGGTACCTATACATGAAAATATGTATTACAAAATCTCGAAAATTATGTTCATGTTAACTAAAACAAAGGGAAAGAAACATGAATTTAAAATTACTTTTGTAACTCTACAAAATGATTAAGTATTATTATTATATATAGTCATATAAAAATAAGCAAGAAAATACTAATCAAGTGTATAATATGTGAAAATATTGTTTTTTTTTAGCTTTTTCACTTTTTCTCAAAAGCTTTTTATTTTGCATTTAGGTACATTTTAAAAAAAAATATTGCACTATATAATTCCAGATTTTTTTATACTTCTATTCAAGATGTCTATACATATAGTGAACCTATTTTTTTCCTATTAAGATAGTGCCTAATTTTTTAAAAAATAGTTTTATGCATAAAAAAAAGCAGAAAAATAAAAAAATTTCAAATTTCAAAGTTTCATATTTTTTTTAAAGAAACTATACTAACATTTTACTAAAAAAATGGGTTCACTGTATTTTATGTATTGTTTTATATATGTGTAAAAATATTTTGCATAAAAAAAGGATACTTTTTTTTAAAAAAATTGTATCTAAACACAAGTATATATTACGAGTTCTCAAAAATTATGTATTACTTAAATTAAGTAGTAAAAAAAACTTTTGGAGTAAAAAGTTATTTTTGTAGTTCTACAGAATAATTAAACTATCTTTATTAAGAACGTAAAAAATCTAAGCTCTATTAGAAATTGTAAATGATATATGTCTCATAAACAAAGGGTCTTAATTTTTGTATTTTACTCTTTCGAGCATGTCCTGGTTCCCTTAAGTTTATCATTTTTAGTTGTGTATTACACCTCTTTCGAATATTATTTCTCACAGCAACCTGAGTACGTTTTAGCCGTAGCAAATTCTCCACAGGAAAGAGTTATAGAAAACAAAGCGAAAAACTTCTGAATTATATAATATATGGATAAAAATAAAAAAATTTTGGTCTTTAAATTAATCTTAATTAAGTAAGTATGAGAGAACTCAAAAACCTCAAAGCATAAGCTAACGGAAATGGTTTTATTAATGAAAATTGCAGTTAATATCCATTTCACACTGAAAAAATGGATTGTATTCAAAAAAGTTTTTAATGTATCCAATTTAGAAATGCATAACTGTTTTAAAGTGAAATAGGAACTAAAATATAAACTTGGAAAATTTCAAAAACCTTAAAAATATCTGGTTTTTAGATACAAAATTCTGGTGCAATCTTTCCAAATATATAAGTCATAGAAAAAGGCAAAAAATAAATAAATAATTTGTTTGGGTACTGTTATGCTTTAATATGAAATTCTGACATAACTATTCTGAAAAGAACTTTACAGTTTACTATAATTCTCATTTGAATCGGAGTTGATCCTTTTTTTTCTATAATAAAACATGTTTCATATTTTGTCTCCTATAGTGTAATGCTAAATGAACTATACCTTATTCCAGTGCTTTTCAAAATTTCAATACTTGCGACCCAATATTAAATCATAATTTTCAACGCACCCCCCCCCCCTTCATGCAATAATAATATATTGAGTTCAAAAGTACAATATTTTGACGCTAAAGCTCTAATTCGACTTTAATTATTTTAGTGCCGCTGTTGTGTATAAACGTCTCGCTCAGCCAATGCGTAAATTGTCCCGGAACGTAAATTTGCGTCTTTCCAAAATACAATATTTTCTGTTCGCTGCTATCCATAAAATTATTCCAAAGGCTTTAGAATGGAATAAAACGACCTTGACAGGGCGAAGGATTTACTTATTTCAGAGAGGATTTACATATTTGTTCACTTTCTCCACTCCACCCCCAATACACTACATACGCGTGCATATGTGCGTAAAGGTAGCATTGTGGAGTGGATAGCGCAACCTTTAATCTGCAGTGAAGGGATTATTTATAAAATATACAAAAGATAGATATAAGTATTAATTTCTGCATATAATTTAATAGACACTCATGTCCATAAATTAAGGTTAATGAAGTTCAGGCAAAGAAAGAGACAGAAGCAAAACAGGTTTGACTTATTTGTAAAGTCTATTTATTAAACAAAAGGTAAAGAGCAAAAAAGGTGCTATATGTTTGACATAATAAATAAAAATTTCAATTTTTTCTCCCTGGAGCAAATTTAAAAAAAGAACCTATTTACAAAAAACAGTATAATATGGTTAGTATGACGGAGTATGTCTCCCGGACGATGCAAACAGGCCTTACAACGCCTAGACATGCTGAGTATCAAATTATCAATCTGATCTTAGGGAATATTACCCCACTCATCAAGCAATGCCCTCCGAAGTTCCGGTAGACAGGTGGGAGAGGGTTAATGGGCTGAAATTCGTCGGCCAAGCATATTCCACACATGCTCTATTGGATTCAAGTCTTGTGAGTATGCTGGCCAATCCATACGGGTGATATCCTCCGATTGAAGGCATTCGTCTACAATGTTTGCACGGTGAGGACGGGCGTTGCCATCCATAAACAGAAATTCAGCGCCCCGAAACAAACGTACATGTTGTTCCAGAATGACATCCCGATAGATGCGGCCTGTCATCGTTACACTCTGAACATGCAAGTCAGTTCTGGAACCAGGAATAATTCCTCCCCAAACGAGCCATCCTGTACCACCGTAACGGTGTCGTTCAATTGTGTTCTCTTGGTGGTAACGGGTACCTGGTGCTCTCCATATTAAAGTCCGGCGAGAATCAGACTACAAATTAAACCTGGGCTCGTCGAAAAACATCACACAAGACCACTGTTGTGGTGTCCACAAACATTGAACTTAATAAATCAACTTATTGCTAATAATTAGAGCTACTATTTTAGAAAATATGATGCGCAACGTAAACCTTAATTAATATTTCTTACAGAAATGTTTCTTAATTTCATAGGCTTATAATTTTTTAAATTAAGATTATATTTTAAACATTTTACACTTTTTTTCAGAGAGAGAGAAGCCTCATTTCTTTTTTAATGATGAGTAAGAGATTCGAATTATTTAATTTTAATTTAAAAAAATTATATCTAATTGAATATTGTTTGTATTTTCAGCCCACAAGACAAAGGTGACACCGCTGAGACCCCTTTTGAAGTGCATTTAACATGCGATTGGATGACTGAAATTAAGCTGACGATTCTCGGAGCAGATCATTTACATGGATGGGAAAACTTTTCCAGGGTACTGGCTATTTCTAATTTTTTTAAGGTGTGTTCCACTCTGCCGCATAGGTGTGGAGAGCTAAGAAAGAGATCAACAATATTTATTATAGCTTAATAATACATATCCACTTACTTACGTAACCTGAATGAAAAAAAATCCGTACAATTTTTTAAGGTATCCGACTACGTTCGAAACCGTTATTTTGCAAAAGCGTATAAATGGATAATATTTATGATATTTAGTGTCACGTATATTACAAAATGTATATAAAATTGTTTTAAGAATAGTATTACAATACAAAATAATTTAAGTGCAATATTTTGACAAAAAATGAACATAGAATGACCCATTTTCAAAATATTCTCCTTTTGTGAAAAATGCTTCTATTAAAATAATACTTTGCCTGTATATAGCTCAGACCTCTCTACAGAAGCTCAACTAGAATTTTTGAAATACATAACTTAGAGGTGGGTTTATCCACGTTTTATGACAACAGAGGAGAGATATGTTAAGAAAAAACGTCGATAATTATTTCAATGTGTTGTAACTCAGAAAATAATGTGCATTTTTCAAAATTCATAGTTGAGCCTCTGTACAGAGGGTCTGAGCTATATACAGACAAAATATTATTATAATAGAAGCATTTTTCCCAAAAGGAGAACATTTTGAAAAAAGGTTATTCTAAGTAATTTTTTTTGCTGAAATATTATATTTAAATATTTTTTTTGTCAAAATGTCCTTAAAACAATTTTATACATGTATTATAATCTAAGTGACACTAACTATCATAAAAATTATCCTTTTATGCGTTTTTTTAAAAACACGGTTCCGAACGTAGTCGAATACCTTAGGATCGCGTTTAAAACAATACGCAAGAGACGAGCATAATAATATAAGCCAAATGTAATAACATCAAATGATGCCTTTATTACCAAACAATTCAAAAAACATTGAAAAAAGTTTTCATTTAAAGTCAGTACTCGTATTCAGTTATAGTCAGTACAAGACATTACCTGCATACTATTAACTACTCTGGAATATTTCGGTGTATAATTCCCCCTCAGGGGGCTCACCTTCTTTAGGTGAGTACGGGTGTCACAATCCCGAGGTACCCTAGTGATCCTTTCCTTTTCTCAAGGGGTTTACTATCTTTGGTAAACACGGGTCTCACGAACCTGGGGCACCCTCTAGTGATCCTTCTCTATTTTCGACCCTACTTCTTGTTATTTATTTTCCTGTTTACTCCCTTTCCCGTCTAGACCACACATGCGAATTTTATACTTTGAATATTTAAAGCGTTGTTTGGCGCAGCTTAGCCAAAATTGGTTCTTGCGCCATAAAACCTTACACTAACTCGGTACATAATTACTAACTATTGATTTTTAGGAGGTCAACCCAAAATATCTTGGCCATTTATCTGTTGATCTCGATCGACTTAATGCCTACCTCTCATTTAAAAGAAGGCTTAATATAATTTCTGTAAACATTCCAATGAGTTATTTCGATGTGACTACCATTTTTTTACAATTAAGTTCAAGAAATTCTCCGTGGCTTTCTTTCTTCAATACTAAAATTGCGCATCTAATCTCAAATGGCGGTACTGTGGTCTTACAGGTAGTCTCAAGTCACGTTGGGATCCCCGACAATGGGAGAGCAGACCAAAAAGCCAAGCAGGGAGACGAGTCGTCTCAACTGGAAATCCCCTTGGCCCTAAGAAGAGCAAAGAGCATTATTTCCACATTCATTTACAAATATACTACCTTAACCCAAAAATTCAAGAGTTTTGGACAGCCATGGGAAACTCTGGCCATTGTAGGTCCACTCCCAAGGCACCTGGATAGAGACGAGGCTATTGCCCACTTTCGCCTAGCCACCGGACATGACATTTTGGAAGCATACCAGGAATGACTTGGCCTGGCTGCTGACGAGGCCTGTCCACCCTGTGGTCATGCCAGAATGGATGGTGACCACTTGCTCCAATACACTGGACTCGATGAATACCCTGCTTATGACATGGTCAGTCGTTACTGGGATGCTGCTTGGCGTCAAATGGTCAAGAAGCCAAGTACGGGCGTTGGATAAATAAATCAGTCTTCTACATTTTAATCTGAAGTTGTGACGAATCTGTACGGAACCTTTCCACTAATCTTCTTAGGCGTCTTTCTGGGGAACATAAATTTGCGTTTATTTCCAATCAACTCCAAAAAGAAGTTTGGGATATTTAAATTGGATAAGGTATTTAAGTCGAGGGTTGCGAGATAGCAGGAGAGATGATAGTAGGCTATTGAGCCAACAACGTTAAGACCAAAACTAGAAGATTCAAAGAGATTAGATCCGTGAAGACGTCATGCTTCTAGACGTACCAGAAAGCTGATATAAGCCAGCGGTAAATATAATTCACGTACGCTTAAAGTAAGCGTCAGTTTGAGATACTTAGTTAAAGTTAATGACAGTTATAAGAATTCGAATACGTGTGTTTCTCGGATCTCCTAGTTTCGGTAAACCTTACTTGAGTTGAGCTAGATTAGTAATTAATTGTATTCTTAGTAATTTAATTTAATATAAAGGCAAATCCCTTTAGAAGACGTAACATTATTGTATTATTTGTTATCAGAGAATTTTGAGGAAATTATAACAAAAATAAATAATATTATTATTCAAAATGGCTTTTGGTGTTCAAGGTGTGACGCAGAGGGGTCATCACAAAGTCCTAAAAGTCATTTACTATTTAAAGAAAATATGATATAACTATATGTTTTCAAAATAAGATCAAAACTACCTAACTATAAACACGGAGGAATATTAAGTTTCAGTTATACGAATAAAATATTAACTACGTTTTTGCTATGCAGTTTAATATGTGCTACACAATATTGACTACAAAAAAATGTTTCCAATTTATATACATAATACCAATCTTTTCCAATGATATAAAGTAATTTCTAAAATATTGCGTGAATATAGGTTATTGAAAATATGATTTTATTAACTTTTCTTTCATCGTCTAAACTGAAAATTTTCTTACATGTAAAATACAAGGGTGATAAACTAAAACACAACAATGTTAAACACACAAATGATGACCGAGCAAGCAATAGAATATGAAAGTTTGCATTCGTTTTTCTCCAAACAGTAAACTACACTGGTGTGCAAAAATTAAGGACGAAGTCGAAACATTAACATATCAGCTGAACGAAGAGGCAGAGCGGACAGAAAGAACAATCAGGAAATTAAGTAAGGCGATGTACGGTAGCACATGCGCAGATATGCAGGTAGACGTAATGGGGGAATGTCTGAGTAGTATAAAGCATGTTGTCGGTGTAAGATCAATATTTCTGGCAAAGAGATTGCACGCCGTATAGCAGTTAAAATCACACCGAGTTGCTGACTCAGCGAGAAATGGCGAATAATCAATCTGTTAGATGACATCTGGATGCTTTTACCTGAGGTCGAATCATTGGGAAGATGGAGGAAGGCCGCAGTGTGACAAGTGTGGCTGCAGAGTTCGGAATTGCTCACAGCATCGTTTCACGACTTTGAAGACAATTTCAAACTACAGGAATAGCTATCCGGGGGTTCAGTAGTGGTCGTCCACGAGGAACCACACCCGCAGATGACCGGTACATTGTCTTACAGGCCAAAAGAAACAGGCGGCAGAAAGCGGGAGAAATCTCTAGACACACGACACAGGCGACTGGACGAACGATATTGCGTTTTACCGTGGCCAGAAGACTGCACGGTGGTGGTCTGTTTGCACGACGCCCTGTACGGTGTGTACCTTTAACGCCTGCCCATCGGAGAAGGCGTTCTCTGTGGTGCCGGGAACACCGGAATTGGAGAGACAATGAATGGGGACGAGTACTCTTTACAGATGAGAGCAGATTCAGTTTGAGTAGCGATTCTCATCGCATACTCATCTGGAGAGAGCGGGGAAGCCGAAATCATCCCTCGAACATCATTGAAAGGGACAGGTATGGAGGTCGCGGTGTTCTTGTTTGGGGAGGCATCATGCTTGCTAGTCGTACAGACCTTCACATCTTCGACGCAGGCTCAGTCAACGGGACCCGTTATTGTAACGAGATTCTTCTTCCATATGTGCGTCTTTCTAGAGGCGCTATGGGTCTGCAGTTCCTTTTCATGGACGACAATGCACCATGTCATCGTACAGTAGCTGCCGAACAGCTCTTAGAGAGTGAGGATATCGAACGTATGGATTGGCCGGCACGATCTCCGGATGTCAATCCCATCGAGCATGTATGGGATTTTCTAGGCAGACGCTTGGCAGCTCCTACCTTACCACCAGTAACGATTCGGGAGCTTCGATTGGCGCTGCAAGACGAATGGGCAGCAATGCCTCAACAACTCATTAACATCCTCATTCTCAGCATGGGCAGACGCTGTGAAACCTGCCTAGCAGTCAGGGGAGATCATATCCCCTACTAAAGACCGGATGTTTCTTGCTGGACACCCATCACAGGGATGTTTCGGCCTTCAGTCGCATTTCGCTCCATGCTACTTTTTCAATCAAGCTTCTTTTTATCCCTCTGATTTCTCTTTTAGTAAGTGTTGCTTACATTACACATGTCCTTACGTATTGGGGATCTTACGGTATTAAATGTGTTGATTTGGAAAGCTTTTGTACAAAGTTATATTGAAGAAACCGTCTCGTCCTTAATTTTAGCACACCAGTGTATTCTGACAAAGGCATCGGATTTTTATTGATCTGTAATAACTAAATGAATCTTTTTGAAAAGAAAGAAATCAATCTTATCTTTTCAGAGAGATGTTTCCTCCAGAAGAGGTTTCTTTTTTCTCTCTCAGATATTTAGCTACGTTTATACAAGGCCATTCAAACAGCAAAATGAAAGTAACGATTTACCCAGAAAACATTACACAGAAATATCTATCAGCACGAGAAATAGAAGAATTTTTTTCTAATTATATATCGAAGGAGAGAAATTAGTTTTAAACACACAAATTAAAATGTGTGTGTGTACATGCGTGCGCGTGTGCATGTGTGTGTGTGTAAGTTACATGTATGGTATTTTATATTACCATACGTGTTATTTTTGCCAATGCCACCTATCTGACGGTGTTAGATCGAGACCTAAGAAATTCATCGCGTCAAAAGGCTAGATGCACGCTTGTCGTTAGCCGTAGCTTTGAGCACCAAACAGGTGACAATACTATTTGGCTTGGTATTCTTAAGTATTTTTGTAATAAATGTTGCAGAAATTTCAGACATTCAGTTCAAAAATAAATTCTTAGCAACAAGACGTCCAGAAAAATAATAAATATCGTCTGAATGCATTGCATTATCGTGTAAAAAATTCATACGTGAGGAAAATGCTGAGCTTGTCATTATTTATTGTTATTATTATTTAAGTATTTGCTGCATAATTCACAACTGGCTACGATGTAATTAAAGAAGTTTGTTTTTTAACTCCCTGAAAATCAAATGTTCATACATTTTGTTTATTAGTTGTTAAATTTTAGATATACAAAGATAGAAAATGTGTGATTGTTCATGAAGAATGTAACGTACCCCCAAAAATAGAAACTTGCAATTATTAATTATTTTAAGAATGGTTTCATTTTATTTTATTGTTTGTCATTGCGTAAATATCGTTTTCTGCAATGGATCAATTTATAAATTGAAAAAACATTTTATGTTAATTGTGCATTAAAACAGTATTTTAAAATTAAGACTTTTAAGTAATAAGTTACAGTTTTTTTTAACATGCATTACTTTTTTGCTGTTAACGCGAACGAGCTTTAACGAAAATGAGGAAAAAATAAAGATAAGATTGTTTACTTTCTCTTTCAGAAGATGAAATCTTACACCGAAAATTATTATTATAGAAACTTTCTGTGTAACTATATTCATTGACTGAAAATAAATAAAAAATAATGCTGGATTTTCTCTCTAGAAAAGGGTATCGTATTGCAGTTATGAAAAAACTCCAAATGTTCTTATTTGCTCGGAAAAGTTTTGTGTCCAATTGATTTTTGGCAGTTGTAGTAAATAACCGAAATGTTTCATCCCATATTTGCTTTCACTGTATACAGATACTTCAGTTTCGAATGTAATACATACTTTGTCATGTAATACTTTGACATTAGGAACACATTTTATTTACATATTTAAATATATTTATAGATACACATCCATGTACATATTCCATTTTCGTCAAAAATATGTATCCGGCGCAACTTCAATGAAAATAATATTCTTTGCTAAAGAAAAAAATTCTACGCATTTCTGTTAGAGATGAAAAATCATTAATACAAGTAGATCTCTGAGTTGTTGTCCTCTGCCAACAACTTAAAGGTCGTAAAAGAGTGTGGCATTGATAACCGTTATAAGAGTAGAAGATATAACTTGATCAAATTCACAAACAGGGCTTCCACTACTAAGATGTATCATGCTGAAAGATAACTAAACATATATACTGCCCCTATCAGCAACGCAGCCAACCGATAACGCAATGTATTCTTTATTATATTTCCCTAGTTTGCGTCTCACCCCGTCACTAGCGTCAATACATTCTTATAAAATAAACGATTGTTACAAGGTCCTGTAACTACTCTTAAAGTCTGTGCCTTGAATTTGGGACCATCCTGTATAACTTGCATCAGCCCTCCATCATGCAGATCTTCATAAGATCGGAACTCGATCTCATAATGCGGCAGAAATTGCGGTACTTAACTTATTATCGAAACTATATTGGTGACAATATATGAAACAAAGTACATGGTTTTCAATTCGGAGCGTACGACGCATGCGAAATTGGAGTTGCCAACTTGGAAAGTTATCTCGAACGACGGAATTGTTGAGATAGTACGCTAATGAAATTGCTCTGGTCTCAAGTCCGCGGACATGACCATTCGGCAGTAGCGGCCATTTTTTTTTTTTTTTCGAAATTCGAATGACTATAGAGAATGTTTAGAAAAGCTCCTTTAGCTTGAAAATATTTTCGAATGAAAAAAGCAAAAGATGTCATTGTATAGTAAAGAAAATATGACCGACCTAATGCAAACAACGGTGGTAATATTTAAAACATAGGCATCGCAAATCAAAAATGAAAAGAGATACAGCAAAATTTCCAAATACAAAGATTTCAAGCATGAATGAATCAGTACGAAATGCCATTTGGTTCTCCCGGAATAAATTAATATTTATATTTCAAATATCTCCACTGGGGCGCTACTGTCGTTTGCAATAGCAGTCGTTTTGCTATACCATGATTTTAGCTCTCTTCATCTTTAAGTATTTTCAGGTTAAATGGACTTTACAAAGCTTCTTATATGAAATTCTCAAAGAAGTAATAATAATAATAATAATAATAATAATAATAATAATATATATATGAAAGAAATGTGTATAATATATCAAAAACAAGAAATAATAGATAATGAACATAACAAGAAATAACGTAATAAAAATATAAAAGCTAAACATGAAGATCGAATTTATAGAAAAATACAAAAAAGGAACTACAAAAAAGAACCTATGGAGTCAGAAAGCAATTTCGGACTTAGGACCGAATAAGTGGGGTCAAACTAGTTTGAAGGCGCCAACCTTCCCCCTTTGCACCTCGGTAGGAAAGACCAAATAAAATAAACAAAAATTCAAAGTATGTAAGAACTCACAGAGAGTATGATAAAACCATTGACTACTACTCTGCAGCAAACTCTCCCAAACTCTTAATGCATAAAAATCCCAAAACAATTACGTAAGAAAAGTAGAAAAATAGAAAAATCCTAAAACAATTACGCAAGAATTGTATTTTCAAAAAAGAATTTAACAAAATTTCCTTACTCACAGAGCTTTTTCCAAGAGAATCAAGCATCTTGAAATTAATTGAAATCAATTATTCACCGAGTTAAAAAATTCGAATATACATAAACGTATCTTTTAAACTAACTTTTAAAACAGCCAGCAAAGATAGAAAAGAGATGACAATCAAATATGTTAGGCTTTGAATTGGTTGATTGTCAAAAATGTAAATTCGCTTGACTCTAATTTGGATGGTTGTCAAAAATGTGTAAGATGTTCAGGATGTGTGTGGAAAGATGCAAACTGGGATATGAGTGTTATGATATAATCTTCACAGCAAAACCACTAACATGCTGACTTTGAAATCCTATTGTTGTGTGGTGGATTTGGAATTAGAAGTAGCAAGACGGTTAATGTATTTGTGATGAATATAAGTTCTTAAGAAATTAAAAGGGTATTTATTCATGATCTAAACAGTTCTGAATTTTTTTTATATATTATTGAATTTATCTATTTTGTGGGTTATTTCTAAATAAAAAATTCAAAATGATATTTAAGTAAATTGATAAATGCAAGTTACTATTCCATACAGGAATTTTAATTATATGGAACTTAAAAGAATCTCTTTTGTAAAAAATGTTACTGACTACATTATTGTTCATAAGATGTAAGTCTAAATCCAAGAATTCTACCATATTAGTGTTAAATTTAGTTTTAAGGAGATTGAGATAGTCAGGGTAGAACGTAATATTTGGTTTGTATTCACTATGTTTACCAGAAAATATATATATACCAAGTAATATATACGTTAGTATATATATGACGTTTTTACAATACTTAAAAATAAAAGTATTCTATCAAAGAAAAGTCTTACCGATTGATTTAATTTTAATGTAAAAAACTTTTATTGGTTTTTTATTCGCATTAATGCCATAAGATCAATGCGATGTCTTTCGAAAATATGTTGATTTTTTTGAATGTTGAAAATTTGTCTATATCTTTTGTTACGTAATAAATAATGTATTAGTATATTCACCATGCCTCTAATTTTTACTCATTGTCACACAATGATTTTGATGCCTGATATATTCATTCTTCAATGTGATGCCCATATCAGCTCTCGTAAAGCCTATACGAAAACTTTGAATTTAAAAAATCTAGTATACGTTGGTTATCGTAAATTAAGAAAGATAGCGATAGCTCACCGAAAAATAAGTCAGTCTCAATTAAATTTTAATATATTGGTGAGTAAAAGGAGCTAAGCGATAGTATCTCCCGCAAAATCGCAGTGATGCCGTCGGCGTACGTCATTTGCGAAGAGCGAGAAAATGGATTTCTGAGAGCAAAGCAAAACTTGTTGCTACTCGTCTGAGATTAGAAATTTGATTTCGCGAAATTCCAATAATGACTTCCAGACATCATTTGACAGAGGAACTTTGGTGGCAAGCTAACAAGAGACTAGTGGGCAGGACAAAGTCAGCGACTGATTCAAAATTAACATCGGACTAATCAGCTACTCGGAAGCTTTTCGTGACAGACCTCTTCATTTTGACGAGGATGACAACTGCTGTCACTCCCTCTCCTAAATCTCACACCACAGCAAGGGGAGGACGTTTGAGCTTCGTCAGACTTATCTTGCATCACATCCTACAAGGCCAGGATATATTCAGATAGAAGTGGTGAGTTGGCTGAATGGGATGATTCCGTGGGGGATTTATAGACTTTGTCATCCAGTAGGTTCAGTCAAGGATGACAACGCGCTACCAAGACTGCCAATGACCAATATTTGTCCCTGTGTGCATGAAAAATAGAATCGCATCTCCGGCTGAACTCAGATCCTCCATCTCTACAAGCTCCAGAAGATTGGTATCAAGGTCAACCATGCATCGGAGTCTTCACGAACATGGTATTTATGCCAGATGATCAGCCATTTGCGTGCCACGCTTACGTCACGCCATAGACAGGAACGTTTGCAGTAGGCACGTCAACATGTCCATTGGGCGAGTGAACAATCGAGTGATGTTCTCTTGAAGAATGAGTCCAGGTTTAGCCACGAAAGAGATAGTAAGCGTATTTTCATTTGGAGAGAGCCTGGAACACATTTTCCTCCATGACACATTCGTGAAAAAAAAGTTTAATATGGATCAGGCAGTGCCTGTTTTTCAGGTGGTAACTCTCTGGGTGGATTCATATGTCTCAAAGTCTTTTTCCGTGGAAATATTAATGCTCACACCAGGATGCTTATGTGTGTCCTTATGCCGGTGCAATAAGTGATGCTTTCGTACCATAGAATGATAATGCTGGACCACACAAGTCTCGCTTTGGGGATACATATCTTGAGCAGAAAATAATTCAGCACATCCAGTGTCCAGCTCGATCACCAGACCTTAACCCTATCGAGAATGTTTGGAACGCACTAAGACGACGTGTAACTGCTCTCAACTCCTCTCCAAAGTCAAAAGCCACGCTTTCATTTGCCTTAAAAGAGCAATGGCTCGCCCTACCTACAGAATTAGTAGGCGGCTTAACGCATCGCACATCGCTACTAGCACAGTATTTTTCTCAAAGGGGGGAGGGGGTTATACCACATATTAAAGGTACCTTTTCTACACCAAATTGACTGAAAAATTTGTGATTTTTGCATTGTTTTATGATAACCAGTGTATATCAACCGCAAATAGGATTCAGTTTCAGTTATTCCATATTTAGCTGGAGGATTATTAAAAGATACACAAACTGGATGACCTATATTAACGAATTAAATATATGTATGTAAAGAGAAAAAGAATATCATTTTCAAGTCTGAAAAAAAATTTAGATTAAAAATGTAACATTAACTTTGAACTCTCTCTCTCTATTTAACAGTGTAAAAAACATCTTTTTTAAATAGCATTAAGAAGCATCAAATTACTCTTTGCTACAAATCCCAATACTTATACAAGGTTTAATTAATTAACGCATCAAAGATATCCCTAATAACATGCGCATAATTTCCTGACTATTCTCTGAATGTCCTTTAATTCCGCCGCAACCACCTAATCTGCTTTCTAAATCTTCAGAATTCTGCAACGGCAATCTCGACGACCCTCCGCCATTCGCTCAGAGGAAGAGCACTTTCTCCCGAAGGTCAGCCATCCGTTCTTCTCATTTGTACCTGGAACAGAAAATTTAATTAAATCCTAAAAGGAAAGAGGGAGGAAAAGAATTGGAATTCGTCCAATTGATTACCACTATTTTTGGACATCTAAATCAACCTTTAATAACCAGGAAGAATGAAAATCATAAAAATGGTTCTATATTTTAGTGCTTTTCAAACTTTCAATATGTTCGACCCAATATCCGATCATAATTTTCATCGCCTCCTCCCTCTATACAATAACAATGCATTGAATTCAAAAATACTATACTTTGACGCTAAGCCTACAATATGACTTTGACATCTTATAAGCCGTTGGTTGGTTGTCTTTGGCCTTTTGCACCTAAGGTTATAAGTTCGACCCCAGCCCAAGTCGGTGGATTTTCATAATGAAAAATCAACAGCGGTCATGTCGTATGATTATACAACATGTAAAAGATCCCTAGAGTGTATATTTGGCTTAGATGCTCTCGGCAAAATTAAATCCTAGTACAGGTTTGCATCCACAGAGCTCAGGTGCCTCCCCTTAGGGAGGAAACTTAGCATCAAAATTAGCTGCGGTGATTGGTATCCGCCTATGTGGAGCCATGCTCAGAAGAGATACCAGCTTCCAGGGAACATACTAGGCCTGCAATGGTTAATCACCAATCCGCAGCCCATTCGAAATTTAAAAAAAAAACTTCAACCTCTTAAGTGACACCCGCGTATATAAACGTCTCTCAGCCAGTGCATTAGTTGCCGTAAACGTATATACATGTCTTTCCGAAGTACGACCTTTTCTGTGCACTGCTATCAAAAAAATTATTCTGGAGGCTTTGGAATGCAATGACAGTGTTTGTGACTGATTTACTTATTTAAGAGTATTTGCTTATTTACTCCTTTTTTACCCCTCCCAATATACCATATACGCTCGACTACGTGCTAAACGGTGGCATTGAAGAGCGAATCACGTGATTTTTATTCGGCATTTAAGGGATTAAATATAAACCATACAAGCTACCAAGAGAAGAGTTCATTTCTGTATACAATTTTATACATGATAAGCCCATGGGGACGCTGGTCATTTTTAAACTTGTTCTTAACTTAATATTGTTAAGGGGACTTGGTACCCTAAAAATCACAAACCTATCGTTTTTTTTTATTTTCATTTAATCTTATTCTTTGCATTATTATCTTTCGATTGATATATCACTTGTGCATGTCAGAAAGTTAGAAGTTGAATAAAACTTCATTTGAAAACAAATTATGCAATTCAGCCACACCCCCTTTTTAGAAAATAAAGCTAAAAAATGCATTAGAATAAAAAAAATCTATTTTATAAATAGAAATACTAACTATAAAAAAGAATGTGTAGTACTGAAAGCAGAATGTTTCCGAGGCAATACAATAATGTAATTTTTCTTACTTGTGAAATGTGTGCATGTAAAATTTTTAAATTAAGGCATTTTATATTAATAATTTTATATAATTTCAGTTCTTATTCCTGATATATTTTTCATACAAATGTAATACTTTAATATTATAAGAAGAAAAACAACTAAAATTTCTGTCGTGACAGAAAAAAAATTTTTTTTAAGTTTTTCTTGAGTTTTCTTGTGCAATTCGTACTCTCTAAAAGTGGATCATTTATAATAATGTGTGGGTTGAAAACATATGAAAATGCAATTATTTTAAAGAAAAACGTATAAGTAATATCTTAAAGTGGTATTTTAAGTTTAATTAAGCTTATAATAATTATGTTTTCAGAATTATAAACTTTAAAGTGGTTTTTCTCGGTTTGTGTTTTTCGAAACCTTAGTGCATTTAAAATGCTACTCCTTCGACAATTATTTACCAATCACTTCCATTTTTTTCCTGCGTGTTAGAAATAAAGCATGTAATAAAATTATGGATCCGTTTTGCTATAAACTGAATACTTTTTTAAAAAAAAAAATAAAATGTAAGACATGTTGGCTTTTTCGTTGATTTTTAGCCTGTATATCAACATTTTATTTTTTTTCTCGAAAACGAATGAAGTTATTCTAAAATTGACCCCTAAAGTTGTTAAGAACATCCATAAAAATATTATAAAAAAATTTCAGGTCAAAAAATTAATTTTTACAAACGGAGTAGGATTTTAAAATTTTCCCAATTTTTTTCAAAAAATTTAAATTTTTAAAATTCTGTGAATAATATATGAAAATTTTCATCTGTGGTAACATTTTCTTGAATAGAAACATTGTATAAAATGTTAAAATATAATTTTTAAATACGTAAATAAAGAAGTTTGCTCAAAGGGTGCCAAGTCCCCTTAAATTAATTATAAAATATATTGCGTAGTACTGATATATATATAAGTGTATTGCACTTCATTGTAAATGTTTATTTTTTTTATTATGTCAGGATATATTTTGTGTGTTTACCTTCAGTAAATTAATATTTTTTTAAACAATCATTTATTCTCGACTAAGCAACGCTGAGTTATGAAGATCAACCAAACGTCAATACTAATAGCTTTAAAGATTGAATAGAATTTTTTTTTTAAAAGATTCAACATTTTTTTTTTTGAAAAGATCTGTTGAGAAAAGACCTTCTCAATTTTGAATCTTTCCACCAATAATCTCACTTTAAACTACCAATCTAACTTCTAGTCAATGTTTACTTATTCACCATGCCAACAGCATGCATTAAACTTCCATCGTTGTCGTGTAGAGCCAGTTTATATTCAACCATATTTATGCATCAGGTACAAAAAATGAAGGAAAGAGTTCTAAAAAAACCCCCACTGAAAGGAAAATATGCTTAAGAGAATGCAACGATAATGCTGGATGTGACGAATCCATGACAAGCCACCAGAAATTATATCATTCTTGCATCCAAATCGAGTTTATCTCTAAAGGAACTTGAGATATTCGATTTATTCTAGTCTGGCACTAAGGCTAAGTGGAACGAGAGGAAAGTATCAGATTTTCTATATTTTTGACAGTATTTGTATGTCTTTCTACTTTTCAAATGCAAGCTGTGAGAGAAACTTGAAAAAAGATTGAAAGCTAGGTATAAATGCATGAATATTTTAAGAGGGGATTGTGCTTTTACTATTTTGATTCTTCGCTGTTCTGGAGAGTGCTCATTTCGGGACAAAATTTTAGCCCTTTTGCGAAAGGCAGAAATTTTATTTCTTAATATGATGATTTAAATATATTTAGCTCTGAGAGAGAGAGAGAGATAGGCCTTTACTTTGTAAAATAAGCAGTTTAAGTTTGAATAAAAGGAGAAATTTTATTAAAACCTACTATCTACTTATGCTGTTAATTTCTTTTCCGCAAAAGGCGCATTTTATTAGTGTATAAGCATAATACTGAACAAAATGCGAAAATGAGAGAATTTTTTTTTAATTTTTAATCTTAAAGTTTTCACTCACGTTATTTTTCAATTCCTATTATTAGTTCATAATCTCCCTATATATATGTATCTTGTTCAAATTTTCAATCGTTAATAAAATACATTTTAAAGCCCACAATTGAGCTGAAATTTTATATATACGATTATTTTGGATGAGACAATACGATAACTTAATTGTAATTCATAAAAACTATATGATTAAAACTAATTATTAATAAAGTTACAGATACACTCATGTTAACATCATTTTTGGCCACTTATGTCGAAACTTTAAAAGGATTTTTTTTCTCACATTTTAATGCCCTTACTTGAGCTGAAATTTTCTATACACAATATTGTTTTAGATGACAATATTATAATTTAAATATGATTAATTAAAATCAATTGACTGGAACTAATTATTTAAAGAGTTATGGATACAGTCGCGTTGGCTTCAATTTTTGTGACTTGGATCAAAACTTTAAAAGATCTTCTTGTTCTCACGTTTTAACACATTCAGTTAAATGAATGTTTTGAATGACAATACGATGCTTTAATGATAATTAATTTTTAATAACAATTAATTAACATATTTATATTAATTCTGTCATATGTAAAGAGTGTTTTTTTCAGGTATAGAAGTTTAAGTTGGCATTACTTTCCAACATGGCGACCGATTTAACAGCTGTCAAGTGATTTCTTCTCAGTTTGGTTTGGCAATTCATCAAAACGATCATCAAGCAAGATGTAGATTCGTCGAATGGGCCCAAAACGAGATTGCCGTTGTCCCGATTTTCATAAGCGAATTTTGTTTAGCGATGTAGCGCATTTCTGATTGAATGGCTACGTCAACAAACAAAACTGCCGCATTTGGACTGAAAATAATCCACAAGAGTATGTCGAAACACCGTTACATCCAGAAAAACTGTCTGTTTGGTGCGCTTTATGGGCTGGTGGAATCCTTCTTCAAAAACGATGAAGGCCACAACGTTACAGTCAATGGTGATCGGTATAGAGCCCTGATTACTAACTTTTTCATTCCTGAATTGAACAATCATGATGTCCAGGAGCTGTGGTTCCAACAAGACGGCGCAACATGTCACACAGCTCGTGCCACAATCGATTTATTGAAAGACACGTTTCGTGACCGCCTAATTTCACGTTTTGGACCTGTGAATTGGCCTCCAAGATCTTGTGATTTAACACCGCTAGACTATTTTCTGTGGGGCTATGTAAAGTCATTGGTCTATGCGGATAAGCCACAAATGCTTGACCATTTGGAAGACAACATTCGCCGTGTTATTGCCGATATACGGCCACAAATGTTGGAAAAAGTCATCGAAAATTGGACGCCCAGATTGGACTACATCCGAACCAACCGTGGCAGTCTTATGCCAGAAATCCTACTTAAAATGTAATGCCACAAGATTATCTTTCGAATAACAAAAAATTCATGTCAATCGAATAATACATCGTTGTTTTATTGCAATTTAAAGTTCTATACCTCTAAAAAAAACACCCTTTATTTGCACACTTATTTGAAGCATGGTATAATACTAAATCTTATTTAGCAATAAAAAGAGATAATATCGGTTTTTCTGGATTTTCTTTTCATTTTCACTTCTCAAGAAACAAAGTGCACATTTCCTTTCCAATCCCTTGTCTTTATCGAACATTTTCAAGAAACTAAATTCCTCTTTTCCATCCCAATTCCCGCCTTCACCACAAATAAAATGCAGGATGAAAAGTATTTCAGCACCATGGACAAACGACATCTCTTAAAAGCATTAACACTAATAATCTCACGATAAGAAACCGGTTGCGACCAGCTTTCGATAGCTCGCCCAGTGTACGGACAAACCAGTTAAGGGGTTAAAGCAAGGCCAGACGTGGTTAAAGGAGCGCAATGTAGCTAATGTTTTTATTTAATACCAAAATACCAGTACTCAAATTTTTCCTTATCTAGGCACAGAGATTTTACAATCTCATTTATGTTTGGATTTCCAAAATAGTATTAATTTTTATTGACGGAATATTATTTATGCTTGAAAAGAAAAAAAACTCTTTGCTTTATAACACATTCACATGAAGAAAGAACTTCCGAGTCTTTTTTTTAAAAGGAAGAATATTTCTTTAGGGTGATATGGAAGCTATTTATTTTTTTTAATATAAAACAGGACTGAGTTTTTCTGCTGTGTGCTTGTGTGTCAAAAAGGCTAAACAATAATTTAATTTTTTTTATTTCATTTTATTTTAGACCAGCAATATGTCTTCGATAATTTTTCCTCTTCAATAGTTTATCGATTATCCCTCGTCGAGTCTACCTTTTAATTCCCTTTGAAACCATTCTTAATATATTAACTGTAACTGGCTGAACCCGGCAGCAGAAGCGCCCTCTAGCGAACACTTGTCTTCAGAAGAAGCCGGGTGAGGAAAGAATTTGGTGGTTATGAAAAAGTGTTCATGTACATTGTCCATCATTTTTAAACATGTCGTCTTTGTCTTACCCAATTTAAATTTTAAAAATATAACAGTTACACTAAACAGAAACTCTGATGAACCCAACCTCGAATTTAGCACTTTAGTAATCTTCAATGTTTAACGCTGAATAACTTTGATTTAAATGACATAATAAGCAAGTAATATAATTTTTTACCGTCAATTCCTACTTTATTAGAGTGGCCGTGGTAGCCGAGTGGTCTAGGTATCATGGCTGGCTTTGTCACGAGTTCGAGCCCAGAACCACGAAAGACCCGCCGTGTAGGGCTGCGATGCACGTTAAATCTTTTGAGAGCTCAAACGACCTCCCGTTGGTGTGGTAGTTAGGAGAAGGGGTGCGATCCCTGGTGTTGTAAACGTCACTTTACCATGGTTCAAAATTATGTAGTCCGTCGCCAAAAGCCCTCGTGTAGCTAAACACAGTGCGACGTTAATATTCACTCACTCATTCACTACTTTGCTAGAAAATCGTAATGTGGCGCCATATGTTGCTGCTAGTTGTAACTACGACAAAATAACGTAGAATAAATTTAAAAATTAAATTTAATTTTTGAATTAATACTTGAAAAACTATATTAACATCAAGTGACAACATCGACTACAAGTTTTAAAAAAATTTATTTGAACTTGAATTGATGAATAGGAAGTATTTTATTTAGGATTGAAAATTTTAACAAGATATATGTATATATAGAGAGATTGAACTAATAGTAGAAATTGAAAAACGCATAAACATACTCTTTTTGAGCCCATTTACATTAAAATTTGCTTCACTGTTTCTGAGTAAACATCCTTTTTAAATTCTGAAAATTTAAAAAGGAATTTTAACAATCGAAAGATCACTTTTTTTTCATTTCACCCTTTAAAAAAACCTCTTTTTCTTATAAAGTTCGAAAAAGTTTTTGTAACTAGAACAGAAACTTTAATTAAACGCAGAAAAAAACAACAGAATCTAATTTCGTCATACCGGATTTTATTGTTTTGGACTGAGAAAATGAAACTCCAATAGCAACCCAAAATCAGCTGCAGAAATAGTGCTACTTGAATATATCTCTCCCCGAATATCAGTAAGCTGATGCCATTTTTGGGGGGTAGTCTATATGCAATGGTTACTCCCCTGTTTTTTAATCAAACTTTCGACTTTTTTGTTCTCCAAATGGGTGGAAAAATTGCTAACGAGTTACTTAACGCAATATATGTAAGAACTTGTTACACTTTCTTAGAACGAAAAGCACATTTGATGTAGAATTAAAATTTTTATTCTATTTTTAAATTGTGTGGTACTTTTCAAGATTCTTTCATACAAGATAAAGATACAAAATTATAAAGTTTTAAGAATTGAACTGTTTTTAGGCTTATTATAAACAGAAAACTTTTTTTTACAAAAAAAAATATTGTTTAGATTTGAAAAATTCTTAAATGGAGTCACACTTTCACAGTAGTTCATGAATTTTATTACTCATTGCGCGCGCGCGCGTGTGTGTGTGTGTGTAACTTATATCACTTATCAATTTTCCCTTATCTTCTGTTCATAGAACGTCAATTAGCTTTGTAGAATGTGCATTTTATTGATAATTGATATCCTGTAAATAACCAAAAAAGATATAAATTAACAGCAGTAATAAATTTTATGTTAATAATTGTCAAACACAGTTTTATTACTTATTTGAGAAACATTTAAAAAACTGGGAGTGTCAGAATCATTTATAAAAATACACATCTTCTATTATTATCCACTTAGTTTCAGAACCATAAGTAAAGCATCAGTAACACATGTATTTTATATTAGAATAATTAGAACAACTAAGGATATAGTAAATATCTTCCTTTCCCCCCCCCCCTTAAATCAAACAAAGATTTTTGTATATCGAGTTCAATTTTCATGCTGACATGTATTAGAAACCTTACGCCTTTTGCAATTTCTTGCTGGAACAATTTGTCGCTTCGTTATTTCTCCATATTTGTTTCAAATCATCATACTTTCTCTCTCACGACAAGTTTTTTTCGATTATTCGCTTTTTTTCTACGAATCTAGAATTTTTATTAAGAGAGTCAATTTTCAAAGAAACATATTAACCAGTTTTTTTAAAAAAATGCTGCAAAAATTCCCTTAAAAATAAATCATAATATTTACTTTATCCAATATAACCTTGATCATACAAGCACTACTGCTACGTCAGACAAGCATTGCTACAAATGCCAAGACAAAATTCAAATGATTTTATTTTTGTTTTCTTAATTCTGTCGTAGAAATTAGTTATGGGAAAAGTTATAGTTTAGATAATAACAGAGAGCAAACGATTTTATTTATCTACCGAAGGATGTTTTAATAACTACTTTATTCTAAAAAAATGATCTAATGACGAGTTCATAGTACTTGTTTAAGATCTGAACACACATCGATTTAAACGAGCACAGTAATCAAGTGTTCAAAAGGTAATGTAACGTAGTGACTCAAAGTTTGGTAAAATTTACAGGTAGCAAATATGGGTCCAACAACTTTAGGAATTTTTTTTTAATTTGCAGTTTTAGCCATAAGTTAACAAAGCGTTTTCGATTTTACTCATATAGCTGTCATGTACTTTGTCGCATCGTCGTCGTACATGCACTGCTCGCTTAATCTCACAAATTCCAAGATAGGCGTTATCAGTTCGTTCCAAAATAAGTTATTTGTGTGTGTGTGTGTGCACTTCCCTTTCACTCTTTACTCCATATTTTTAAACCTCCAATCAGAACCGTTTCAGCACCACTTGAATTTCTTTCCTTTTCTGATTGGAAGAAGGATAGTCTTACACATGGTACCTTGAACTCTGTTCCAAATGCCAAGGGTTAATTCAGGACAAGGTGCAGTGTGGATCAAAACCCAATTATGTAGAAAATCATATCGATGGGCTAGCTATAAATTGACATGCCACTCCGACGCATAACGCCCAATACCTGACATCTCTTCTTTACAATAGCGAACTATCCTTTCCACACAAATGTAGCAGAGCAACGTGTTAAATGAAACAAATGAATAGACTTGTTCAGATGACATCAGGGGCAGTCTATCTGTTGCCAGTTTTGAAAGAAGAATCAATATGGTGCGTCTTTTCGCCTGGGGAGCCGGTAATAATAAAAAAGGGATATCAGACAGCAGCTACGTTACACCTTGTGGTGTGTTGAAGCTTCACAATCTTAAACTTTGACAAACAAATTCAACTTAAGCATCGAATTGATAAGCTTGTCAACCATTATAAAATTCTATGCAATACGTTTGCTGCATACTTTTAGATTCTCTTTTTCTGTTTATTTTGATAAAAATCTTTTCTTGTCCCTACTTTGCATGCACGATCAGAAAGATATTTATGAAAACAAAAAGGGTGACACTGAATGTGTAATGCTCTCAAAACATATTTTCATTTATTTTGATTCACAGTTTTCGATATTCAATCCACCTCTTAAAATATCTCGAGATATTTTATTTGTTCCAAAAAACAACGCAGATGAAGCCAGATAAAATTGGTGGAATGTCTCCAAAATACTTCGAGTTTTGTTTCCATACTTTTGGTTTCTTTGAATGGGAGTAAAAATATAGAGAAAATGCAAAGTGAAGGGAATATAAAATGGAATATTTTAAGAAAAAATTAACGTTCTATCTTTCTTTTATAACCTCGAAAGAATTTTGATATAAGAATGTTCTTATATTGATTCATTTTTCAACCAAAATTCATTCAAACCAAAAAAACATTTCGAAATTAAATTTAAAATACAACAAAGTCCCGAAAACTCGGTGCTCAATAACGTGTTAGTGTGGATAATTAGGCCACTCTCTTGCAAATCGAAAAAATTTTATACCTGGACATTACGCCTCTCTTTAAAAAAAATAGCCAGTTTTAGCAAGATCAGCTACTTTTTTATAGATAGCTTTATGCCCTCATAAGGTACTTTTCTGCGATGTGTCTGATCACGTAAATTAATGTATTCTAAGTATTCGTTATCCCGGGAGTGAGCATGTAGGACACTAAGTCACCCCAGGCTCACGAAATCTTTAATTCTGGGAAAACAGATCAATGACCTTGTCAGCATCCTCCTATATGACAATCTACAAGGGGACTAAAGTGTATTTGTCATAAATCTCCCTCTTTTAGGAGAATGACAAACATTTTTTTACAATCTTAATCTTCTTGGAATGACAGAGTTCCCTGCGCGACTACATTTGTTCCCAAATAGTTTCTGGGAACAGGCTACATTTTTCCCTTGTGAACAAAGTATAAATTTTCTCAAACTTTGAATACTGTTGCCCCCCTTTTCAATTACAATTTTTATCGCGCCCCCGTATACAATAACAATGTACTGAATGCAATAATAATGCCCTTTTTTACGCTAAAGCTACAATATGTTATCTTAATTATAAACCATACAAATTAATAACATAAGTATTAAATTTTGTATACGTTACTTTAAAGAAAAAAAATTAAGTAATAGGATAATTATTATGTTATTTTTCCTTTCTCTAATTTTTAAATTGAACATATTGCAAAATGTGGTGGCTGCTTAGAAGACAAAATATAGATATCAGCTAAATATAGAGACAGAACTCAGAGGGTCAATTTATAATCATAAGCATTCCTTATAAAAACTTTGCTTTGCAAGACAAGCCCATGGAAGTCGTTAATACTTATTAAACTTGTTCTTAATTTAGTATGAATTAATTAGTTATAAAATGCTCCGTGCAGCACTGATACATTAAAAGTATACCGGCTGAGGTGCCCGCTCTTTGCACGAGTTCATTTATAAGAAAATAAAACATTATTGATATAATCGCTGAATTGTAAGGAGATTAAAGCCAAGTGCGCGACAATGTTTACAAAAATGTAAAATGATTTTTCTTAAAATGATTGCTTAAATTATAATTAGTCTTAAGCGAATTATAATTTTAAGCCTCACAGAAATAGCATTTATAATTATTGTTAAATAAGGAACAGTAATATAAAATTCCGATGAAGAATAATTTTTTTAATATACTTGCGAAAAAACTTCAACGTGTTTTAACCCGGGAGCAGGCGTGCGCTCGATACGGTCAAGCGGGTTTATTGAGTCGACCCAATCCTTTTTTTATATAATTAATTTATTGTACACCATACAAATCGTTATTCCAGTGAATAATTTAATTAAGAGAAAGTAAACTTACCTAGTATCAAGGACTTTTCAATTATTCTTTGGTAACAAATAAGCAGTTTTGCCAGAATGAACGATTTCGTGATCTGTGTGTCCCGCGTGACTACTTCCCGGGAAAAGTGCATTATGATAATATGTATGTTACTGCTAAAACAATTGTGTCAAACGTTTTTCGTTATGCTTTTATGTTTGAGAATACTCATAAAAATAAGCCTTGTCCAAGTAATCCTTAAGCGTGTGCTCTCCATGGTTTTCCAAAAAAAATAAATCTCTTTTGCATGGGCAAAAGCACAACATAGAAACACATTACTTACAACTTCCCTAAATGAGAAAGAAACACATAAGAGAGGGGTCATAACTAACTGTACAAATAACTTAAAAGGTCAAACAGATTATCAGCAAAAACAGATTACAGCTATAATGTGCAGTATTTCAAAAATAATCACAGTGATGAATTACTTATGTTCCTAAATTTTTTTCCATTCTGGGTCTGGGATTTATTTCTTCTCTGAAAGAGTAGTAAAAAACTCTCATCATGGGATTGCAGCAAATCAAATCAAAGTTTTTTATTGGATTATAGGATCAAAGACAGCTAATTAGGTGTTGAAGAAGTTTTTATTTTTGATGACATAATATCGCGCGCGCAAATAAATCCTATTTTTCTTAGAAATACGATCATTCAAATAATAACTGTGTGGTGGGTTCTTTTAAATTAATTTATTTTTTATTTCTCTACACTTAGATGTTAAACTATTAATTAGTACTAAATTATACGCAGTCGCATCTCCATTTCACAAACCTCTATTTTACGAACTTTTTCCTTGAACCAAGAACATTTAACGACTGTAAAATATAAGTCTCTGTTTGACAAATTTTCCAAATAACAAATTTTTATTCAGGATTCAGTGACTTCGTTGAATAGAGGTACGACTGTATTTCGAAAATTCTAGTTCCCACTGAATTCAGATGTCTTAGCTATATAAAGGGTGTTTTTTTAGAGGTATAGAACTTTAAATTGCAATAAAACAACGATGTATTATTCGATTGACATGAATTTTTTTTATTCGAAAGATAATCTTGTGGCATTACATTTTAAATATGATTTCTGGCATATGACTGCCACGGCTGGCTCGGATGTAGTCCAATCTGGGCGTCCAATTTTCGATGACTTTTTCCAACATTTGTGGCCGTATATCGGCAATAACACGGCGAATGTTGTCTTCCAAATGGTCACGCGTTTGTGGCTTATCCGCAAAGACCAATGACTTTACATAGTCCCACAGAAAATAGTCTAGCGGTGTTAAATCACAGGATCTTGGAGGCCAATTCACAGGTCCAAAACGTGAAATTAGGCGGTCACGAAAGGCTTCTTTCAATAAATCAATTATGGCACGAGCTGTGTGACATGTTGCGCCATCTGGTTGGAACCACAGCTCCTGGACATCATGATTGTTCAATTCAGGAATGAAAAAGTTATTAATCATGGCTCTATACCGATCACCATTGACTGTAACGTTGTGGCATTCATCGTTTTTGAAGAAGTACGGACCAATGATTCCACCAGCCAAACAGTCAGTTTTTCTGGATGTAACGGTGTTTCGACATACACTTGTGGATTAGCTTCACTCCAAATGCGGCAGTTTTGTTTGTTGACGTAGCCATTCAACCAGAAGTGCGCTTCATCGCTAAACAAAATTTGCTTATGAAAATCGGGAACAACGGCAATCTCGTTTTGGGCCCATTCGACGAATCTACGCCTTGCTTGATGATCGTTTTGATGAATTGCCAAACCAAACTGAGAATAAATCACTTGACAGCTGTTAAATCGGTCGCCATCTTGGAAAGTAATGCCAGCTTAAACTTCTATACCTGGAAAAAACATATCTTTATATATATATATATATATATATATATATTATAATTGAACTGACACTACGTATCATAAAAAAATATTCATTTATACGTTTTTTTTCCAAATCAAGTTCCGATGACCAACAGAAAACTTGTAATATATTTGTCAAAATTATAAACACTTAAAGCAATACTTAATTTGTGGCGGAACATGTCCTGCTCATTTTCATTAATATGCTCATGAACGTTCAACTCAATTAATTTAAGATGAAATTCACAGGAAGTCTGACGCATAGTAATACAAGAAGCCATTAAAATTATAATCGCTTTCCATACAATTGAAATCGCTCTCGGATTAGACTTAAGATGTGAAATCGGATTACTGTTTGCATTATTCTCCTTTTAAACCTCACCTCAATTTAAATTCAGATTAAACTAAGCTTTTAATATAGAGCGGTTGAAAGATATATTACTCCATTTAGAAGATATTTCTTTATAATTTTAGTGAAAGGAAAACTTTCCTTACATATCTTAGATTACTTTCTAAGGGGAAGGACTAAAGTTAAAGTGTTAATACATTAAACAGCTGATGTTAAAATATGTATGCGATACATATATCGTGTTTAGTTTCAGTTGTATCTTAATGTAAAATTTCCGACAAAAAAATCATATGTTTTATTGTTTATATTTTTTTCTAAAATAAAGAATCATCACATAATCTTTGATTCTTGTCTCTATTGATTGCCAAGGTACACTCATGTCCAAAATTAAGGTCACAAACATGTTTTTTGGTATAATTCTAAATTGCCTCCATTAAAATTGATACAGTTTGTATTTTACATATTTTGTCAAGAACAAGTAATACAATATCAATCTACCATTTAGGAAAAGAAGTCGTTTAGTATTAGTTTTTTGCAGATCTATTGGACTTAGACCGTTTAAGAATATGGGATTTTAGCCTGCAGTTTTGTGAATATTGCATTCAAACGAATAAGTTAGCCCAGCGTTTCTCAAACTGTGGACCGTGGTAACTATAAGAGGGGGGCGCGAACATATTGAAAAGTCGAGAAAAATATTTAAGAAAATTATAAATTTACTGAAAGTGAGCAAACAAAATAATTCTGATATAATAATAATAATAAAAATACATATTTGCACTGCTATAGTATACTTGTAAATGTATTAGTAATGCACAATGTATTTGATAATTAATTTAACAATACTAAGTTAAGAACCAGTTTAATAGTTACCAGTCACCCCCATGGGTTTGTCATGTATAAAATTATATAAAAAGTTAACACTTATCTTGATAATCTATACAGTTTACATTTAATCACAAAACTGCCAATTAAAAGTTACGCGATTCACTCCCTAGTGCCACTACTTTCCACGTAAGCGCGCGTTTGGGATGTATTAGGAAAGGAGTAGGGAATGAATATAAGTTGTGATGTACCTCCCTTTTGGAAATACATCCCTTGAAGCATCAGCGTGAGCTAGAGGTGTAGGGTTATCGTAAGACCTAGAATCAAACATTATCTTAATATGACTTTATTAAGATATTCAACTTAAACTTTGAACAAATATAATATTATAAATTAATGAGAGAATCTACGATGACACAATGCGCAACACACAATATGATACACACCTATATCAATAATTGAACCGCCTAATCTTCAAATATAATTATAGTAAGTAATCAATCCTACCTTATATTATTCTGTAATAAACTTGTCTTTATCTACAATGGTATGCAGCTGTACATTTAACTTCTAATCGATCTCCAATATGTTTATCCACGACCCGTAGAACTTGAATCTGTGAACAACGAACTTCAATAATCATCCAATACCACAATGCACTTTAATTGTCGAACATTCCTTTACACTACCATTACATTGCCATTACGCTTACTCTAAGATCCTATATTTATCCTATGTTATTCGCATCTCTTCACTTTTCGTTTCTTGGATTTGGTTGGAAAAGAGTTGCCATTAATTCTGGCCCAAAGAACCCAAAGGACTTGTTAAAGAAAAGATGCGTAAGTCGTCACAAAGTAAGCAAATTCTTGAAATAAGTAAATCCTTGTCAAACACTATCAAGGTCCTTTTATTGCATTCCAAAGCCTTTGGAATAATTGTATGCATAGTAGTGCACAGAAAAGATAGTATTTTGCAAAGACGTAAAAAACGTCTGGGACAATTAACGCTTTGGCTGAGAGAGCCGCTTATATACGCCGGTGACATTTAAGTTATTAAAGTTGTGACGTCTTACGCGTCTTTTCTTTAACGAGTCCTTTAGGTTCTTTGGGCTAGAATTTATGGCAACTCTTTTCCAACCAAATCCAAGAAACCAGATGTGAAGAAGAGATGCAAATAAACGGACTTTAAATATAGGATCTTAGAGTAAGCGGTATGGCAAAGTAAAGGAATGTTAGACAATTGATGTGCGTTGTGGCAGTTGATGATTATTGCAGTTCGCAGTTCAAGATTGATTAAGTTCTACGTGTCGTGGATAAACATATTGGTGTTCGACTACAAGTTAGCCGTCAAGCTGCATCCCATTACAGATAAAGACAAGTAGCATTACGGAATAATATAAGGTAGGATTGATTACACTTTATTAGAATTGAGGATTAGGAGGTTCGCTTATTGTGATTGGTCTGAATTAGATTTGATCATATTATAATATATATATATATATATATATATATATATATATATATATATATATATATATTGTGTGTGTTGCGTATTGAGTCATCGTAGATTCTCTCATATTAATTATTATAATTATATTTGTTAAAAGTATAAGTTGAATATCTTAATAAAGTCATATTAAGATAATGTTTGATCCGAGTTCTTTCGCTAACCCTACACCTCTAGCTCACGCTGATACTTCGAGGGATGTACTTCCCAGGGGAGGTACATCACAAAGGCGTATTGTGGCCTTAGCGTCAAAGTATATTTGTAATGAATTCAATACATTGTTATTGTAAGGAAGGGGGGGCGATGAAAATTATGCTTGAATATTGGGTCACAAATATTGAACGTTTGAGAAGCACTGAGTTAGCCTGTTTGCAGTGAGAATGACTTCTTGGACTTGTGTGGAGCTGTGTTATTATGGGCAAGCGTGCACCATTGTACGTCCTCGATGCGGATACTGTCAACACAGAAAAGAGGTGATATCCTTGAAGCCAATCTGAGGTGGTTCTTGGTGTTATGGACCCGGACAATATTTTTATGAACTATAATTCACAGCATTACAGAACTCACATCGTTGATGAATTTCGTGAAGAATAGGATATTAACCGTATGAATTGGAATTAGAGGTCTCCAGATCTCAATCCTATTGGACATGTTTGGGATGATCTAGGAAGAGCTATTTCTCAACTTAGCTCTCCTCCCAGAAACCCCAGGAATTAAAGGCCATGCTTTTGATAGAATGAGCTTTGTTTTCACAAACATTTATTGGTACCCTCATGCACTGTATAACAACTCGTCGTGAGTCTTGTATAGCAGTATACTGTGATCGAATTCCATATTAAAAAACATTTTACCTAAAAGTTAAAGTATCTTTAATATGGGAATTCAAAAACTAAAATATTCTATCCGATCATCCGAGTTAAATGATTTATTTCTGATGCATGATTTCGCACTTTTTTATATATGCCTCTTGTATCTAAATAGAAAATTAAAATCTTTTCCTCATTGTTATATTTCTAAACTCTTTCTCACATTGTAATATGCGTATGTGCCAAATATCTTATCAACACTGTAAACAGGTCATTAGTTTTTACACATTTTATATTTGTGACCTTAATTTTGAGCATGAGTGTATTTAAACTAATAATAAATGTTTTCAAACACAAATTTATAATGATATTAATTTATCTATAAACCATATCATTGTTCTTGAACAGCATTGCTGTATTGTGAGTGCATATCAAATCATTTTATTAAGATATATACACAAAAGGAAAGGAAATCCAGAAATAGCTATAAATCTATTGGAAATACAAAATTGGTATAGTTCTTTAGAAAATCCAGAAATCGTCATAATTCTGTAGAAAATCCAGAAATCATCGTCATTTTCGTATTATAATGCATTAAAATTTCTAGAGTATAATCAACAATCTATGACAAACTTATTGAACATATTTACATCACAATTTGCTTTTACTAGATTAAAACTATCTGCACTTCAAATCTTCAAAAATTTAAGCAAAATTCTTTCCCTCAAACCTCATTTTAGAGAATACCCCTTTCTCTCTCAAAGACTGAAAATCCTTTTTCTCATTCGTACCTGGGATAGAAGATTTAATTAAACGAGGAAGGAGAAAATAGAATTTAATTTTATCCAACAGCTTCCATTGTTTTAGGTTTAGCAAATGAGTTTCTAGCAAGCTCTAAGAGTCAAGTCCATAAAAATAGGCTTATCAGAATGGTTCCTTCCGGAATTAGATTAGCTTGTGCCCTGTCTAGCGGAAGCTCTGGTGGAATGATTGCCCTTTTATTTTTTGTTTCGTCGAATGATTTTCTTATCAAACATATGAATAAAAATAGGTTCGATTTACTACGAATTAAATTATAAGTAGTTTGAAGCTAGTTTTTGAATGAAAACAAATTCATTTGATTATTATTTTGTTTACTGTATTTTAAAACTAAGGTATTCTTGACATTATTTTAAGAAAGTAGAAAATCAAAATAATTAAACCGGGAGCAGGCCCGCACTTGATGCTAACGTTAATGCATGGGCCAATCCTTTTTTTACAACTATTTTTATTGTACATGATAAAAATCGTGATATTCTAGTGAATAATTTAATCAAGAGAAAGTATACTTACCTACATTTAAGGACTTTTCAATTTCTCTTTAAATAATTAGAGAAAAAATATCAATCAAATTGAACCAAGTTGTTTCATATGTGCATGACTTCAATAAAGGACACAAATCACAGACACTTTTCACTAACATAACAGGAATGTTACTTGCACATACAAATATGTCATATTTTGTTCAAGTTATTGTAGTTTTATTGTCCTTTGATGATCAGCAAATAACATGTTAAACTTTTTCTTCCTTGTGCTTTTTGAAAGGGTGTAGTGTATCTTGTGGTACACTTATGGCTTAACATTTTCTTCGTAGAGTTAGTTCTTCAGGTTGCATTTGAAAATTTTTCTTTTAAACTCAAACATTTCGTACTCATCACTTTTCTCAAATTTGCTTTCTCTATCATGATTAATAAGCATTATTTCTATAGGTTCTTCCCATGCTTGATTTGTTTCAACTTCCTTCAATACAGATCCCAGAAGCCCATTTTTTTATATTCTTCTCATTTGTATTTATAAACCATAATAAGTCGTACTATACAGCAATCAAAACTATTATTTTTTTCAGAAGGAAAAAAAGCAGACGGCACATCTTGACACAATCATTAAGAAATCTCAGGGGTGTTAAAAATGTTTCGAAAGCACAAAATATAAACAATTTTCGACTAGAAATAATTCTTTAAGTTTAAAATGAAATAATTTGATTCTTTTACACATTTTTATGAAGGAATAAGGTTTCAAAAAAGCATAAAATGTCTAAAATATAATCATAATTTTAAAAATAATAAGCACATAAAAATAAGGAAAAATTTTGTAAAAAGCAAATAGTAAGTTTTACGACGCGCATGATATTTTCTGCAATAATAATTCTAATTACTAGCAATAAGTTGATTTATAAAGTCAAATATATCCTTATTACATTGTAGCCTATTTTATATAAATAGAATAAAAAATAATATTTTTAAAAATAAAAAAGTACCTTTTTAATTTTTTTTAAAAAATTCCATTTTTTTTTTAATTTTTCAAAAAAATTAAAAATATATAATACTATAAATAGCTAGGATTTAAAGATTATGATAGAGATTATAATTCTGTAAAGTTTTATACATCAAAGTATGATATTTTTTTAAACGCAATGCGCATAAGTGAAAAAAATACAAACTGAGAAAAAAGGTTTTAAAGTTTTAAATTGAATTTGAGAAAATAAATTTTGAAACTTACTCGCTAAAAAGCTCCAGGATCATAAAATATGCTTTCTTGTTGCTTAAACAGCTTTATTTCTTTAGTCTTTTTAATTTTTTGAATCTGCGAGTTTCATAGGATTATGCTAAGCTCCTCTATTTGACGTAAAGATTCGACGATTGTCACGTTCAGCCAGTTACACATCAACATTTTTGTTAATTTTTAAGCCAAATTTCTCTAAAATAGTAATAAGTATTTGATTTCCATCATTAAAAATGCTGGTTGCTAGATTTGCAGCAATCTCAGCAATCTGAAAACTAGAACCAATCGTCTTAGGACAAAACTTAAAAATTAATGAATTTAAACTTTCATTTGGATTCTGTGTCTTACGTCCTCAAACATTTCATCAGGAGTGCTGGATGAGATAAGTCTGCAAATACAGGCTTAATTGCATCTTGAAAAGCTTTAGCAACTGAGGGCTTATGTTTATAATTCTGTAAATTATTATTAATTGCAACATTTTACTTATATCATGTATTTGGATTTGTAGGACAAAATCAGTGCATCGGTTCATCATCAGTGCTGCAAGAATGACCCGAAACAGCCCAAATGGCTTTCCGCATTTCCTTTACATGAGTAGAATTGCATCGAATAGCATTACCATAGTAATGTGCAAGCTTATCAATTAAACTATTAGTTAACCTACCTTTACCGCCTATAGTTTTACCATCAGATAATTTATTTTTACTATATACTAATTTTAGCTTCCTATAAGTCTTGTACCCATTCTCTTTTGCACATGGCCTACACATTCTATTTTCTGAATAAGATGGTCATCGCCGTATGGCTTGTTTCCAGAAAGGGCATTGAATGTTTTTGTGTCGCCATCTCCTATTTAGTTCGAAAATTTCAGGTTGTGAAGTTTTTCTGATCGATTAAAAATCCTCAACATCCCGTCAACCTCCATCTTACCAGCAGAGTCAGAATAATTTTTTCTACATGAAATCGTATGCGCTCTTTGCCATTTATTCTACTTGATACCAAACTTTACCCCTTTATAACTGTCGCATCCTTTGCAAAATGAGGACAACACTTCCCTATCCAAAACCTTACTTGTTTCGACCCCTATTACAGTACATACTCCAATCAACGATGAATGTCCTCTCGTTTTCCAGGTACCATCACCACTTACCGTTAAAAGGTTATCAGGTGACTAAGAATTTTCATCGACAGATGCCCTTTTCATGCTTTCTTCGGCGTCTTTCTTCATAACACACAAGTGAAAGTTTATTATTAATAACATCATATGCTTTTTGGTCAACAGGATTAGGAAGACCCATTACAGTACAAAAGTTTTTTAATGACTCTACACCTTGACCTATATGCATCTCATTGTTAAAATAGATCTGCTGTTAATTTCTGGGTCATTAATTTTATTTCCAGTGTTTTCACAGCTTGAAAAAGTACAAACACTCCCACAGTTCTTACAATGTATTTCGAAATTCGAACATAAACCCTGAGTGGACTTTTCATTAATTGTTAATGGTTTATGACATTTTAAACAACATGATACTGACAAAATAGAGTTAAAGGTTGAAATAAAATCAAAAACACGATATCCTTTGAAGTTTTTTCACTTACCTTAACAAGATTTAACTTTAATGAAGTCTGAATTCCTGAGATTTTATTACTGGAAGCACACTTACCTGTATCTCTCCTTTCTGCAACACTTGTATGAGGATATACCTTCATGAATTAGTTCCCTCTAAATCTTCTTTTCTTGAAACGTTTCCTGAAGGTCTACGATGTGTATTTTCTATTTCAAATCAAGAGATAAATAATGTTTTGAATTTTGATAAACGATTTCAAACAACGTTTGCTTTGAATTTTGATAAGTTATTTCAAACAACGTGCTAGCATTGTCAGAACAGAATAAAAACACACCATAAAGAATGTGTTGAGTTGCAAGCTTCCTTCTGATTCACCCAAGTGTTTAAAATATTTCCTGAGGCTTATTAAAAACAGAAAATGAAGCGTATGTTTAAATCAAGAATAAGTGGGCGTGGCATGTGTCCATTTATAAACACTGTTATTATTAAATTGCTGTTTGGAAATTTTTGAGTAACTTTCGAAGTTTTTGTAGCATTATCACTTGGTTGGTATCAAAATGTTCAAAAGTAAATGAGGACTAACATATATTTTTTTCGAAGATTCGAAAAAATCCGAGATTAACACCCCAGAGACCTCTTAATGTGATTAATGAGAAATCGTGTTTCATCCAACCAGGACACTTTCTTCCACTTATTTGTGGTTATGTCTCGGTGTTTCTTAGCCTACTCTAGGTGTGACTTTGGGTCAACAGAAGCCCATGAAATGGACGTCTGCTGTGTAGTACCCTATAAAAACAGCGTTCACTGAACTGAGTGCTCCCAAACACTTGAACATGAATTACATTGGGCTGTAAATTGACTCAGCACCGAGTTTGATTACCAAACGGAACAATTTCTAACGTCCTTTTTCTTTGGTGGCGCGTAAATATCCAACGGCTAGGTGTCTACTTCTGGTGTCGCCGTTATTTATCCACTTTGCATAAATACTAAAAACTACAGATTACGAGCAACCTACCAGTCATGCTGTTTTGGAGATACTCGTTCAAAGTCTTAGGGCCATTACAATCTCTGATCTTTCAAATTCGCTTAAACCAGCCGTTTTTCCCCTCACTCGCAAAAGTAAGTGCAAACATGTTAACTCATCTTCTCCAACAATAGTGAAATACCATTCCCTCTGATTCACGTAACTTCCACGTTATCCAGACAAATTCATAGAAAAATGTGGAGGTGTTCCTAATGCTTTGACTCGACAGTGTATTTACAATAATTAAAAAATTTAAAACCTTTCCTGTGCCTTTTATTTCTTTTTTTTATATTTCTAGCAGTTTCTTATGCTTCATTAACTGTTAAACAAAAGCATATATAGAAATATACACTGCTGGCCACCGTAAATGAAACACCAAGAAAGACAAGAGATAGCAAAACAAAATTTATTTTGTACATAACATGTTGACCAAGTATCCAATGATTAAATTTATAGACTTCTGTGAAGTGTGTTTCCTGCCAGAATCAGTAGCCATAGTAGCCGCCATTATTGGAGATCACCGCTGCCACACGCCTCGGATTCGATTCAAATAGACTTTGGATGTGTTCTTGGGGTATAGCAGACCACGCAGCTTCCAAACGTTGCCAAAGTTTATCTGGAGGGGCAGCTGGGGTGTAATCTGGGACAATCGTTGTGCAACCATGGACCACATATTTTAAATCGGCGAAAGATCCGGAGAACAAGCCGGCCAGGGAAGCAATTCAATCTGGTGATTAACGAAGAACCTTTGGACAATGCATGCTGCATGTGGTAGGGCATTATCCCGTTGAAATATGGCTGTGGCTAAGCCCTGAAGGTTAGGAAGTACAACTGGCTCCAACACCACGGAGATGTAGCGCTGGCTGTTTAAAGTATCGGCAATGCGTACAAGAGGAGTGCGAGAGAGTGATATCCAATACCGCCCCATACCATAATACCCTGTGCAGGACCAGTGTGGTGGTGCATAATGCAGTTGTTCAGCATCCTCTCTCCACGGTGTCTCCAGACTCTAATCCGATCATAGTGGTGTTGCAGACAGATGTGTGACTCGTCAGTAAAAACAACTTCATTCCATTCTGCCGCCCACATCCTTCTTTCATCGCACCATTGGCGGCGGAGACGTCTGTGGTTTTGCGTCAAGGGTATAACAAGCAATGGATTTCTTGCGGACAAACCACTCTGCTGTAAAGGGCGTCTAATGGTACGCGCAGACACTGAATGATGCGTTACAGACTCAATGTGCTGTGCTACGGTTCGTGATGTGACTGAGCGATCCGTCACTGCCATGCGCACGATTTGTCTGTCCTCACGTGAAGAGGTGCACTGAGGTGGATGCAATCAACTACGTTGATCCATCGCACCCTCCTGCATCCAACGGTCACATATCCGCATTACAGTTGTTTGGTTTCGTCCAACACGACTACCGATTTTTCTGAAAGATAATCCACAATTTCGGTATAGGCCACTATCCTTCCTCTGTCGAACTCGGATACTTGTTGATCATAAGCTGATCGCTGTTTTCTACGAAACATAACTGATCGTTTTTTGAATAAACCACAAAAAAACACAATTGCCGAACTTGAAATCGGTGAAATCTCCAAGCCTTAAATATTGCTTTGAGATGGCACCACAGGCGCGTTATGCGTGTCTGCGTTGAAATTCTTATCATTTGCATATCTTACCTCTGCTAATGCATGTTGAAAATTTCATATTATTTGCATGCTTCCTTCAGGGTGTTGCTTTTACGGTGGCCAGCAGTGTATTTTATTTTTCCTAATTTTATGTTTACGTTTAAATTTTAATGGTGGGAATAATACGTCCCAAGGAACCCTTCGCCGTCAAAAAGAAAATTAAATTTAATGGTGATTCTTTGCCATGCAAAGAGAAGAAGAATATTGCAATGCACAAGAGGACATTACATTCTGCACAGATGTTAGCTGGTCCTCTTTTCTAGTCCCTTTCTGCAACATTTCCTACACTGTCCATAGTTGGAAACCATCTTTGGCATATGATTTTCCACACTGGCTAAGCACACATCATCCAGAACTACACACTCCTGTACTTGGAAGCTAGCAAGACCTACTTTCCACTTTCTTGAGGAATATCAGTCTATTCTCTGACGAGCTAATGTTGAACGGAATGTTGACTGGTCTATGTAAAAACTTCTGCTTCTTCTGTTCACTTGCCACAGTATGGAACTATTTATGAGGGCAAGGTCAATATAAAAATAAAAGATTCGGGGCCACCGTTTTACAGACCATATTCTTATTTGGTATATATTCTTTGATCAAAGCAATCAACCCCTCCCATGACATCGTTATGTACAGTGACAGCTTTTGCACAAAAAAACTTCTTTAGTACCATCTTTTTTGTCTATTTTACAGTAATAATCGCTAGATTATGTGCAGTAGCACAAAATTGAAGCGAGAAAAGTCTTCCCATCGTTATAATGGCAAGGTCAATATATTATAATAGAGTTTACGCTTCTCACAGGTGTATTGTGTAAGGTCACGTAGATGAGGAGTAATCTTCCCGATACCCTCAAAAGGGTTAAATACCCTTCTTTCTTAATCACGTGGCTTCCACGTTAGCCAGACGAGTTCATTTAAAAATATGGTGTTCATAATGTTTTGGCTGGACAGTGTATTGACGATAACTATACGTGTTAAATTACTCTTCAGAATTTTAAATAAAAAAGTAATTTTACTTAAGTTGTGTGATCCATTTAAGTATCTTGAAATTTAATTGAATTGGGGGTCATTGCTTTGCAATGGTAATGATTTGGGAGCTCATGGCCACATTTGGTTCGAATGCTGGGTCGACAGAACACTCCCTTTCTCTATTCAAAAGCATTGATGTATGATAAATTTATCGAAACTGTAAGTCCTTACTTAGGCCTGTTGCTGGAATTATAGCTGATATACGTCGGCATTCTCACTTAAATTAAATTATTTAACAATTTTAAAGTCCATCGTCCATATCTTTATTGTAATTTCAAAATATGGCGACGTTATTATGCAATCAATCAATCAACCAGAACCCCTGAGTTATATAGTTTCTGTTGTTTGTACTTCTCCTTTAATCAAAGCAGACATTAATTACGTGTAATGTATAATTTGCATATTTGTCCAACAAGGATATACCGGGAGTTTCTAAGAGAACATAGGAGTATCAAAGCTTTATAGTAGTTTTCACATATAAGTTACAAATATAATTCATAGATTGAATGAAAGAGTAACTGAAACAGTTTTACCTACAAGTTTAGAAATGTTCAATGTGAGCCCCATTTGTCAAACAGCACAAATCAAGACGATAGGGGAGTTCATCCCATATTTTTTTCAGTGTGTCTGAGGAAATTCTTGCAACATCTGTTCCCATCCTGTGTCACCTGATAGAGGAGATGCGTACTCGCAATCCTTTATGATCTCCCACAGATAAGTCACATATCGCCAGATCAGGTGGATGTGGAGGCCATGCGATGCAAGCTTTATCGGGAGGCTCTTCGCGGCCAATCCATTGGTTGGGTACAGTAATATTTAACCAATCGCGTACTGACGTTGATATTCTCAATCGCGAGTTATTAAAAAGAAAACTCATGGATTGGGTAACCCCCGGTCGTCGATAACTCTGGGATAATTCCCATTTCTTATTCTGGAACTGACGATTACCGAATCTGTGAGTTGTGCGTGGGCAAGATGTTACAGTCGTTGTGATTGGACAATGATAATCACGTGACATATTGTTTACATTTTATGCTGCATTTTGGCGTGAGACATTCGATCAGCTGTTTTTAACACGATTTTTTAAGTTTGACTTGCATTTCTTTCATTTGTTTTGTTTTGCTATGTAGAAAAACAACTTTTCAGTTCAGGAGATGGAATTATAGTTAAATCTTGTTGAGAAATATAAATACATCATAAACTGCAAAATTACCAATACAGTTTTTAACAAGAGAAAGAAGAAGCATGGGATAGTTTGACGGTGGATTTCAATGCAGCCAGCCTATGTAAACGAAGTCGACAGCAGCTTCAGAACAAATTTAAAAACATGAAAAAGGAGTCGCGAAAAAAAAGAAGCTCCGATAAAGTTGAAATTTTTAAAACTGGTGGAAGAACCCCTAATTTACTGTCTACATCAGCGTTTCTCAAACTGTGAGGCGCGCCTCCCTTGAGGGGCGTGATAACTCTACAAGGGGGGCGCTAGCATATTGAAAAGTTGAAACCTAAAAATTATTCAAAATGTTAATTTATTGAAAATAAACAAACAAAATACTTTCAAACATAACAAGATATAAAATGCACATTTACACTGATATACACTCATAAAAGTATCTGTACTGTACAATTTATTTTATTATTAATTTAACAATACTAAGTTAAGAACAATTTTAATAATTACCGGCGACCCCATGGGCTTGTATTAACACTAATCTTAATGATTTGTACGGTTTATAATTAATTCCTTAACTGCCGATGAAAAGTTACGCGGTTTGGTTCCCAAGGCAACGGTTTTCCACGTAGATGCGCCTATTTTGATGTTTATTTTCGGGGAGGGAGAGAAGAAAAGGAATAAATAAGCAAAATCCTCTGAAATAAGTAAATCCTTTGCAAAGAATGCCAAGGTCTTTTTATTGTATTCCAAAGCCTTAAGAATAATTTTAAGGATAGCAGTGCAAGAAAAGATCGTACTTAAGAAAGACGTATATATACGTCCAGAAGATTAATGATGTGGCTGAGCGAGACGTTTATATACGTCGGTGGCATATAAGAGGTTAAAGTCGTACACTATAGCTTAAGTGTAAAAGTATAGTATTATTGAATTCAATACAATGTTATTGTATGGAGGGGGGCGCGATGAAAATGATGATTGAATACTGGGTCGCGAGTATTGAAAGTTTGAGAAGCACTGGTCTGCATCGTTAGATGAACGGCTGGCTGCTATGGGTGCACTCGAACCATTGCCGTGCAGATTCGATTGCGATTACGAATGTGAGACTGCTGTATCTTCAGGAACTCAGGGTAAGTGTAAATGGATTTTTCATTATTTAGCCTTCAATTTAAATTTTCTGTTTTATTCTGAATATAATTTTCTGACAGAGTGATTTATGTAAGTTTTATTACATAAAAGAACTCTTAATACAAATCAAAATGATCACATTATGAAATGTTGAGTAAAAGAATCGATAATAAGAAATACTGATCCGTATAACAATCTCAGCACCTTTTCCAGCTGACAAATTGAATAAATAACCAATTAAAATTAATGAATAGATACTTCTAAAAATTAAATGACTATTTTCAGCTTTGACATTATGAATTATTTGTTGTTACATTGTGCTATACATTTTAAATGTTCTGATGTGATGCTGCCTGAAAATATGGCTATCAATAATTTGAGGGCTTATTATTAAAAAGTGGGGCATGGTACAAATAAAGTTGGTAATATTATTAGAAAATGTTGTTAAATGTTATACACTGGGCTTATATCAATGCGCAATAAGAAAAAAAGTAAAAAATTTGGGGCATGGTACAAATAAAAGTTAAATGTTATACGCTCAAAACAATTAGGAGCAAGCAAAAGTAAAGAAAACCGTGAAAACAATGCATTTATTGGTAATATTATAAAAAGAAAATGTTGTTAAATGTTATACAAGACTGACACCTGTTTGCCATGGATGCGATGAGGTTATCGATCAAAATACTGTTCCACTCCTTTATTATTGTCCCAAACATGCTCGATTGAATTCAATTGTTTCAGCTTCATTTCCACCAGACGAGCTCTATGCGGTCGGGCATTATCATCCTGGAAAACAAAGGAATATATTTTGATTGGCCCGTCAAAGTGTCATTCCGAATGATATGCAGGTCCGTACATATTCCAATACCATCCAACCAGCTCTTCTGTATTGTGATCTTTGATTTTTTCGAGTGCCCCTGTCCCTCCATTTTGTCACTCTCTAGAATAAAAAGCACTTTTCATGTTGCAGTGTTCAACCCATCTTCTTCGGGCCGCACGGTGGTGTGGGTCAACGGAATGCAGACCATTGGCCTACGTGCATAGGTTTGGCTCGACACCCTAAAATGTTAACAGAATGGTTTATGTATGGCACGTGGCCGATACGTCTAACATTTCAATCGATTCCACATCCTTACTCCAACAGTGTCCGCGACACTTTTCTTCCAATATCTAATAATTATTCTCAATTTGCCTCAAAAAAAAAATGATTTTCTACGGCAATAAAATTTTTGCTTAGAATGAAAATATAAAGTTTTTTTTCCGTTTCCTGGTAGGCTTTAAATTATGGATGATTTTTTATGTTACTTATTGATACATCTTTGCTTACTTTTGTTAAAATCCCCAATTGTTTTGAGCCATGAGAATTAAAACTCTTTATTATTTCAAAATTTCAATTTATATTTTGTTGTATACACATTTATCTATTTTTCTTTTTGAAAAAAATTTTCCGAACATAAAATAGAATGTTTATTATGTATATAATCATGAAATATCTTTTATTCTCAATTTATGATTTCCATAAAATCTAACAAAAATAATTTGTTAATACTACTGGTATTAAAAACTGAACATGTTACTTTTTTCCAATTTGTTATATTACTGGTATTAATCTGATTTTAAAAAACACATTATATACACACACATTTATCAATATTTTGCAATATAGAACAGAAAACAAATTTTACATATACAAAATATTTACAATTTTTCATTAAGAGTTTTAGCTCCAACCGAGCAGCGTAGTTGGTAAAAAAATGGTAGCCCGCTTATCCCTGGTGATGTTGTCTAAGGGCCCCGAGTTCAAATTCCACACAATATATGAATGCTTCATCATGTAAATATTTACCTCAGTTGTTGTTTGTGGCAAAAATATACTCAACTCTCATAACTTTAATTTGCTAAATAAAACTCTAGCTTACATAAGGAAGGAAACCTTTATTATTCTATGAACGAATGACTATAACATCATATTTATTAGTTATAGTACTTATAGTAAATACATGTTTTTCAGGTAGTGATTCTATAGTAGTACAAGTGGATGAAAATAAGTTTACTCTTGATGATCATCCCCTTGATGTAAGTATCCATATATCATGTCATATAGCAAATAGCACATCACCTTTTTAGTACACAATGAAAAACAGCCATAATTAAATTTACTTTTTTGGAATATAAAGTAACAAATAACATACACTAGCATTCAATATATATATATAGACTGCTTATTTTAAATGTATATAATTTGAGTGTAAACATTTTGAGTAGTGCTAGTAATGTATCAAATGAGTTATAAACATTAAATCATACTCTAGCATAAAGCAATATATTTTACAGGAAGTGAAACTGAAATTGTGGTATAAATTTTGATTCTTTATTGATGTTTTTCTGTTTTTTAAACTAAGACAGACTGAATGAATATTTGTATTTTGGTTGTAGGGGAAACTGTAGCAGTGGAGCAAGGTCAATAAATTCCACAGAAAGCTAGGGAAACTCTATGCTCTACCCCGCTTACAAAAGCACCTAAAATCAGAAAATCAAAGCGAGAGCCTTGCCCTTCTGTTAAAACAGCAGAAGCACTTACAGAAGCAGCCAATGCCAGAAAAGTTGCAATGGAAAGGGATTATAAACAGATTGCACAATTTAGGGAAGAAGAGCATAGAGCTACCATAACCTATAAAAAAAGAACACATTTTAAAGATGAAGGTCTTAAAGGCAACATTGGGGCATTATAACCTGTTAAACAAAAAAATGAAATTAGATTTAGAGAAAGAAAATTTATCTACATCATTTTTCTTTTATTTTTTTTGTAAGTAAACCTAATAAATGAACATAAATGCTGTATCTGTTATTTAATTTAATGACTTGGAGATTCTTTGAACAAAGGCTCTCTCTGAAGAGTATGTATTTATTTTAAAAAATGTTTTCACTAACAAAATTATTTACAAAACATTTCCTCGTAAATACATCAATTGAAAAAATTTGCAACAATTGCATTCCTTTTGGCTATTCCACCATGTTCTTGGCTATGGTTTACCATAGTATCATCTTGCTGCAGTGGAAGGGAATACTCATCCTCATAATCACCTAAACTGAGAGCAAAGTAGTGTAGCAAAGCTGTTGCAACAATAACTGTTTGTGCAGTCTCCAGCGAACATCGGAATGGTGTGTCATTGCAAGAAAATCTTTTTTTCCATACACCATATTGTCTCTCTACGACATTTCTTGCTCGTGCGTGAGCTGCATTTTACCTATAAAATGCATATAGATTTACATAAATAACACTTCTTAAAAAACAAAAATTTTGACTAAAGTACCACAAAATAGACATTTCTTTAAAAAATAATTTTTGGAATTCTACCATCTTGTGGGACACATAAATATAATTTTTGGCCCACGGGTTGAACATTCCCTTTTTACATTTTTAATGTGTATTTTATTATATTTTCTATCTTCGTATCTGGAGATTGTGAATTATTTTTAAGCTGTTCATATACATACAAAAATGATTTCTCTGACATAAAAATAAGACAAAAAATAATAACAATAGAGGTGTATAAAAAAACATAAGTACCTCACTTGACCTGCTCCAACTGGATTAAGAAAAGGTGCCATCAGTTAAGATCGCAGAGGATAGTTACTATCTCCTATAATAGTGGTAACTACTTGGTAACTCCGTTTCTACATGTGCCCTGAGGTAAGAGTGGTCAAACACTGCAGAGTCATGTGTACTTCCTGGCCACCGCACAACTACCTTACGTATGGAAAGGTTGGGATCACTCACAGTTTGCACATTTAATGCAAAAAATCATTTGCGGCACCTAAATGTCTCTGCTAAGATTCCTTCAGGGCTTAGGATTTTGATTAGCGAGCAATCCAGAGCACCATAAATGCCAGGGAATCCAAATTCTCTGAAGAATTTTTGACTGATCTGAGAAGTAATGCATAAAGATGTGGCTATACTTCATGACACAGACACAAACAGTAAGAACTGCATACAACTATCTTTCTTGTTATGTAAACATTACAGTATTTCGATGCAATAGGGATAGCCATTTGTGAACTGCATCAGGAACTGATGTGATGAGCACGAGAAAACAAACCGAACACCCATGGTGAATTTTCCAAATCCTGCATGACAATTAATCGGAAACTAATCTACCAGTATAAGTTTATCATAACGACTTCTGATAATTGGTGTAAAATCTATCAGCAAATTTTTTGTGCCATTGTTATTATTAGAATTGAAAATATTTTTATTGCACACTAACATGAAATTACCATTTATGGTGGTAAGTGTGCAAGCCAGCAATGCTATCTACCCGCCAAAGTGCAAGCATTGCTTCTGTCATGCTTTTTTCCCTACTATTAATAATGGAAACAAAATTGAATGATCAAATAACTCAAAATATGAATCAAAATTTAAAAGCAGAGATTATTTTACTGTTAATTCAGAATATTTGACTTCAGTTTCATTTTTAAAAAAGCAAGGAATTCATTTTAAAATATAAATTTGCTTAAGTTAATACACATTCTTAACAGTTTTCGGGCTGAGGCCCGGTTCGCCCAGGCAGTAATAAATACCTGTTAACACGTTACAAAACTCATTACTCTAACGCATAATTTTTCAACGATAACAGCTAGAGCAAGAATATAATTCTGGGTTTCTTGGACCTTCTTATGAATGCAACGAGTGCACTCTCATTACATGTAGGATTTTCTACTGAGTAATATTTTCTCTGTGCTTATATATTTTATGTCATTCCATGTGTATGTAATGTAAATTTTTTTCTACATGCTGTTCAAGTTTTATGAAATTATTGAAATGACAACAATCAAAAGTTTTGCATATATAATCTTTTACGAATATGTTGCTTTGAATTAATATTTTTTTAAGTGATTCAGATAAATATATATATATATATATATATATATATATATATATATATATATATATATATTTACAAAAACACTTTTGCATTAAATGTACATATAGACATTTTTGTCACGAAACAAATTATAAATTCATTGAACATAATAAAACTCACCTGCACTCACCTCTTCTTCAGTTTGTGGCAAATAGATATATTGCGGTCGTAGTTCTGCAAGAGCCCTTGAAACATCGGTAATTTCTCTGCTCGTGGATGGCTGACTTATGCTGTGTAAGTCACCCACATTAATTTGACGATTACCGAACACAAAAAAAAACGAACAGCCCCCAGAACTTTCTCAGCTGCAGTCAAAGCATGATTTCGGCCAGTCGCAGAATCTAACTTCGTACGCAGTAATTTTACAAGCGTCTCGATGGTGCCTTTATAAAATCTGTATCCACGACGGAAATCATCTTCATCCAGTTCATCTAAATCGTGTGTTGTTCCGATGTTCAGGAATGAAAACTGACCTTCTTTCAATACTTTCCAAACTTTCTAAATCATCAAGCAGAAAAGAATCGAAGTGGTCGTCCATGTTTGTTTACAAACAGTTTCGCGAGATCGAAAAATCCGCAAGTTACCCTCCGAAATCGGCGGGTAGAATCCGCGGGTTATCTTTGGATGAATAATCCGTGGATTTGGCACGATCCGCAGTTGAGAATAACGATGTTTCGCCAATCTGCGAGTTACCTTCGGTTCGGGGATAGCTGGAGGATAACCCGCGATTGAGTATACGACCGTGAGTGATGTTAGTAAGGCTTCGCACCATCTTGCTGCCGAATGAAGTTATTTGGTTCACTTTTTTCCAATTGAGGAAATAGCCATAGTTGTACAGCATCAAGATAGACAGAACCAGTTACAGCTGGTTACCAGTTACAGCCTTGGCTGTCTCGTACTTTTCCCTTTACAAAGACAGCCAGTTGTTTCAAACTGATAATACCACCTAAGAAGGTTATTATCATTTGGAGATTGACAACCGAACATAATACGGAACGCTCGTTGCACAGTAATAGCAGATTCTGTCTTTGCAAACTGGAAAACACAAAACGCTTTCCGTTTACTACTCGCCATTATTCTACTAGCGCATTGATCGGCAAGAAAGGGGGGGGATTAGCATACGTTTCGCGCACACGCGCACACATGCCAGCAAACGAAACTGTTTCAGTTATTCTTTCATTCGATGTATGAGTCATACTATTATGTTATATGTAATGAATACTGTGTAAAGCTTTAAAACTCCGATATTCTTTTAGAAACACCCTATATAAGAGAGTGATCCTTCTACTCTTTCGCAGTATTTTTAAAAAGATAGTTAAGTGAACTAAAAACGATCCGTTCTTCAAAATAAAGACGAACAGAAATGGGAAGAAAGTCAAATGTTTCAACGATAGGGATCCAATTTTCTACCATATCCTTGTGAAAGAACAGCCTCTGGGGCGTTTTTTTTATAAAAAAGGAAGAAAATGTCTGTAAAAAACTAGAAGCAACATTGTCCTTTTTGTCCTATAAAATGGAACACAGCTGATCTTTTTCGATGTGTGCAAGCAAATGATGCTGAAATGCATTTCTGAAGTCCTTATCTGTTCTTTCTCTTATTTTTTACTGACTGTTTTTTTTCTGTTTACTTGTATTCTCAAAAAGCATGAAGGAAATAGATTTTGAACTTTATTCTTTCTGCTCTTGCACTCATATTTCAATTCTAAGCCAATGTACCCATTACGTGTTTTACAAGAAAAAGAAATGTCACGCTTATACTTCCAATACTTCACTGTTCCATGCATATCATTATTAATATAGTAATTTTGTAGAAAAATTTAATTTGCATATTATTCTAAAAAAAATTATCATCATCTATTGAGTACAAGTCAAGAAAAAAATGATGTTAAAAAAAACGAAAATATTTACTAATAATGTTGCAGCAAAATTATAAATAAGATGTTAAACTTCTAAAAAGAAGTGGTCATATATACATGTGTGTGTGTGTGTGTGTGTTCTAAGCAGAATGTAAAAGCATGCACACACATTCGTAAGCTAAATTTAAAAAAATATATTCTTAGTGATGCTTTATATAAATCATATATATCCCTCGATTATATATATATATATATATATATCAGCTAAAGTAACATTTTAATTGAATTCATTGCGTAACATGGAAGAAATTTACGTTTTATAAAAAATATCTTTTTATTTAATTACGAACGATTATGTACAATGTATGAAGCCTAGTGGCTGAGTGGTACGTATCTCCGTTCTACGACACAGGTGCGGGGTTCAAATCCCTAGCTGAGCAAGGGCGACACGCCCTTTCATCCCTTCAGTGGGTCGATAAATGAGTTCCAAGCTTTATTGAGAACTAAACACTGGGGTTTTACGTCAAATTTACCACCTGACCAGAACATCTGCCCATACACCTCAGCGCCCAAGTTTACGTAAACTGAGATAGGTACAGTAGACCTTGACCCTCATGAACTATTGCGCCACGGTGTTTTGAGTATGTACATTGTTTAAAGATCCTTTCACACCACCCAATCGTAAATAACAGAAGGAACAGACAATTGGAAGCTAGTTCTGAATACAAGCCCAACCAAATCCTTTCACTTGTGGTCTAGGGGCACTCACTTCATGCATCACTTCCTCAGTCTCTCAAAGCCACGTTCACCTCCCCACCTCTCCTCTGACTCAACCAGAAGGATATTGTGGATGCTGCACTCTTCCCACGTGGCTACTTGAGAATTGAAAATGGAGGCATCGCATTGCTTCTTCTAATTGAATCATTGTGCCCATGAGTCCAGAACTCCTTTTTCAATCAACTTTGTACTTACCAGTTGAAGGAGTTTTTCACCTCTCTTCACCCTCAGGAAGTAGTAGAAAACACGTTAACTGACACAAAGTTACCTTTGGTAGAACCAGCTTTAAAATAGTGCCCAAAACATTTGTCAACTCTACTCCTTTTTTTTATTATTATTATTATTATTATTCCTCAAATTACCACTTTTGAAAATATTCATTGATATCTTAGAAAATGTACTTGTCAAAGTAATTGTTTCAATTATTTAAAGTTGAGATTAATTTTATTTTATAAAATTACGTGTGTTTGTTTTATGATGCCATCAACAAAAAGTAATAGTGAGTTTAAAAGAGGGTAAATTGTTTCTATTCGACAAAATGGCGTGGAATATCTGAAATTTCAAAACAGCTTAGAGTATTAAACAGAAGCATCGTAAGAACATATAAAGCATGTTCAGTTAAAAGTAACACACAAAACCTTCATCAAATAGGGGACAAAGACTCAAGAAAACGACAAAACGTGAAGAGAGGAGATTGAAGTGGATTGAGAAGGAAAATATGAAAAGCAGATAACTAACAACTCTAGAGATCACAAAGCAGTTCAATTTAAATTCGGAAACAAAGATCTCTCACATAATAATACGAAAAGAACTTAAATTTATATTCGCCTGAAAGTCTATGACCAATAATTAAACTCTATTTCAGGGATGGCGAACCAGTGGCTCGCGTGCTATTGATGGCACGTGACACAATATTTTGGGCACTTCACCGATCAAAACAGTTTGCATTTTAGTTCAAAATAACAAAGTTCATAAAGAAGTATTACGATCAAGTGCAAGTGATTGCCTGCGATGTGGCAAGTAGTACACTCGTTTGTTATTGTCTTGCCTTAGTTAAGTCGTGAACTACAATTGCTTATGATGCAAAGTTTATCAACGCATTGCATAGTAAATTTCGTTGATACAACTGTATTTTAAAGTTTATTTGTGTAATATTTACGATTTTTAACCGTAATTAATGTAATTAGTCCCGCAATAACAATAAGTGCAAAATAGTAAGGGTATTGATAATTTCAAACTTGATGGACCGAGAAACATGGCATGATTAATAAAGGTGACAAAGCGGTGTGTGTTTTATGTTCTGGAACAGTTGTGTGTAGAACATCGTCTGTAAAACGGACTCCAGATACAACTAACTGTTTGAAGAAGCTGGCTCATGCTATTTTAAGTATATTTTCATCTATATGTGCCTACGGCTCTTTATTTTCAGAAATGAATAACATTAGAAACTCGCCTAGAAGTTATTTTACAGATGACTCCAATTCAACATGCATTCTGCTAAAAATACTATCTTACAATTGTAATATATGTTATTTGTCATCTATTCGTAATCTGATACTATAAAAGTGACACTAATGTTACTTTAATTTGAATTATACGTTTTACTAAAATCGCACTGTACTACTATAACGACAGTACAAAAATGTGGGCCTCGTTCTGACTACTTCGTGGCAGAAAATAAAAACTCTGTGTTGTTAGTATTTAGTTTTATTATTTTTCCAATAACAACTAATCAAAATTATTTGACAGCACGTCTATATCTCATAAAAAATTTCTTAAGAAAAAAATGGTGCGTTGATCCATAAAGGTTATCCACCCCTACCCTATTTGTCAGCTATAAATTGAAAAAGTCGTTCACAGCTTGGTCTAAAGAATACAAAATCTGGGACGCAAAACTGTGAACAAAAAGCTGCATGGACCAACGAAAGCCATTCAATACTTTTTACAAATGATGGCTGGCAAAGAATTCGCCGAGAACAACATGAAGCTCTTATTTCAGATTCCATACAACCAGTCGTGCAGCTGGAGGTAAAAATGATTTGAGAAGCATTTGGTTGCAATTTGATCGGCTCCCTTGTTAGTATAGAGGGTAGCAGAACTGAAAATGAGTACGTATCTCTGATCTAGAAAATATAGTTAAACCATTAGTGGAAAATTAGTTTCCAGATGGTGATTGATAAATCAGGACGATAGTGTTACTCCCCCACCGCGCCAAAACTGTACAGATCTGATTTAACCATAACCAGGCTGCATTTCATTATTTGAAATTGCCTCAAATTCATGATATTAATGCAATCGAAAATTTGTGAGATGAGCTGGAAAGACATTTAAGAAAGTTGAATAACCTTCCAAAAATATCAAAGAACTAGAAATTTTACTTTATAAAGCATGGCCGGAAGAAGAGATATATCAGAAGCTTGTTGCATTTCCAAGATGAATTAATGCTCCACAGGAAGCAAACGGCAAAAGATTAGATGTGGTGACAAATAACTTGTCCAGTATTTTTATGTTTCATCCAACATTTTATTAAGAAATGGCAATTTTATATTAAACTATTTTATGAGCAAAGTCTCAAAAGACATGCTAGAGAAAAAAATAATCATAGGTCTTGTTGTTCATCTCCATGTCTAGCCAAGCTAGACCAGACCAAGTTCATGAGCTTATCAACTCTCAAAAAGTCCAAGACCATTAGAGGATCTTCATAAAGATCTTGTTATGAAAGCCCCAGGCAGTCAAGAATGTTTTCTGGAGATGTTTGGTAGGCAGAACACCTAACACAAGTCGGAAAAACTTTGTTTCCATCCTTAAAAGTCTAAGTTCGGAGGTGGCCACTCCGGAAACGAGTTAGAATAGTTTGTTTCTGCCTGCTACATTGAAGGGAAAGAGAACCACACACACACACGTTGGCGTTTAGCCTCATTCCAGTGATGAGCAGGAGGAACAGTTGATTGCTTGTTATTGATGTTGGTGGAGTGCAGTTCTGAATAGGGGAAAGGGGCCGAGTTCATGGTGGGTTGAGCTGCGCCATATTTTGCTCGGGTGTCAGCAATCTCATTGCCCGCAATGTTAACGTGAAAGGGAACCCATTGTAAATGGATCTCACGAGAAGCATTGTAGTTAAATCATAGGTGGTATCCATTCACTTGTGTTAATATTTTCAAATAAAATTACTCAGGACCTTTCACAGAGCCAATCTCACTTTTAGACTTTTTGCAGCCACAGAACCCTCACTTAAAAGGCTTTTCTAAAATTCACTAAGGCCTAGCGGCATTTTCCAATAATTCTCCTCATTCTAGCTGTTTTTATATATCGTTTAATATGCATGTTTCTAAATATTACTGGATTGTTTCAAAAAGCGTGATTACCACATCCAGCAACGTCATAAAGTATCCCAAGAGATTAGTTGAGCGGAAAGGTACTTGAGAACCTGCTACAACTGATAATGAAACTAAAGATATGTCTGAGGATTAATTACTAATTACTTTTAATTCAGAAATATCTCCAAAATAATAATAAAATTAGACTTTTATGTTAACTAAAAAATTTTGTTTATAGAATGACGTCATATTTTAAAAACGCAGTTTATAATAGCATGAACTGAAATAATACCAATATGTTAACTTGTGTGAATTTCTGTCCTTTAGTGCAAGGAGTGTTGCTGTATGAATTTAATGTATAACATAACAAAAAATATATTTAAATTGACTATTATAAAGAAAAAATAATTGCCATCTTTGAAAAAAAAGATTTGTAATGTTTTGAGTAAATTATACCGGTTTTGAATGTAAATAATTCGTAATATAAAAGTAAAATGATTAAAATAAGAAAATAATAATGTCATTTTGGTAAAAGCGTGTGGCGCTCGACATTATTATAGTTTCTTACGTTCTGTTCCGAAATGCAGCATTAGTGTAAAAATGTAGTACGAAGAACCCCCACGCTTTTACCACACAATGGCATTAATTATTTTCTCGTTTTAATCATTTTATTCTTATATTAAGAATTATTTTTTACATTTTAGCTCGATTAAAACTATAAAAGCGTGCTTTTTTAGTTTTTGAAACTATCATTTATTTATTTCCATTTTCAGAAAAACTGAAAATTTTTTATATTACGATAAGAAATTGCTGTCGTGAGCGTTTTCGCTTTAGGTTGTAACTTAATCTTTTAGTCGCCAAATCTGGGAATGGGGAATCGTTAATCCGGATGATCCTGATTAGAAGAGTGGAACAAAATTAATACACTATTGTATTGTCATCGATCCTTGACAAGTGTGCGAAGTTTCGAATTAATGTGACATTTTAAAATGGATAAAAATCTAGTTCAAAGATTCCGTTACATACATGTGAAGCTTATAAAAGCATGTTAACAAAAGGATATTCTGTATATTTCCAAATATATCTGAAACATCAGTTACTTTGTACATATATGTCGTTAATACAACCATTTTAATACTTGTAATATGAAAAGCAATTAAATGAACTCGAATTTCCTGGGTTATTATACCCCAATTAAAATCTTTCAAACAGTATATCTCATTACATGGTGTATTTGAGATGAAAGCGCTTTTCTCAACACATACAAATAAATAACAATTTATATAAATTCAAACGTTAATTTTGATCAGCAGTTTTCCTAAGAAGAATAATTAACTGAAATATACGTATTCTATCAAGTAATTGCTCTCTTGTTATATATTTACGAAACAACTTTTCATTTTCCTCGAAGCTAATTGCATACCAAAAAAACATCTGAGAAAAAGCAATTAGGTAACAAATGAAAGTCTCTACTCCTATTCAAGTGCGATATTAGGAGAATTCAAAAGTCAACTGCATTTGTTAAATTGCCTTGGGAATATGCAACTAACGAAACTCTCTGTCTCTTTTGTTAAATACTCTGTTTCTATTATTTCTAAATAATTAAAATATAATAAGTCGGTGAAATGGCTCTTGACTACGATGAAGTTTCGAAAAAAATATTTAAATAAACATTTTTAGTAAGAGATGAAGCGAATGATTAAAAACGTTTATTCTTTATTGAATTGCAAGGCCTCGAAAAACTTTGGATTAGAAAGTAGAATGATATGAGTTAAAAAGAAAAACTATTGATTTTTAAACGAATGCCGTAGTGGGGAGTTGCACTACATGATATATCCAAGAAAACCTTGCGTTACTGACTTATTAGAGCAGAAATTGGATAAATAGTATGAGTTGAAATGTCTTTTTTGCTATCTCACTATATTTTAAACAAAACAATTTAGCCGACTAAATGTTTATGTAGCTACCCTTATCTTTAATAGCATTTGAATTTTAAAAAAACTTAACGATATGCAGTTTTTCTTAGCATAAACATGTGTGTGCGTGCGTGTGCGCGTGCGTGTGTGCGTGCGCGTGCGTGTGTGCGCGTGCGTGTGTGCGAGTGCGTGTGTGCGCGTGCGTGCGCGTGCGTGCGGGTGCGTGCGTGTATGTGTGTGAGAGAGAGAATGCGTGTGTGTTTGTGTGTGAGAGAGAATGCGTGTGTGTTTGTGTGCGAGAGGAGAGTGTGGGCTTGTGTGCATGCACGCACACGCAATTTATTGAACAAATTTTCATTTCTTGCTAAAGGTCCTTAAATGAAAAATGACAAATGCGAGATTGTATAAATACAAAAAAATCATCAAAGAATCAAATTCATAACAAGAATGAAATTCAGGGCATATGTTACCGTTAAAGTAGGAAATCCGTTATTTCATAGAATAACTAGATATTTCATGAAGTAACTAGACAAGTCAGTTAAAGTATGTAAAATTTTTGAATTCTACGATTTAACTAGGTATTCTATAGAACAACGATTACTTGATCGCTAAATGTATGAAATACGGCACTCGAAAGTTTTTTGAACCGGTTCTAGCTGCTTTGGGTATTATTTTTCCAATTAGGAACTAAAAATGGCATAATAAAACAGTTGTACTCTAGATATCTGTTTAGTATATGTCTGCTAGAATTAATTTCCATTGAAGAAGTTCAAAATATTGACACAACGCTTCGATCTGTTGCAACTGCTCAAAGTTGAGGTATTGGACAAAAATTCAAAAAGTGCTTGTGCAAAAAAATGTGTAATTAGTAAGAATTGTGCTTGTTACAAAAATAATAAAAAGTGAAATCTAAAGTGCCATCACAACAATCATTGTTCTTATAAATAATGAAAAGTAAAATAAAGATATCTCATAAAATTTAAATTAATTCTGTCACATTTTTGTTTTAAAAAGTTTACACAATGTTTTAATGAAGCAACCGTTTTTCTTCCCAGCATTTATTTTTGTTGATAATATTTAAATATAATCTGTTTTTGCAACATATTCTTTTTTGTCTTTCTATTTAACTCATGTTAGAAATATGAGCAATAATAAATTATATCATCTGCTTTTCCTTATTATTTATCAATTATTCATCCGTATGAGGGATAAAATGTTTTTTCGCGAGACATTTTAGCTACTTAAGATCAATAAATTCATAAAACATCTTTGAAATTATGTATTTTTCACTTTAACGGTCTATCCAGTTTTTTCATAGAATACCTAGTTATTTCATTGAATAACTAGGTAAAGTATGAAAGTTTTCATTTATTATATACTCTAACTGAGACTCCTCTAGTTATATTTCATGAAATGCCTAGTTATTCCACGAAATAACTGAATTATACACTTTAACACACACACGGTAACACATATATCAACAACAAAATTAAAAATAAGATTTTCGTATTTACGACTGAAAATCAACGTGTGTGTAAAAAATATACCGTATTTTCCTGTATATAATCCGCGGATTATGTGTTAAAAAGTTTCAAATTTCGTTGTGCGTATTATACGCCGCCGCGGATTATCTGAGAAAAAACATTCTCCATCAGAAAAGTGAACAATAAAGTTTTGAAAGAAATGCCGTTTATGTTTTATAAAATAAATAATAGATGGCGCTTTCATGACTCGGATGACGTATTTCAGCTATAACTAGTTTTTGTCCAATTTCATTCAAAAACGAATTCGATTCCTCGGAAGGAAAAAATAGTTATTAGTCGCTGGCGCCATTTCCAATTTTCTCTCTCTTGACTAGAGCTAATAAGTTTTTCGAAAGCTTTCATCAAGTTGAAGCGAAAGTGTTAAGTTACACTACAAACTTAAAAGGCTACCAAAATCGGGAAGCTGCAAGGTTTTTCAACGTTGACGAATTGAATATTCGTTTGTGGAGAAAAACAAGACAAACTTCGAAAATTGTGATTGACGTTAAAGTGCCGATCATTTTGGTAAACCTCTCTGGCCAGAATTAGAGGAAGAAATAAATAAAAGGATTTTAAAAGAAAGAGACAGTGGGGAAGCAGTCTTGATCTTAATTTTTTTGCTGTTAACTTGCTAAATTAAAAAAAAAAAATATTTTTTCCTCATGGAATGTTTTGTTTAACAACTCAAAACATAGATGGCAGTAGCAAAGAATATTTTTGTTTTATTGAGATTATCGTAAAAAATATTATCATACATATTTGAAAAGACATTTCGTAATAATTTTTTTTTCTGTACAATTTCTTTCTTCTAAATTGTGTATTTTTTGTCTTATTTGACATTCATTATCGGCAGTTTATATTTTGGATTATTCGGCCTAAAAACTGCCGCAGATAATACGCCGCTGCGGATTATATACAGGAAAATACGGTACTTTTATCATCTTCATGATCATTACTTGATTGTGAAAAATCAGAAGTTAAAACATAAGAAAAATTAATACAAAAAAGTTTCTTAATTATTTTGTTTAAAACAGTATGAAGATAGCTTTTCCTTCAATCCTTAAATTATGATTATTTTTCGCAGTTGCTTATAGCTAGCTGTATGAACATATATTATAAGATTCACTCAATTTTTTTATTTGCACTGAAAACGAAATACGGAGTAAAGCTTTTAAGATAAAAAATATTACTTTTAGCATCGAAGAGTTGGTATATACTTAAAAAGTATTTAATCACGGATGATGTACTTCAATCTAAAGCCTAATGACTCATTTTTTTATTTACATACATTTCAACATTCATGATCTATGATCTGACTGAAAAAGTATCTCGTAGAATTGTTCGGGCTAGGTCAAATGTTGTTATACAGCAAGTTACGAAGTTTATTTTGCGAAACAAATTGATGACTTATTTCTTTATTAGATTCATTTTACAAATGGTATTGAGATACAATATCCATGAGTCCGTTTTTTGTTTAGAAAATACCCAAATAAACGAAAATAGTGATTAGGATCGAAAGAATAAGCCATAAATATTCATTTTTCAACAGCATACCACCGTAATAATTTTAGTTTTGTTTTTCTGGAAAGATCGGAACGGACTTAATTACAAATCATACGGATCATTATGCGTGGATTTGTAGATTTATTATATGGATCTTCAATCAATTAAAAGGGACTTTCTAATGTGATTTTGTTCCACAATTCTTTTCCCATATTCTTAAAAGGCTAGTATTTTTTTTCTTCTGGAAAAGGTATTCAGTAGTCGAATGATTTCCTCTGTCCATCCATCCATGAGGAAGTTGATGATATTATTTTTTGATGTGTAACATCTTTCCTCTCGGTTGCTGGATATTTGTAGGAGTGATTTCGTGAAAAGGGACGGATGTGTGTAACAGGATGTGACGTAAGTGCGCGCTACTTGATTTGACCAATGAGAGTGCGTGGGTGTGTCTGCACGGGGGGTCCAACTCTAGTAGCCATCAAGCACTCGAGCGCTTGACTCTAAATCCGTTAGTCACGATATTGGGGGACATACAGTGGGTAAAAAAAGTTTTGGCAATTGTCTATAATTGATCATATTAGCTAACAAAGGAAATGATTGACAATTTTAACTGGACATAACGAACACAAGAGGTAATAAACACACAAATCTAATGAAACTTTCATTTTAATATGCCTTTTACACAAAATATACAACAAAAACGTAAATTTGCATGTCAAAAAAGTATTGGCAAAGTTCTAACTCTTATGCAAATTTTGTCATGTTGAGGTCACATGTTTAGACTGATAAGAAAGCCTGTTAGTACAAAGTCTGCAGTGCTATTTCAAAATTTTTAAAACGTTATTTTGTTAATGCTGTGATAAAATGGCTTCGAAATCGAAGGAGTTCTGGATGTTAATGTTAAAAACATGATTATTCAGCTCATAAATGAGGGTTTAACTTATCGTGCTATAGGAATACAACTGAATATAAGTTTATTTACTGTCAGAAGTGCTGTAAAAAAGTTCAACGAGACAGGATCCACAGAAAATAAGGTTAGAAGTGGACGGCCTGGAATATTTTCTGCAAGGGAGAAACGTAGCGTTATCAAAGAGGTTAAGGAAAATCCCAAAATAAGTGCACCCCAGTTAGCCAAAGATGTTGCTAATACTTCGCATAGAACCTTTATTGTACAGACTATACGGAATGTTTTACATGAAGAAAGTTATTATGGAAAAACAACTAGAAAGAAACCTTTCATTTAGGAAAGAAACAGAAGAAAGATATTAGATTTTGCAAAATCTCATGTTAATTCAGTGTTTCTCAAACTGTGGGGCGCGACCCCCTGGGGGGGTGCACGAGAATATCGAAAATAAAAGTTTCAAAAAAACTTATTTACTAGAATGAAGAAAAAACCAAAAAATTCTGCGATTTTACATGATCAAAAATAAAAGCTTTTACTTCAAAACCTCATTTTTTAGCTCTCTTTGATACTATCACCAAATAAAAAACGTTTTATTCGAGTTGCTGTAATCCCATGATGAGAGATTTTTTTATTACGTTTCCTTTTCAAAGCGAAAATGCTACTCTTTTAGAGGAAAGACAAAATCCAGAGCCATAATCAAAAAACATTTTATGAAGATAAAAAGTTCATCACTGATATATATTATTGCCATCAGCTGTAGGCAGCAGAATGTATTTTCTGCGGTTTGACCTTCGAGCTTACTTGTACGGTTAGTTACGTCCCTGCTCTTATGTATTTGTTTTTTCATTTAGGGAAGTTTGAAGGATTACTAAGCCAAGCATAATGAAAAACGTTTTACATAATTTTTTTAGAACATCCATATGGTAATAAATACACTTTTAATCCGGGAGCGGTCACGTCGAGCACACAGTGCACGAAATCGGTAATTCTGGCAAAATTGTTTAATTGTTATCAATGGCCCTGACACTATTCTCCTGTTTGACAATCTTAACGTGAACGAAAATATATTTGTCACATATCTCCCTCTTTTTTGGGAGTGACAGACGTTTTTTTTTACGATCTTTAGGTACTTGTTTTGTCTGAGTTCCCAGTGTGATAACTTTTTTTCCGAAATGTTTTCTGTGTCCTTAAAAGTAGGTGAGTATATTTTCTCTTTATGAAATTATTCACTGGAATTACGATATTTATTGTGCTCTATAAAAATAATTATAAAAAAAGGATTGAGGTGACTCAAATAACCTCGCTCGACCATTAGTATCGAGTGCGCGCCTGCTCCAGGGTTAAAACATGTTGAAGTCTTTTCACTTTAATTATTAAAAATAATACAATTATTCTTCATCAGAATTTTTTTTTATTGTTCATTATTCAACATCAATTCTAAATGTTAATTCTTTGAGACTTAAAATTACAGTTCGCTTAAAACTAATTATAATTTGAGCAATCATTTTTAAAAAAATCATTTTACATTCTTGTAAACATTGTCGCACACGTGGCTTTATTCTCCTTACAATTAAGCGATTATATCAATAATGTTTTATTTTCTTATAAATGTGAACTCGTGCAAAGAGCGGATACTTCAGTCGGTACTTCCATGGGCTTGTCTTACAGAACAAAGTTTTTCAAAGGAATGCTTATGATTAGAATTGACCCTCTGAGTTCTTTTTTACATTTAGCTGATATCTATATTTTGTCTTCTAAGCAACCACCGCATTTTGCAATATGTTCCAATTTAAAAATTAGAGAAAGAAAAATAACATTTATTTTATTTTATTTTACAAATGCCAGGCCATTGACCATCAGGTCATTAGGCAACGGGCTCTCCAATACCTTTTTACAATGCAGTTAAGATCATTCAGTGCAGAGCACTCGTCCAAATGAGCGGCAGTCATGTCTTGTCCAGTGTCACACAAAACGCAGATAGATGAAGTCACTAAATTAAAACGAAACAGATGAGCACAAAGGCAGTCATGTCCGGTTAAAAGTCTAAATTTAGCCACAGCAGCAGCACGAGGAGAACTTGGAATACCGTGGGATTTCTTACATAGTGTACTCCAAGGCTTATCACGAGCAACACGAGAAGCTGTAAGGCGAAATGATTCCCTAAAAATCCTTTTAATTTCCAGTTTGGCAGAATGAAGTGTCAGGTCTCTGCGAAAGTTCTGAAGGATACCCGTTCCCTTTTTTGCCAAAAAGTCTGCCCTCTCATTTCCACAAAGACCACAGTGGGATGGTACCCATTGAAAGACGATCTCTCCTTTTATCTTTCCCAGGAGTTCTCTACAGTTCTGCACACGTAAACAATTATTCTCATTATAGTTGGACAAAGCCTGAAGGGCAGAAGTAGAATCTGAAACAATTACAGCTCTTTCAATGGGGGGAGACGAACAGCAAGTTGCTGAAGGGCTATATGTATAGCTTCAACCTCACTATCAAAGTGAGTTGTCAAAGGGCCGGCGTGTAAATAGAAGGAGAAGAGGTGACTAAAAACACCAATGCCAGCGCCTTGGGCAAAGTCCAAGAGTAATATTCTTAGCCACTGCTGATCCTTAAAAGGACGGTTAGCACCAGAACTCGAATGCATCACAAAACGAGAGGAGAGCGGCAATCGCTGTAGCAGATTTAGCGTTAACCAGGGTGCACCACGAGGAGGCCTGCTACGTTACACCCCAAGGAAAAATAACATAATATAATTATCCTATCACTTATTTTTTTTTTAACTCAAAAGTAACATGTACGAAATTTAATACTCTTGTCATGAATTTGTACGGTTTATAATAAAGATTGTAACTTTAGCGTCAAAGTGCATTATTATTGCATTCAGTTTATTATTAATGTATAAGGGGGCGCGATAAAAATTGTGATTGAAAAGGAGGGCGCCAGTATTGAAAGTTTGAGAAGCGCTGTGTTAATTCATAAAATGAGTTTTGGAACACAATTATTTTTTCCGACGAATCGAAGTTTAACATTTTCAGGAGTGATGGACGACAATATGTGTGGATAAAGCCAAACACCGAACTAGAAAAGCAACATTTAACACCAACTGTGAAACATGGTGGAGGGAGCGTCTTAGTTTGAGACTGTATGGCAGCAAACGGAGTTGGTGAACTGTGCTTCATTAATGGTATTATGACAGCACGTACGTACATCGACATATTGCGCCATAATTTGCAATCCAGTGCCCAAAAACTTGGCTTAGGAACATTATTTGTGTTTCAATAAAACAATGACCCTAAGCATACAGTGAACCTCACCCTGGAGTGGTTAAAGACGCCGCCTCAATCGCATGACATAAATCCAATTGAGAATTTATGGCACAAATTGGACGTAGAAGTCAGGAAACATAAAATTTCGTGTAAAGACGAACTTAAGCATATACTCCTGCCAGAATGGCACAAAATTCCAATAGTATAACCAAGACTTTGGTTTTCTCTATGAGAAATAGATTACAAGCTGTTATTAATGCAAAAGGTATGCAAACAAAGTATTAAACATATCCTGATTTTGTTCTCACATTTTACTAATTATTTTGCCAATACTTTTTTGACATGCAAAAATACGTTTTTGTTGTATATTTTCTGTAAAACACATATTAAAATGAAAGTTTCATTAGATTTGTGTGTTTATTACCTCCTGTGTTCGTTATGTCCAGTTAAAATTGCCAAGCATTTCCTTTGTTAGCTAATTTGATGTATTATATGCAATAGCCAATACTTTTTTTACCCACTGTAAGTGCGGCAGAATACTTATTTGAAAATGGACAAACAGTGATTTCGGTGGTCGTATACATTTCTTCGAATCAAACGGTTAAAAAAAATTAACGATTCCCTGCATTTTGTATTTTTACCATATTACGAAGGTGGTTCTGCTCTTTTAAAAAAAAATTTCACTTGCTTCTCTTGATTTTGAGTGGTGATTTTAACTTTAACTTCAGTTTGCCAAAAGCTGAGCCGTCCACAGCTTTTATGAATGATGAAATCAAGCTCCAAATGAACACAAATCAAAATGTTTCGACTGCTAACAGTGGTACTGTTATTGACGCTGTTTTTCAACGGTTTTTAAATACTTTCAAATCACAAGTATATGTATCATATTTTAGTTATCATAAGTCTATTGCTCTTCCCCCATTTAAACAAAAATAATTATTTTTGATAAAATATTGTATTTTTTTTACTCATTTTATTATAATTGAATACAATTTTCATTAAAGATATGGTTATTCTCGATAGAAAGTTATTTCCAATCAGACCCGATTCATATTTTTTCAGGAAAAAAGTTAATAAAGCGTATTTTTTTTTACCTCGATAACATGTCAGATGTTACACATCATATGCGACTACAGTAAGACTCGTTTCTTTTTTTCAAATTTTCATTATGTAAAATGTAATAAAAGATTGTTTTGTTAATTTTATAAGTCATGAATGTACTTTTGTAAAATAATGGCAATATATATTTGTATTCATTGATTGCACTTAAAATTCCCTTAGTCATGTTTTCAGTACGAATGAAGCTATGCACTTGGCAAACGTGTATTAGCTATAAAGAGTTATTAGAAAAAATAACTTGGTTTTAGAGCCCCAAAACTCTAACCCTTAAGTGGTTAATTGTTTTGCCCAAAATGTTCCGAAAAAAAGCACATTTTTTTATTGCATATAACTAAGTATAATACTTAACAGAATGTGAAAATGAAGGATTCGATCTTAATTTTCAATTTTAAAGATTTTACTTTATTTTTGTTTGTTCAATTCCTCCTCTTGGTTAATTCTTTCACTATATTTATATATATATATATATCTTGTTCAAATTTTCAATCATTAATAAGATACTTTTTAATCAGCCATTCAAGTTCAAATACATTTTGTTAAACTTGCAGTGGATGACGCTTGATGTTAATACAGTTTTTTCAAATATTAATTCATTAATTAAATTGAATTAATTAATTTTATTTTTATATAGTTTAATTAATTAATATAGTTTTATATAACAGAAAAAATTAAATTTGTTCCGAATGCAGGCAATAGATGGCGACACAGTATACATGGACTATCGCAAGGAAATTTGCTTTCTATTTTACCACTTAATATTGTGATTCTGTAATATATATATATATTTAGATTAATTGAAATTATTTAATAAAAATTACTTAAATAAAATTTGTCTTTGTTGATCTAAGTGAGGATTGACTTAAAAATTTTTTTTATATTACATGTTTATTGGGGAACACAAAAAACCCTAAGTGTTTTTGTTCTTTATAAATACACTCTGTATGCCATTAAGGGCATTTTATATATCTTTAAGAAATTCTCTCATGCATACGGAAAAATTTCATGTTCGTAATGTCATGTTCGTTTCAAACGGTAGAGAATTTTGTGTGTGAGGGTGCATACATATAAGCACACACTATTTGAAACATGGTGTAATACTAATTACAATAGGGTCAGAAATACTTCAAATCGGCCTTCTTGGATTATCTGTTAACTTTCATTTTTTCTGAAGCAACAAATTATACATTACCTTGCCAATTCCTGTTCATTAACGAATACTTTCAAAACCTAAATGCTTGCCTTCAAGGAAAAGTTCCCGCCTTCACCAAAAAGAAAATCCTGGATGAGAAGTATTTCAGTATATGATGGACAAACTGTAAACTTAAAAACACTTCCACTAATAATCTCATTATCAGAATTAAAAATATGTCCGAATCTAATACAGAATGAAGAAAGTTTTAGCACCCGTACATCGTACGAGTAAAATGGTTGATGATAGATTTAGGTAGCCCGTACGAAGTACGGACAAACCAGTTAAGGGGTTGAAACGACATAAAAGATTATCTTGTGTTTTATTAGTCCTGAACGTATTTTGATAAAATAACGGAAGTATATGACTGTAGGGGAATTCATTAAAACTTCCTTTAGTTATGTTTTCAGTATGAATGAAGTTGTATATTTGGAAGTGTATTAGCTATAAATCCTTAAAAGCACTGAAAATGTATACTCGTATTTTTTTCTCTTCAAAATTTAGTACCTAAATTATAATGCTTCATGTTTCTTCAAGAAGTCCCAATCACTCGGGATGCATCTTTTCAAATAAACTATTTAAGGAATGAAATACTTTTAAAAAAGCTTCTCTCATCTCAACGCCAATATCTCTACAAAAACAATAATAAATAAATCAAAATACTATGAATTCGATGTATGAATAGATATCTAATCTTTTCTCTCTTAATACTTTCACAACGAAATCTAATTCCAAAATGACCAACTAAGGAGCTTTCTTGTCAACTTCCTCTTTACTTACGAACTATGCAAATTTTATACCTCAGTTGCTGTTTCCTGTCGATTTCTTCACTATTTTTAATCATATTTGGTTATAAGTCTAAAAATACAGCAGGAAATTCAATAGTTATATCTGATGTAATACATACCCCCACGACAAACTGTCAGAGGTTATGCGATTTTTGGATCCAAATTCAATCCATTTTTTAGAAAGCATTAGGTATTCAATTCTACTAGAATCATAAGAACTAAGAAAAAAAGTAGAATGACTCAAGTATTCTTTTTTTTTTCCAAATCTATTTCTGTGCCTTTTCCGTTTTGTAGAGGGAACGGACCAGAAATAGAAAATTCGGATAAGAACTATAAGTTGAAAATATATACAGGAATATTTTACGAATTTTGTTCAGCCATTTTTTGTGGGGGGGGGAGGATCTTGGAAAGTGTTGATGTTAGGAGAAAGCTTTCTTCAGTTTGGAAAAGGTAGAAGAACGATTATTTCTTTTAAACAAGTGATTTGAATTCAACCATGATAAATTCTTGTTTTGGTATATAAGTAGTTGAAGAATTTACCTGAAATTTCTGGCATACCTTAGATCCATCGAAGTATTAAAATTTCAAAATATTGCTTGATCAATGTCATTTAATTATCCTTTTTGCATTATAATAGTAAGAGTCTATACTCTAATTTATTTTGACAACATGGTAGCCTAGTGGTCATGGTCATGGATCTGTAGACGGCGTATCATAAATTATAGACCTAGAGCCACTGAAGACCCACCTTGTAGAGGGGCTGATGTCCATTTGTTCTGTCACGGCTCGAAGTCTTCCCGTTGGTGCGATGTGGTACTTTAGAGAGGAGGTGTTGCTCATGTGGTGCAAAATTAGCATATCTTCCGCTAATAGTGCTCATGTTACTTAGTAGTTTGACGTTAATAAACACTATTTCACCCCAATTCATTTCAAGAAATATATCAGTACTTGAAAATCTGTTTCTTAAAGTATGCTTCAAAAAACTTAAATCTTATAACGGGTATTCTATTAAATTTTGTTATCTACACTTAAATAGTTATTATACTTACAGTTTATGAAACGTAAGTAATTAGTATAGGACAAATTTTTTCAAAACAAAAATTGTCAAATTAAATTTAAATTTAGTATAATTTCTCTTTCTCTACCTCTCTATATTTTGGAGAAAAGTGACTCATTCACTCATCCCTCGGACAAGGAATTTGGTAAGCGTAAAAATTTGATACGGATGAAACAAATGTACGTCGATGACGTAAGCAAAATGATATAATTTTTGCTCTTAAACGTTCATCAGTCTGTAGAAACTCTTTTGCATTCTTCTACAATGCATTCATTCATTTAAAAAAAAAAATGTTGTATAACAAATGTATGGCGATCCTGCTTTCATCAAATTGACTCTATACACAAGGCCATTAAAATAACCCCGCACCGGAAATGAAGCAGTTAACTACGATCAAGTGCGCAAGCTGTGTGAATTTAAAAATCAGTTTTTGGTGTTCCATGTTTTTGTTGACTATCGTTTTGTTAATGTTAAAAATAAAAGATGTTTATTTCTAAAGTAAAAATGCCTTCGCTCATTCTTGATGTGTTCGTCTAAACCAGTGCTTCTCAAACTTTCTGTATTTGCGACCCAATTTTCAATCATAATTTTCATCGAGTCCCCCTCCATAGAATAACAATGCATTGATGTATCAATAATAATATACTTTGACGTAAGGCAACAATACGACTTTAATTATAAACTGTACAAATTATCAAGATAAGTATTATAAATTGTGTATATAATTTTATGACATCCCCTTAGAGTCACAGACAATTATTAAACTTGTTCCAAACTTAGTTCTGTTAAATTAATTATGAAACACATCGTGCAGTACTGATACATTTTTAAGTGTATTATATCAGTATAAATGTGTATTTTATTTTTCATTATGTCAGAATGTATTTTTTCTTCTTTTCAGTAAATTAATATATTTTTTTTAAAAATTATCTTTTGTTTTCGACTTTTCAATATACTCGCGCCCCCAAAGGGGGTGTGCCCCACAATTTTAGAAACACTGATGTAAACTTAACTTTCATAATTAGCAAACTTCGCAAATAAAACATACCCCACAAATGTATTGGAGGGCATGGAAGACGACACCGTGGGGGAAAAAATGGCAACACCGACACCCATTCCGAAGTCAGCTGTGACAAATGGAAGTGACGAATCAGTTTCGAAACATGATACTGACAGTTACAGTAATTATGCGTCGATGTGCGTATTTGAAAGTTTTTAATACTCGTCAAATAAATTATTAAATTTCTTTTTCTGATCAAAGTTTTTTTTTAATTTCTTAGCTATCGAATATCTATTAATTCTTTACAGAATCAGAGGGTGTGGCTTAGATTCGAGTAAATATGGTATATTGAATAAATAAGCAAATAAATTTAACAGTGAGTAATATAAAAAACACAATTTATATATATATATATAACGTCAATTCCTACTTTATTAGAAAAGCTTCCAAGCGCCATCTGTTGCAGCTAGTCGTAACTACGACAGAAGTAAAGCAGAATAAAATTTAATAAAAAATAAAATTTAATTAATGAATTAATATTTGAAAATAAACTGTATTAACATCAAGTGTCATCCCCTACAAGTTTCAAAAGATTATTTGAAATTGAATGAATGACTATAAAGTATTTTATAAACGATTGAAAATTTGAATAAGATATATATATATATATATATATATATATATATATATATATATATATATCTTATTAGAATTTTCAATCGTTTATAAATACTTTCTATACATATATATATGTATATATATATATATATATATCTTATTCAAATTTTCTATCGTTTATAAAATACTTTCTATATATATATATATATATATATATATATATATATATATATATATATATATATATATATATATATATATATATACATAGATATATATAGGCGAAATTCTCTATCAAAGAAGAGAGATGAACACTCAACAAGCAAAACTGAAAAAATTGAAATCTCAAGACATCTAGTCATTGAAGGATAAATGTGAAATTAAAAATATAATAGGGTTTATAGTATAAGGAATGGGGTTTAAAATATAAAAAAATATGGTACAGTATTACAAATATGGCTGACTTAGGACAGCTTATATAAAAAATAATTTATATGAAAGAGGAGTTAAACGAGGCTTGTGGCCTGCCAACCTTCCCCTTTTATGTTAATAATAAAAACCTATTGAAAATAATGGATAGACGTATATATGAGTGAACTAATAGTGGGAATTGAAAAAAAAACATATAATTATAAACAAACAAATTTAGTTAACAAATTCCCCCAAAAAAGGAAAAAGATTTTATTCAGTAAATTATCAAAGACGTAATTTTTTCTCAAAATATTCATATCAAAACTAACATAATTGATTCTCTTTTAAACTATCAAAGTTTAACTCACCAAGGCAAGAAATTCGAAAATTACGTAAAAGGATATTTATGCTCATTATTCATGAAAAATAATTAAATCAGGATTTATTGTTTATAGGTTTAATAAGGCAATCTACTCTTATTGTCATGCGGAACTAGTTATAGTAATTACTGTTTCGTTTGTGTTCATCTACGAGTTTGCTATTTATTGTTATTAATCGCAAATTTTCTTTAGACAATGAGTCATGCTGTCCTAATTGTGTTTCATATTCCATTTTTAGATTGAAATTAACTTTATTTTAATTATTCATCAAAAATGACTAATGACCACGAAAATGGAAGAGAAAATGAAAATTCATTTTTAAATTTAAATCAAAAACGAATTCTATTATCGTTAACCTACATAAATTCGATTTAGAAACTTTACATTAAACATTAAATTTATCATATAAATTACTTTTTTTCTTTCAATTGAATGAGTTGCTTAGGAATTCACTAATGACGTTTCTCTGTTTTCTATTTATAAATTAGTTATCTTCTGAGTTACTAGAGGATTAATAATAATTAGAAAATTGAAGAGGAACAATTAAACAGAAATAAAGAATTGTGTAATGTACTCCAAGAAATAATCAGTTAAGGAAGTAACTTTTCTTAATTTTGCACAATTCCAATCATTTATAAACATTTAACAATTCTGAATATTGAGTAAATAAATATGCTTCCATAAACAGCGATAGTTTTCGTATAGCCATTTCTATTTCAATTGTTTCAGATTTAAGGTATCCAACTACGTTAGGAACCATGACTTTAAAAAAGCGCACTAATGGATAATTTTCATGACATTTAGTGCCACTTAGATTAAAATACATGTATAAAATGGTTTTAAGGACATTTTGACAAAAAAAATTACTTAAATACAATATTTCGGCAAAAAATTAACTTAGAATAACCTTTATTCACACAAATGTTCTCCTTTTATAAAAAAAATGCTTCTATAATAATAATATTTTGCTTATATAAAGAAAAGACTTCTCCAGAGAGTCTGATCTAGAACTAATGAAAAAGTCACATTATTTTCAGAGTTACTACCAAGTGAAATAATTATCGACGTTTTTTTCTTAAAATTTCTCCCCTTTGCTCTAGTACAATATGGATAAATCCACTTTTAAATTGTATAGTTCAAAAAATTCTAGTTCAGCCTCTGTACAGAAGTTCTGAGCTATGGACAGACAAAATATTATTTTAATAGAAGCATTTTTTATAAAAGGAGAACGTTTTGAAAATTGGTCATTCTATGTTCATTTTTTGTCAAAATATTGTACTTAAATAATTTTTTATTATAAAAATATTTTTAAAAATATTTTATACACGTTTTCTAATCTAAATGACCCTAAATATCATAAATATTATCCATTTATACGCTTTTGAAAAAGCACTGTTCCGAACGTAGTCGAATACTTTAATTTTTATTTTCATCTAAAGATCTTCTTTGCTATGAAAAAAGGGCTGTACAGGTGTTTTAATACCTTTATTTTCAGTATTCGTGAAAAGATGCACTTTATAGAACTAAAGTAAATTCAGTTGTGCAACAGCCCATGAGAGCCAAGGTCTACTACGCCTATCTCAGTAATCGTGACCTTAGGTGCTAAGGTGCATGAGCAGATGTTTCGGTCATGTGGTCAATTTGATACGAAACCTCCAGTGTTAAATTCCCAAGCAAACTTGGTACTCATTAATCGACCCAATGAAGGGATGAATGAGTGAGTGAGTGAATATTAACGTCGCTCTGTTCAGCTACACGAGGACTTTTGGCGACGGACCACGTAATATTGAGCTATGGTTAAGTGACGTGGATGACACCTGAGCTGGTACCCCTCTCCTAACTACCACACCACACCAACGGGAGGACGTTTCAGCTTTCGACAGATTTAGCGTGCATCGCTGCCCTACATTGCGGGTCTTTAGTGGTACAGAGCTCGAACTCGTGACAAGGTCAGCCACGAACCGATACCTTGACCACTCGGCTACCGCGGCCCCTGAAGCGATGAAAGTCTCGAGTCAGCCTTGCCCAGCCCCAGGACAACATAATCCCGTGCATGTGTTGTGGAAGCGCGATACACTACCACTCGGCCACTGGCTTCACGTTATATAGTAGAAAAAAGTAAACTTAAAATTTTGTGACTCAGATGTAAAGGATAAGAACTAAAAAAAAAATTAAATCGAATAAAAATTATGAAAATGAGAGCTTAATTTCACTCGAAAATTTAAACTTTAATATTTGACTTTTAATAGTGGAAGTTGTAGTAGAATTAGTAATTATAATAATAATAATGTTGTCGTATCTCTGTACTCATTCGAGGAAAACGTCTCATGAAAGTTAACTCTTTATAAGACCATAGGAGGTAAATTTCCCACCGACTTTATTAACTAGAAACCCGGGAGAAGTGGCACCCTCGATACTAACGTTCGTGGTCACGCGGTGTGACGGAGTCACCCCAATCCTTTTTTTTTTTTGTAATTATTTTTATTATACGAGATTAAAATCGTAAAAAATTTCAGTGAATAATTTAAATAAGAGAAAGTATATTTACCTACTTTTACGAACTTTTTCATTTTTCTTTCATATTTTGAGAAAAAAAATCCCATCAAATTGAACTACAATGTTTCAAATGAGCGTGACTTTAATAAAGGACACAAATCCAAGACATTTTACATTGACATTACAAAAATGATATTTGCATGCAAACTGTCCTACTTTGTTTGATTTATTGTACTTTGTTGTCCTTTGATGACTTACAAATAGCTTATTTAAGTTTTTCTTGTTTGTGTCTTTTTGACGGAAAGCAATGTATCTTGTGGCTTTACATATTTTTTTATGGAATTGTTTAGGTAGCATTTGAAAATGATCCTTTCGATTGAAACGTTTCATGTTCATCCCTATTTCCAAAATTACTTTCGCTATTATGAAAAATATCCATTATTTCACCAGTTCTTAAATTGATTGATCAATTTCTTTTTCTGGAGTTTCACTTTCATTCAGCAAAGTTCGTAGATACCCATTTTTTTATAATTATTCTCTTCATTTACATTTATAAACCATAATGAGTCGAACAACCCAGCAATCAAAACCACTAAGTTGTTTGTAGGGGTAAAATGTAGACCATTTATATAAAATATTTTGATTCAAAAGTGATCGCGCAAGGAAGTCACCCCAAGGAGTTTAAGATTATGAAAAACGTTTGCCACTCTCAAAAAAGAGAGAGAGAGATGAGACAAATATATATGTCGCAGGAAAATGATGAAATTAGGAATCTCGTCAAACCCTTAAGGGAGATGATCTCCTGACGGTAGATGTTACAATAACTTCTCCTGAAGGTCATTTCCCTGATAAACGTAAGGGATTTGAACGAATCCCTGTGCTGTTTCATTGAAATGATGAAATAATATTGTCAAGAGTTTAAAAGTGTTTATTTAACAAATAGGATGCATTATTAAACGTATAAGTAAGTAATACAATAATAGTTAATTAAATACAAAATATTTATTCGAAACTAATTAACAAATCATTAGAAAATTAGACTAGTAATTTGTGACAAATCTATACGGAACTTTATCACTAACCTTCTGAGACGTCTTTTTTTAGGGAAATTTAATTCCCTACCTATTTCCAATCAACTCCAAAAAGAGGACAGGGATTCCTTATTATGCAGATTAGATAAAGTATTTAAGTCAGACGGAGTAGTAAAGTAAGAGGCAGTAGGAGAAAGAGATTGAAGCAGGAAGTTATAATAGTGAAGTTAGAGATTTATTATTGAAGATTTCTAGGTCGATAAATTAGGCACAGGAAGAGCTGAGATTCAGTTTGGTAAATATTTATTTATAATTAAAGTCTCATTAAAGTTTTATATTAGGAGTGAGATTAAAGTTAAATGTTCAATAGGAACATTATTGAATATAAATCTGGGATCTCTTATCGCGGTAATCTCTGCATGATCGATATTCTAATTGTTAATTAATTGGATCATTAAATATTTAAGTTAACATAAAGGAAAGTCCCTTTTAAACCTCATAAAGCTATTTTGATTTATTTGTTATTAAAAGTCTTTGATTCCATTTGGGAAAGATAACCAAATAAAGAAAGTTATTTATAAAAATGGCTACTGGTTCTTTTTTGACTCAAAATTATTCTCGTTCTCAAAGTGAGATCCAAGGGGATCTTCACAAATTAATCCCTATGTTAATCTTATGGTGCCATTCTTTTAAAGATATGAGGTAGATGTTTAGGGAATCGATAGTACTACCTGTATGGTTAGGAAGTACAAGGACTGGATCCCTCAGGTGTCTTCTCCCCTGTATAGCATTTTGCCAACGCAAATCCAGACTAGTTCATTTCATCATTTCACTGAAACAGTTGAGGGATTTGATAAAATCACTTACTTTCATCAGGGAAATGACCTTGAAGAGACGTTATTTTAACATCTCCCGTCAATTGATCCTATCCCTTAGAGATTTCATGAAATTCCTAATTTCGTCATTTTCCTGCAACATCTGCATGTAAAAACGGATCTAAACAATTCATTCAGTTAGAATATTCAAGTTACCCTTATCATTATCCTTAAGTATATTCAAGTTCAGACGTCCACGTCACTTGACCATGGTTCAAAATTACGTGGTCCGTCGCCAAAAGCCCTCGTGTAGCTGAACAGTGCGACGTTAATATTCAATCAATCAATCAATCAATCAATTCAAGTTCTGAATTTTCTAATAGTTAAAAATAGTTTTGAACAGTAAAAATCCATATTTTACAAATAAAAGGATAAAACAGTGATTTTTATACCAAAAGAAGACACCAAGAACTTCAACATTATTTTTTTACAAAAAGAAAGCAGAAATTACTGTCATTTGTTACATTAAAGGTAAGAATTAAAAGAGTATTAACCATAAAAATACATAGAAACTAAAATTTTCCTTCGTATTTAATCATAATTGTTTCTCATACACTTCAAAAAAATTTTTAAAAAATCATAATAAATATTCATTTTAAATTGTAATGTGCACATGCAGGAAAAAGAGACAGTAATTGTTAAAATTATTTCCGTTAATGATACACATTATTTTTCTGATTCATTTTAGGTAGGAAAAAGTCACTACTTTTATTCTTAAAAAAATTTTTTTTTATTTTAGTTATCCTTTAATTGAAACGAATCGCACACTTTTGAAGAATTTTCCTTTTTTTTAATCATGTAACAAAAGCTATTTTCACAGTTCCTTCTTTATAAAAATATCACTTCATTCTTTCATCCATAATTGCTTTCTGAAATTTTCATCACTCAGCCGATCATTTTTTATCATATATATATATATATATATATATATATATATATATATATATATATATATATATAAATGTTCGGTTTTTTTTTTTTCAATAATTATAGAGAAGTTAAAAACTAATCATGATTGAAAATAAGCTCTGTTTTGCACAACAAACCATGGTTAGTCTTAAATTCTTAGTAATTTATGTTCTAAAAAGTAGTTTGTTTTCCAGTTATAATGTTTAACGATATATATTCAATCAAAAATCATTAGTATTTTCGTCCTAAGAATTCCTAGAACACTCCATAAGATTTTCTTTTATCAACTTGTACTGAAACATATTTAATAAGGCCCATTTTAGGCCTTATATAAGTTTTATTTTAAGTGCATTTTAAACAGCCTTAAAATAAATGTTAAAATTTTCTGCAGCACACATTTTTTTTATTTGCAAAAAACCAGAACAGTGTTTCCCAAAATGTGGGACGCGATCCTTTAGAGTGGCGTGATAACCTTACGAATGTGGCGCGAGTATATTAAAAAGTCGAAAACAAAAGATTATTAAAAAAAGTATTCATTTCCTGAAAGTGTAAACGAACACAAAACATTCTGACCTCATAAAAAAATAATACACTTTTACCCTGATATAATACACTTATAAATACATCAGTACTACGCAATGTATTTTATAATTAATTTAAAACAATACTGAGCCAAGACCAAGTTTAATAACTACCAGTGACCCCATGGACTTATCCTATATCAAATTATATGCAAAAGTTAACACTAATCTTGATAATATGTAGTTTATTGGAGAGGGGGAGAGAGAAAAGTAGTAAATAAGCCTCTGAAATAAGTAAATCCTACGCAAATACTGTCAAGGTCCTTTTATTGCATTCCAAAGCCTTCGAAATAATTTTACGGATAGCATTTCCCAGAAAAGATTTTACTTCGGAAAGATGAAAATATACGTCTGGGGCCGTTAACGCACTGGCTGAGCGAGACGTGAAGATTGGAGATTCATTTTCGTAAAACCCTTTTCGTAGCGAATCTCTACTCCATAAAAGGAAGGTGCCCACCAAATTTCAAGTTTGGAGCAGTAATAGTTCAAAAATTGGATTATTTTTCTATAATGCCCTTTAAACCCTCGCAGTGCCCATAGGGGTCCGATTTTTGCAAAATCCATTCTTAGTGGATCTCTACTCCCTAAAAGGAATATGCCTACCAAATTTCAAGTCTTTAAGTCAATTAATGCCGGAAATATTATTATGAGTGAGTGTCTTTTCTCCTTTATATACACTCTGTCGCAAAAAAATATATGCACCCAGAAGAAATCAAGCTACAATCACGAAACTCGGCAAGAATGTAGTCTGGTAAGAGATATGCAAATGATTAAAATTTCGAAGCCAATGATCCAAGGCTAAGTGTGCTATGCGCATATTAGTTGCGCAACTGGGAGAGTTTAAAAGCATGAGTACGAGCGCCATACGGCTATCCAAACGAATCTGATGACTTTGATAGACGATATTGAGACTTAGGATGCCTCTAAGACGTAACCGGCGGCAGTACGAGCAGCTGACGGACTTTGATAGGGGCCGTATAATAGGCCTCAGAGAAGCAGGTTGGTCGAATAGACGTATCGGCCGAAACCTCGGTCGGAGCGATATGGTAGTTGCTCGGTGTTGGCAACAGTGGATCACAGAAGGTAGAGTGTACCGTCGCGGAGGGTCAGGACGTCCCAGGAACACAAATGATCGCGAGGATCGTGCAATCAGAAGAGTGGCCACTTCGGCACCAACAACGTCGCTAGCATCGATTCAACGCCACTTACCTCCTTCCAGACATCCAGGCCCATCAAGAGAAACCATAAGGAGACGACTGACCGAAGTTGGCTTGAGGAGCCGACGTCCGCTAAGACGCTTACCACTGACCCCACATCATAGGCAGTGTCGACTGGATTTTTGCCGACCTCGGGCAACTTGGAGTGTGACAGACTGGAGACGTGTCATCTTCAGTGATGAATCCCGATTCAGTCTCAGTGCTGATGACCACCGCACACTTGTCTGCACACGTGTCGCACGCGGCCAGCGATCCGATCCGGCATTTATTGTCGAGCGGCATACAGCAATTTCACAAGGTGTGACAGTGTGGGGAGCAATTTCTTGGGACACACGATCATCTTTAGTGGTCCTTCAAGGCACTTTGACAGCTCGCAGATACGTGGACGATATTTTAACGCCGATTGTGCTACCCATGCTATCAAGTCGCCCAGGTACCATTTATCAACAGGATAATGCTCGTCCACATACTGCGCGACTCTCCCAACAATGTCTTCAAGGATATGACGTCCTACCATGGCCTGCCAGGTCACCAGATCTTTCGCCAATAGAGCATGTCTGGAACGCGCTGGGAAGGCAACTGTAGCCGTCCCGAGATACAGGAGAATTAACTGCGCAGATGCAAAGACTATGGCAGGATCTTCCACAGGGGGTCATAAGTGATCTAATTGAATCGATGCCACGCCGAATTTCGGCTTGTATAGCTGCCAGAGGTGGCTTTACTACTTACTGATTTTTAACCTTTTGCAAGCTGTAACCGCTTAATAAAATGATATTTTGTTCTGAATTTTTAATCATTTGTTTATTTTCATATACACTACATGCATACCAAATTTCGTGAATGTAGCTCAATTTCTTCTGGGTGCATATATTTTTTTGCGACAGAGTGTATATAGAGATAGGTTATTTCTTTTTTAAGTAAAAAACTATAAACTAATGTAGTATAAACATGTTTTTGCAAACTCACATTTAAATAGATGGTAATTTACTACATTTATATTCTTATTTACAGTAACTACTTTCAAAAAGTCGCCTAACTTGGCTTTGCGCAAACATAATAAGCAATGTATCAAGCAAAGGATGAAACAAAATCAACATTCAACACTTTTAGAAGTAACCACGGTAACCATGAAACCAACGTTATGTGCGATCTCTTCTCATCAATCTTTATCACTTCGCCACAAAACCCAAATTCAGATTTAACATCCATTCCACCTTCTTGTCAGCGTTCACTTGTTATACTCCATGCCAACCAGCAGCCATTAACCTTCGTTTTTCATCCTGTCTTTTTCCAGTTTATTTCTGTCCTCACTTCACTTCAATTCCACAGGCATAAAGTTGCTTTAAGAAACGTAACTGCGATACTGCATGAAACGTGGTCGCGACAGACTGTCAAGGGTTATTTGATTCTCGAATCCAAATTCAATCCATCTCTGAAGACAGCTTGAAATATTCGATTTCTATTAGAGTGCTATGAAAAAGAAGGTAAGTGAAGACGGTGGAATGTCTGAAATATCTCCTCTTTTATTGTTCTTTATTTCTTTGCCTTTCTTTTCTTTTAAGAACCGCGGAAAATATTGGAGAGTAAACCAAAAGTGGGATATAGGAATATTTTAAAACTTTTCAAGACCCTTTTTTTGGAGGGGGTTCCTTGTTGATATCAAAAATGCCGCTGCATTTTCATCTTTTGCGGTTGGCTAGAGAATATAATTTTTTTTTAGAGAATAGAGATGAGGGGTGTTCAACAAGTCCTTTTTCTTGTTCTGGGAACATATGTTTTTCTTTTAAGAGGCTTGAATAACATTAGCTAGGAATGGAGTATTTTTATTGTAGTATACATATTTCCCACATATTTTTCACATTGTAAAAACATTCATCATACACTGCTTTAGAGTTTATATTGTTGAATTGTCCATTTGTTACGTTTGTTTTATGTTTGGAAAGTGACATTTATGTAAAATGTATAAACAATTATACATTTTTTTATTCGTACTTCGTATGCACTAATTTGAAATACAGGGTGATTAGAAATTAGTTGAGGAGACATAATGGTTTATAGCATGTAATTAACAGGGAGAAAATTAAAGTACATATTGTTGTAGGATAGACAAACAGTCCACGTTTGCCCTTACCACAAATGTTAAATGTTGCGGCCTTTCGTTGCTGCACAAACATACCATCGGGTAATTAGTTCTTGCCACTAATTTGTCAGCATGTTTCTGTTGATCTAATTAAGTGCAGCGTAGATTATTTATTTTAATTCACGAATGAATGTAGGAAATGGCGCAGTGTACCAGTGTCTTGTACCTTTACAAGACCTCATAAACAGAAAACCAGTGATGATCATGAAGACTACTAAAGGATACCTCTACGACCAATCCAAACTGGTACCTCAACGTTAAGGTAAGATGTAATTTTGTTGTGGTACCGATAAAACGCGCCACCCTTTTGAAAAATGAAAGCTATTGGCATTTGTCCTTTGAAAAATGGCATAAAGAAAATCTGTAGCAAGTCCAAGTAAATAATATAGGGTGTTTTTTTCAGAGGCATAGAACCTTAAATTGCAATAAAACAACGATGTATTATTCGATTGACATGAATTTTTTTTTATTCGACAGATAATCTTGTGGCATTACATTTTAAATATGATCCAGCAAGGCGTAGATTCGTCGAATGGGCCCGAAACGAGATTGCCATTGTTCCCGATTTTCATAAGCGAATTTTGTTTAGCGATGAAGCGCACTTCTGGTTGAATGGCTACGTCAACAAACAAAACTGCCGCATTTGAAGTGAAGCTAATCCACAAGTGTATGTCGAAACACCGTTACATCCAGAAAAACTGACTGTTTGGTGTGCTTTATGGGCTGGTGAAATCCTTCTTCAAAAACGATGAAGGCCACAACGCTACAGTCAATGGTGATCGGTATAGAGCCATGATTACTAACTTTTTTATTCCTGAATTGAACAATCATGATGTCCAGGACCTGTGGTTCCAACAAGACGGCGCAACATGTCACACAGCTCGTGCCACAATCGATTTATTGAAAGACGCGTTTGGTGACCGCCTAATTTCACGTTTCGGACCTGTGAATTGGCCTCCAAGATCTTGTGATGTAACACCGCTAGACTGTAATCTGTAGGGCTATGTAAAGTCATTGGTCTATGCGGATAAACCACAAACGCTTGACCATTTGGAAGACAACATTCGCCGTGTTATTGCCGATAGACGGAAACAAATGTTGGAAAAAGTCATCGAAAATTGTACGTCCAGATTGGACTACATCCGAGCCAGCCGTGGCAGTCGTATACCAGAAATCATATTTAAAATGTAATGCCACAAGATTATTTTTCGAAAAAAAAATTCATGTCAATCGAATAATACATCGTTGTTTTATTGCAATTTAAAGTTCTATACCTCTAAAAAAACACCCTTTAAAATACTGAACTGAACTCAGTGGTGCATCAGCTCATGAGGGCCAAGACCTACTGTGCCTATCTCATTTTACGTGATCTTAGGCTCTGTGGTGCATGTGCAGATGTATCGGTCAAGTGGTCAGCCGGACAAGATACCCTTGAAAAAACTAGCTTGGTACTCATTTATTGACCCACTGAAGCGATGAAAGGCTTAACCAACTTTACCCAAATCGGGATTTCAACCCCGGACCTGTGGCGTGGAAGCGCGATGCACGCCCACTCAGCCACTGATCTTCTAAATAATAAAATAGTTCAAGTGAATTTCAGCTAAGGGATATGGATCGAGAGCAATCGAGGAATTTACTGCACAAAACACGTTTACCTTGGGATTATCCCTTTCATGTTCTGAGATGGCATGGCGACTTTATGACTCCCTAAATTCTGGCATTATGACACCTAACGCCCTCTATGAATAAACTTAAGATATATGCCTACTAGTATGACTTCAAATGGGTTAATTTATTTAATATTGTGAAAGAGTTCTTAACTTACGAAATTACCCAACTAAAATTTATAGACACTGTGACGTTTTCATGTCACACAGCTGAAAAGTTGGCGGTTTTTTTTTTGTGGATAGGATAGCTGCCTTACTATATGCACACGTGCACCCCTAAATGTTGTGAGGTTTTGTCAACGCCCCGAAAACCTTTGACATTGTGAGGAACTTCATCCTCCCACGAGCCGGATGCAACTCGAGGATATAGGAGGACCACCCATCCATCCAAAGAGCCTTGAGAAGGGACAGTGGAGGAAAACTTCGAACAAACAAGATGCAATTTCCTCCCTCATAAACAATAGAATTTTTGAACTCTAATGAACTAACCAATCTTTTTAATAACTTCAATGTATATGCTGAAGTTAATAGTTGTGACGTAAATAAACCAAATATTTAAATTTATAAATATTACACTACCATTATTTTTCTTAAACGTCACAACACGTGTATTTTTACTGGAATCAAATAATTAAAACACAGGATCATTATCTTTCTAATTTAGCTTCCATAGTAATTTTTTTAAAAAAATATTGCTTAATAAATAAAGCCATAGATAAAAAAATGTCCGATGCATATTGATTTATTTATAAATGTATTTATATAGGGATTTTTCCTTGTAAGCTTTCCCGACTAAGGGAAACATTTTGTCCATTCTGAAATTGGTGATTGTCGTATTTTATTACCTTTTTCTACTTTTTTTATACATGATACTAAGATGGAATGTATGCTAATCGTAATCAATTAAACTGGGATGCTTGGAGAAAAAAACTTATGAATCAATTGGCTCCAACAATAAAACATTTGCGGGGCATATTCTTATTACTATTTCAACTTTTTTATTTCGTGTATTAATATAATACTGCGTCTCCTTCCATGTTTTATGTTTTACTATAAGTATAATTTTGTGCAATAATAAAAATATGACTTGATAAAAATAACAGATTCACACGCATCCCAATTGAATTGAATTGACACATTAATCAAGAAAGACTTATACATTGTTATGCTTTTTTCTTATGATTTTTGCTTATTTTGCGTTAAACAAGCTATAAACAATTAAATTCTAATATTTATTCTTAGAAACGTTATGGTACTGTAAAGTGTAAGATAAATATTGTCACATAAAGTACCACTGACTTTTTTTTACATAAATTGAAAATTAAAACATGTTTTATTTTATAAAACTTAACCCGGGAGCAGAGACGCACTCGGCACTAATGTTAGGGAGTGTCATGTGGTCAATCCTTTTTTTTATATAATTATTTTTATTGTACACGATAAAAATCGTAATTCCAGTGAATAATTTAATTAAGAGAAAGTATATTTACCTACTTTTAAAGACTTAACAATTTCTTTTTTTTTCTGATTGTTTGAGAAAAACTCGAATCAAACTCAACTAAAATGTTTCAAATGTGCATGACTTTAATAAAGGTCTCAAATCGCAGAGATACTTTTCGCTAATATTTGCTAGTAAATTGAAGAATATTTGTCGGCAAAACTGTCCTATTTTGTTCAAGTTATTGTAGTTTTAATGCCCTTTGATGATCGATAAATAGCATGTTGAATTTGTTCTTCCTTATTTCGTTTCGATGGGGGTTGCAGTGTGTCTTGTGGTACATTTGTGGCTTTATGTCTTTCTTAAAGGAGTTCTTTAGGTAGCAATTGAAAATTTTTCTTTCAACCCAAACGTTTCATGTTCATCGTTTTTCTGAAATTTACTTTCGCTACTATGATTAATATCCATTATTCCATCAGGTCCCTTTCTTGTTTGATCTGTTTCAATTTCATCCTATAGAGATCACAAATATCTATTTCTCTTTTTATGCAGTCGGAGCTCTATATAACTGCAGTGGTGTGATAGCTATATGAACTTGTATCAACATCACGCGAAGGCGATCGTTTTGGCGTGACCGGTCAAGTACTCCCATTTTCATTCGGAACGGAAGGTACCCAGAACAAACCTTCCTTCATAACCAAGTCGATAAATCCCGGAAAAAGGTGCGTTGTACGGAAAATTTGTTAGATAGAGGTTTATTTTTAATATACTTTATAAATCACATAAAACAAAGTTTAAATTCATAAACACTATATATCAGTGCTTCTCAAACTTTCAATACTGGCGCCCCCCTTTTCAATCACAATTTTTATCGCGCCCCCTTATACATAATAATTTACTGAATGCAATAATAATGCACTTTTACGATAAAGCAACAATATTTATTATAAACCGTACAAATTCATGACATAAGTATTAAATTTTGTATATGTTACTTTTAAGCAAAAAAAAGTTAAGTAATAGGATAATTACTAAGTTATTTTTCCTTTCTCTGATTTTTGAATTGGAACATATTACAAAATGTGGTGGTTGCTTAGAAGACAAAATATAGATATCAGCTAAATATAGAAAATGAACTCAGAGGGTCAATTTCTTATCTTAAAACTCCTTTCAAAAACTTTGCTCTGTAAGACAAGCCCATGGAAGTAGCTAATAATTATTAAACTTGTTCTTAATTTAGTATTAATTAATTAGTCATAAAATACTCTGTGCACCACTCATATATTAAAAGCAGTGTTTCTCAAACTTTCAATACTGGCGACCCAATTTTCAATCATAATTTTTGTCTCGCCCCCCCTCCCTGTACAACAATAATGTATTTACTGCAAAAAAATGCACTTTGAGAGAGAGACGCTAAAGTTACAATACGATCTTAATTATAAACCGTACAAATTAATACGATAAGTACATTAAATTTTGTGTATATGTAACTTTTAAGTAATATATATATTTTAAGAAAATTACTTAAAATGTGTGTATATTACTTAGAATTATGTTCTTTTTCTTTCTCTAATTTTTAAATTGGAACAGATCGCAAAATGATGTATTTAATTAAAGATTTATTTCCTTCAGCATTCATTTCTCAAAGTACAAATGTCATTAGAAAAATAGTCTAATCAATGTCGCTCTCTATCATATCCATCACATCTGGCATTATAGGGTACGTTTGCGTGAGTCTGGGCAACCTATCGGACGTCCGCGCAAAACATGTAAAAATGCTTTTCCTCGTACAATTCCAGTCAGTTTTGGTCGACTCGATACTCCTATAGCTACCGAATCTAGCTTGAATGTACATTTTTTTAATTTCCACGTTAATTGTAATTCATGGTAATTAAGTATTTACGGCAGTAGATTAAAACAATATCATACATACATTTTTAAGTCGTAAGCAAACATTCGACCATAATAAAGAATCAACAAGTACACAGACGAACGAGCATGGTTCCGAAAATTAAATCAAGGCGATCTTCTCAAAAATACTTAAATTTTGGATTTACCACTACTGAAGTAAATGATGTGGAAAAAAAAGCCCCAGCTCGATATGTGTTAAAACTTACAAATCTGTAGAACAACATGTGAAAGTTGTTTTTAAAACATGTAAAATCATTTAGCTATGTTGGCAAAGAATTTTAAAAAGTATTTTCTGAATGAGGACAGCTTGGTAGCAAGTTACGAGTGGATTAGGGATCTATTTCAAGATACTCCAGAAGGGCTCTCAACTTCCAAAGAAGAAATCTTCATAGATTTCACATCCAGTGAAAAATTAAAAGGCAATTTTGTAATAAATCGCTCTTTGAATTTGGGGTAGAGGTGAATGAGGGAATTATCTGTACTGAAAACAAAAGCACTTCGTATACTATTACCATTTTCAACATCCTACCTTTTTCAAACCGGATTTTCTGCAGTGGATGCCTTGAAGACAAAATATAGATCTCAGCTAAATATAGAAAAATAACTCTTTTAAGTGTCAATTTCTGATATTAAACCTTCCTTTGAAAAACTTTCCTCTACAAGAAAAGCCAGTGGAAGTCCCTAATAATTATTAAACTTGTTCTTAATTTAGTAATAAGATTGATTGATTAAATATTAACGTCGCACTGTTCAGCTGCACGAGGGCTTTTGACGACGGACCACGTAATTTTGAACCATGGTCAAGTAACGTGGATGACACCTGAGCTGGCACCCCTCTCTCTAACTACCACACCACACCAACGGGAAAACGTTTCAACTCTCAACAGATTTAACGTGCATCGCTGCCCTACACGGCGGGTCTTTAGTGGTACTGGGCTCGAACTCGTGACAAGGCAAACCACGATCCGATACCTATACCACTCGGCTACCGCGGCCGAATTCAGTAATAAGAAATTATTTATGAAATACCTTCTTCAGTACTGATACATCAAACGTATACTGGCTGAAACACCGACTCTTCTCACGAGTTCATTTTTTAAAAAAATAAAACATTATTCTTGATATAATAGCTGAACTGTAAGGAGAGTAAAACAGTGTGCACACGACATTGTATACAAAAATGTAAAATGATTTTTTTCTTTTTTAGATAAATGCTATAATTGTAAATAACTGTTTAAAAGAACTGTAATTTTAAACCTCACACAATAAGCATTTAGAATTAATGTTAAATTATGAAAAAGAATATAAAATTCCGATGAAGAATAATTGTGTTACTTTTTAACATTTAAAGCGAGAAGACTTCAAAATGTTTTAACCCGGGAGCAGGCGCGTACTCGATACTAACATTAATGGTAGTGCGGGGGACTCAGTCACCCCAATCATTTGTTTAGAATTATTTTTACTGTACACGATACAAATCGGAATTCTAGTGAATATTTTAATTTATAGAAAGTATACTTACCTTCTTTCAAGGACTATTCAATTCTTTGATGATTTGAGAAAAAATCCAATAAAACTGAACTAAAATGATTCAAAAGTACAAGACCATAATAAAGGACGCAAATCAGACACTTTTCAATTATCCTACAGAAATGTTAAACCAATCAATTCTTTTCCAAATATCGCAAAACTCAATTATTTACAATTTCCCTAAGCGAAAAGCAAACTTATAAAAGAGATGGGAGGGAACTAATATTGATAATAACCATACCATAAGATTGAAGGTCAATCAAATGATTAGCAAACGTAGTATGCAGCCTGGCTGAAAAGTGAATCATGACTTCCTTTTCTTTTTCTACAACTCTAATGTACAGTATTTCACAATAATAAATACAGTGGTGAAATGTTTATCTTTTCTTAGAATTTTTCTCAGGGTCTGGGTTTCGTTTTTCTTTTAACGAGTAATATTTTATGTTAAAACGTAATAAAAAAATCTCTCATTGAGGAAATACAGCAAATAAAACAAAATGTTTTTGTTTCTTTAATTTGGTTTTGGGAACAAAGATAGCTATTTGATGACGGAAAAAACCAGATAATAAACATAAATTATGTCAGTGTTGTTGTGTGTATTTTTTTTTATGATGGAAGAAAGCCTTTTGTTTTACTTCTCTTTCCGGTTATTTTTTTTTTTTAAAAAATCTTTAAATTTTCGATACGCTCGCGCCCCCTTGTAGGGTCATCGCGCCCCCCAGGGGGCGCGCCCCACACTTTGAGAAACACTGCTATATATATATAAAAAAAGTCATTATTCACACCTTTCTTTTAAAACAAGTATATGTTTATTTTATATATCTTACCCATCCAAAAAGAAAGAAAGAAAAACTGCAAGGATAAGAGGAAATATCTTCAATATTAATAATTGTATATTTAAATTAAGGAATTTTAAGGACATTTTATTATTTGAAGCATACCAGTGAAAGAGGATATCGAAGATGTTTCTACTGAACTGGACAATGGGGATTAAAGGTTGCACTGCTTGGATGAAACGTCCAGAATTCTCTTGCTCTCGGGCGAGTTAGGATCTAAAAATACCAGTTCAAGATTTATGACCACTATAAAATATGTTAAAGAGAGAATTTGAAATTTCTTCAGAAATACTTTAAAAAAGGGAGATCAAAAATTTAATCACAAAGGAAAAAGTTCGTTATACAGAAATTTTTACACTTCGTTATAGAGAGGTTATTTTACGAAGGAAATCATGAAATGCGCTAGGTTCCAGGAAAAAGTTCGCTATATAGAAAAATTCGCAATATAGAGGTTCGTTATGTAGAGGTTCGACTGTATTTTGTTCATTTACATTTACATTACAACATAACAATTAAGGTGACTGCCTACCTTCGGATCCATTTTTTTTTATAAAAACAAATTTTTGAAACAAATGGAGTGTTTTTAGGAAGAAAAATAAAAAAAAATTACCAATACATAAAAGATACATAAAAAATTTTTAATAAATATTGTACTTTTAGAAAAATTGGTTGTTTTCAACGAAATTTTACCAAGTTTTTACTAAAACGCGTAACACTGTATAAAAATTTATAATACAGTTTTTCTTTATACACAACATACATATTACGGTGCTCTTCAAAATGAGCCAAAATCTAAGAGAAATATTCAAATACAAAAAAGTTACAGACAATTATACATAATAGTGCGAAAATTTCGATATTTTTTAAGTTTTTTCCTTATAAAAGCTACCCTAAATGAAAAAATATTTCATCTACAACAAAACTTTTGGTCCACTTTATGTGAAAAATAGTTTAATAAACATTCCCACAAAATTTCCAAATGTTATCTGGTTTGATTCTTAAGATAATATGTAGGTGAAGAGTTTCTTTCAAAAACATAATTTTGAACAAAATGCATTAAAATTTTTATCTTACCACCTTTTTGCATAGATTGTGATGTTTTTTAAAACCTCTATAATTTTATTTCTATTTCACGTAAAGGTAAAAGAAAAACTGTTTTTGATAGAAAAATGTTCAAACTATAAGATTTTAAAATAAAAAAATGTCATCTTAAAATCATTAACCCTTTCAGGACGGGGCGATTTTCTGCGAGCCGCTCGCTAGAAACGGGGTGAATGCGTAAGGACTACTCCCTTCAGGACGGAGCGTTTTTGTCGCTAAGCCTAACTTAAGAAAAAAACGTATAAATAATAAAATTATAGTCCTAACATCGTAATTTTTGGTACCCCTTTAGATTTTTACACAAGTTGTCAGTTACATCAAAACTAGAATGTAATAACGTTTTTCCTTTAACTTACATGAAATTATATAAAAAAAATATGACTTACCTTGGGAAATAAATTTCGTAAGATCTATTCATTGTTTTCCAAAATTTTCATGGGCAAAACACATTAATACACTTTCAAATTAATAAAAAAAATTACGACAAAGATTATTAACAAAAAGAAATAGCAAAATTAAAATGAAGATAAATTGAGTGTGGAAAATCTCGAAGTATGGAGAAACGTAAAGTCCTAAATTGTATGATTTGCAAGCATAAAATGTTTGTTACGTTTCTTTTTTATTTACACACGGTTTGTGACTATACACTTTAGCTTTTTTCACCCTTTTTGTTCATATTAAGGTTAGGAAAAGGTCTTCAAAGCAATTAAATAATAACCTGAATTCAAGGTTTTTTTAAACAAGAAAAGTACGTGAAATATATCCAAAAACAACAAAATCTTAAGCAGAACTCATGCTAAAAGACCGCGCACTGTAGTAAAAAAATAAGAAGAAAAAAGTATTCGATGAGTAATAAGAAACGCGAATGTTTCATTACAAGAGCAAAGTTTATGAGCCGCGCTCTGTTTGTTGACCTTTCAATTACCCCCTACTTAGCTGATGCGCAAAATATAAAATTCAGGCAGAATATAAACTAACTGAAAGTCAGCTTACTCTAGCTACGTTTCATTTCAATGCAATGGACATAGGGTGCCATCTAGGGGTCATTAAAAAACGTTCCAGCTGAAAATGCACATTTCCACTGTCCGTCCCTGAGACGCGTCCGTGAAGAATGCATAATTGCACTGCCCGTCGCGAAGGGGTTAAGTCGTTCACAGGTGGAAAATGTAGCCTGTTCATAGAAAATACTTTGGAACAAAAGTGGTCACACGGGGAACTTAATCACACCAAATACATTAAGACTGTAAGACAAACGTTTACCTTCCCAAACAAGAGGGAGACTTGTAACAAATACATTTTAGTTCCCATGAAGACTGTCATAGAGGAGGATACTGACAAGGTCATTGGTAACAAATAAACAGTTTTCCCAGAATTAAATATTTCGTGTGCTTTGGCTGACTCAGGGCTATAGGCAACCATTCCCGCGTTAAGAAATTACTTTAAACTGTTTTTATTTCAAAGGGGTTGGTAAAACAATATAATCATTTATTATAAAACACTTTATTTTGTATTTTTAGGCAGACATCTAAATTAATTTTTACTTTCTATGTAAGTCATTAACTGTCTTACAACTTCTGATTAAATCTAGATAGCCAAACTTAATTGTTTTTCTGTAGCTGATCTTACAATCAATAGACTAGGAAATTCAATCAGCATCAATTGCCATTACAATACCTTTCTTCTTTTTAAAATCCTTACGTTGGTTTAGTGTAAGAGTTAGGAATGTGCGATGCCAGCTCAAGTGTCGTCTTCGTCATATTACTATGGTTTAAAATTAGTGTCACAAATAGACCTCGTGTTGCTTTGTTGTATGACGTCAATAAACATTCACTCGATTAGTATCCCCAGCTCCAATTCTACTCACATTTTTTTTTTTTCAAAATTTGTGATGTTCCTCCCCTTGGAAGTACATCTCTCGAAGTATCAGCGTGAGCTAGAGGTGTAGGATTAGCGAAAGAACTTGGATCAAACATTATCTTAATAGGACTTTATTAAGATATTCAACTTAAAACCTTAAAAAATTAAATTATAATAATTAATATGAGAGAATCTACGATGGTAAAAATACGCAACACACAATCAGACTTAATCTAATTCAGACTACTATCAATAAACGAACCACCTAATCTCCGATTCTAATATTAAATAATCAATCCTACCCCTTATATATATATATATTACAGCTTGGAGCAACGATCAATCTTGTCTTTGTATTCAATAGTATGCAACTTGGCTGATTCCTTCTATTCGATCACTAATAATTTGAATTCACGTCACACAAAACTCCTTCAGACTTGAACCACGATCTGTAATAACCATCAACTGCCACAAACTAACGTCAATTGTCAAACATTACCCTACATTGCCATCCTGCTTATTCTAAGTACCGATTTTTAAACATTTGTTCATTTGCATCTTTCATTCACACTTCACTTCTTGGATTTAGTTGGAAAAGAGTTGCCATTAATTCTAACCCAAAGAACGCAAAGGACTTGTTAAAGAAAAGACGCGTGAGACTTCACAAATTATACAAAAATAAAATATTTATATAATGCAGTGACTCCCAAAGTGGTCCATATAGACCCCCAGGGATCTATGACGACCTCCAAGGGGTCCACGTCAGCCAAAAATTAATTAGGGAACCCATGAGGAGTAAGTGGGGGTCTATGGAATAGTAGCTCTCATTAAACTAGATCGTCACTTTAACTTTAAAAGAAAGTTTAATCATATGAAACCCAAATTTTACCTATTTAAGAGGACTTGGTACCCTTTGAGCAAATTTCTTTTTTTACATATTTAAAAATTATATTTTAACATTTTATACAATGTTTCTATTCAAGAAAATGATACCAGATGAAAATTTTCATATATTATTCACACAATTTTAAAAATTAAAATTTTTTGAAGAAAATTGGGAAAATTTTAAAATCCTACTCCTTTTGTAAAAATTAGTTTTTTGACCTGAAATTTTTTTATAATATTCTTATGGATGTTCTAAACAACTTTAGGGATCGATTTTAGAATAACTTCATTCGTTTACGAGAAAAAAAATAAAATGTTGATATACAGGCTAAAAATCAACAAAAAAGCCAACATGTCTTAAATTTTATTTTTTTTAAAACAAAGTATTCAGTTTATAGCAAAACGGATCCCTAATATGTTTACATGCTTTATTTTTAACACGCAGGAAAAAAATGGAAGTGATTGGTAAATAATTGTCGAAGGAGTAGCATTTTGAATGCACTAAGGTTTCGAAAAACACAAACTGAGAAAAACCAGTTTAAAGTTTATAATTCTGAAAAAATAATTATTATAAGATTAATTAAACTTAAAATACCACTTTAAGATATTAGTTATACTTTTTTTAAAAAATAATTGCATTTTCATATTTTTTTCAACCCACACATTTTTATAAATGATAAACTTTTAGAGAGTACTAAAATTGCACAAGAAAATTCAAGAAAAACGTTAACATTTTTTTTACTGTCACAACAGAAACTTTAGCTGTTTCTTCTTTTAATATTAAAGTATTGTATTTGTATGAAAAATATACCAGGAATAAGAACTGAAATTATAAAATGTTTAATATAAAATGCCTTAATTTAAAAATTTTACATGCACACATTTCAGAAAGAAAAAAATGATTGTATGCATTTCCTCGGAAATATTCTGCTTTATATATTGCACATTCTTTTTTTAATGTTATTATTTCTCTTCATAAATTAGATTTTTTTATCAAAACGCTTTCTTTAGCTTTTTTTTCTAAAAAGGGGGTGTGGCTGAATTGCCTAATTTGTTTTCAAATGAAGTTTTATTCAACTTCTAACTTTCCGACGTGCGCACAAGTGATATATCAATGGAAAGATAATAATGCAAAAAATTAGATGAAATGAAAATAAAAAGAACGATAAGTTTGTGATTTTAGGGGTACCAAGTCACCTTAACATATCCGACTACGTTTGGAACCGTGATTTTCAAAAGCGCATAAATGGATAATTTTCATGATATTTAGTGTCAGTTAGATTAGAATATATGCATAAAATTGTTTTAAGAACATTTTGACAAAAATATTTTAAATATTTTACAATATTTTGGCAAAAAATGAACTTAGAATAATCTTTTTTCCAAATTCTCTCCTTTTGTGAGAAATGGTTCTATTATAATTATATTTTGCCTGTATATAGCTCAGACCTCTGTTCAGAGGCTCAACTAGAATTTTTGAAATATATAACTTAGAAGTGGGTTTATTCATATTTTACGACAACAGAGGGGAGCAATTTTAAGAAAAAAAACGCGAATAATTATTTCAATGGGTGGTAACTCTGAAAATATTGTGAATTTTTCAAAATTTCTAGTTGAGCCTCTGTAGAGAGATTTGAGCTATATACAGGCAACATATTATTATAATAGAACCATTTTTAACAAAAGGAGAACATTTGGGGGGAATTTCTAAATTAATTTTTTCCCAAAATATTATATTTAAATAAATTAGTTTTTGTCAAAATGTCCTTAAAACAATTATATGCATGTATTCTAATCTGAGTGACACTAAATATCATGAAAATTATCCATTTATGCGCTTTTTTAAAATCACGATTCTGAAAGTAGTCGGATACCTTAACAGATTTCTTTACGAAATTTAATAAAGTAATTTGCACTTACAAGGTAAAAGCATGAATTTTATTAAAATAAGAACCATTTCAGCTTTTTTCCTCAGAGTTAAGCCGAAGAAGTATAATACTGGAGGCAGGAATTTTCTAAATTTGTCAGAATGTTTTAACCTACGTTCAACACATTTAAATGTCTTTTATTCAGATTTTGAAACCAGGTTTGAGAATGCTTTGACTATGGCAATACCACAGTAGGCAATGAATTCATTTAGTCATATTGAAAAAAAATGTCACATTACAATAGTAATTGTAATAAATTCTAATGAATATCTTAAAGTTTACAAGCGGATGTCAGTAATTTGGGCTTTAAGAAGTCAATCCTGTAATTTATCCCGAAATATGGAATATCGTGAGAAGTTTTCATTGCTTTTCCAAGTGTGAAAGATTTTCAGCGCGGTTGCCAATCTCCAGAACAAAAGAAAAGAAGAAAGAAAAAAAACTGAACACTCTACTTACAGAGAATATTTAAGGTTAAAACTGACAATATTGTTACATTAAGTGTTAAAAATTTGATATTGTGGTGGTAATGATTCAAACTTCCCATTAAAATCATTTTTGTTTAGTTATTTTAACTAACAGTTTTATTCATTAATTAACTTTTAATTTAATTAATTAACAAGTGCTTTTTAAATTTTAAACACTGCACTTTATTACAGCTAGAAATTTAGTTATTTTAAAGTAGGAGTAGTAGTGTTAGCAGTCAAAAAGACATTATACTGATAAATTTGCAAAAATTTCATATTAATGAAGCAGGGTCTGCCTCAAACCAAAACACATAGCAAGGGGTCTATGAGACAAAAAAAGTTGGGGATCCTCTGATATATATATAATGTATGTAAACATCTCCAAAATAGAGATCTCTTGCTTCTATAGGTTAAAGGGGAGAGTTGGAAACCTCTCTTTCTCTATACCGACAATGTTAAATTGGCTGTTTTCGATGTGCCTTTTCTCAAAATCTGTTTTATGTACATGCTTGAAATTTTTCATACTATTAAAGTACACCTCTCTCATTATAAGTAAAATGAGCTTTTAGCTAATTTTGAATTTTTTAATAAATTATGAAATATTTTATCAAACATTACGAAATTTGACCCATTTTTTACTTAAAAAATTTGTAAAAATTAAATTTTTGAGTTTTTTACAAAAAGCTCATTTCAGTATATGTTAGACATCATTATAAATAACTCATAAAAAATTTACATACCTGTGAACAGTAGTTTCTCAGAAATGATACATCGCACATTAAAATTTACATTTTGAGATAAATTGATTTTAATGTATACAGTGAGACTTCTAATCGACTAGGAAATAAAAAAATAAAAGGCTCAATTTAAAATAAAAGATACATGTTTTGGTTTATATTAGCCGTTACACTTTTAAACAAAAACAAAGTAATTTGTTTACAATTTTCGCCATTAAAATGGGCGTGGCCCAAATTCAATGATTATTTACAAATAGGTTTTAAGGGCTTCTAAATACCCTAGAGGTTAAAGTAAGGTATTTTTAGAAAGGTTAAAATCTATACAGTTTGAAAATGTAAAAATCTCAAATTGTCAAAAAAATAAGATTTTAGCTTTCCAACACCCCTTAACTCTAGAATGCTATCTTTTCGTTTCGCAGACTACGCCAAAAACAAATATCCTTGTACTCTTTCCCCAAAAGTAAGATATAAATCAGGCGACTCAGTATCTTCATATGGCCTTGGCTACTAGAGATAAGGATATTTCTTTTTCTAAAAATATTTTCGCCTATAACAGTGCTTCTAAAACTTTCAGTGTTTGCAACCCGACTTTTATGGCACCCCCTTCCATACAATAATAGTGCATTGAATTCAATAATAACCTACATTGACGCTAAAGCTGCCATACGATTTTAAATACAAACTGTACAAGTTGTCCAGATAAGTATTAAATTTTGCATATAATTTTGTGTATTACAAGCCCATAGGGTCACTAATAATTATTAAACTTACTCTTAATTTAATATTAATTAATTAATGATCAAATGCATTATGCAGTACAGATACATTTAAAAGTGTATTATATCATTGTAAATGTGTTTTTATTACCTCAGAATGTATTTTGTTTTGATTAATTTCTGTACATTTATAATCTCTTAAGGTATGTGACTACCTTCGGAGCACTTTATTTGAAATATATAAATTTTCAAGGAAAAAACACTTTTTTATTTGAAATAGGGATTATAACTAGGAATACAAGTACAATTTCTGCAAAATTAAAAATAATTTTGGAGATATTGGGAATTTTGAGTGAAATTTTAGTGAAAAATTGCAGTTACGGCAAGGCTTGTATTGAAAATTCGAATTAATATATTTCAATAATATCTATGCAGTACATAAATAACATCATTATCTGTGTTTAGAGCTATCAGATTTGTAATACTTTTGGAAGTTTTTGAAATATGTCATTTTTTATGCAAGGACTCAGTTTTTTACAAAAAACTATTGTTATTTTCTCACAAAAAGTGCAATAAAATACATAAATATATACACAGAGATTAAATTATAGTCTAGACAGGAGATAAAACTAAATAAAATATTTTTCGAAAATTTTAATTTAATATCTTAAAAAGAAATTTTGTAGTGAACTTTATCGTGAAGCAAGAAATTGAAAAACATAGTTTCTCAGAAAAGGCATATTTAAAGATTTTATACAGTATAAAAAATATTCTACTAATTGTGCATTTTTTAAACTCACCATATTTTATAGATCAAGATCCTTTTTGATTCATTCTTAACTAATTTGAACTTTTCTTTAACATTTTGATGTTTTCTAAAAAAGTTTTATAGACTATAGCAAACAGTCGTTTTTAGTGAAATTTCGATGAAAAATAGCAGTTACACAAAATTCTAATAAATGTATTCAAATAATATTTATACAGTACGTGTATAACACCTTTATATGTGTGAGAAATTAAAAGATTTGTAATACTTTTGAAAGTTTTTTTAAATATGTCAAATTTTATGCAAAAACATGCTTTTTTTAAGAAATTAATGCATTTTTTTCATAAAAAAGCAATAAACTACATTAATATAAACACAGAGATTAGATTTTGATTCAAAGCACAGATAAAACTAAATAAAACATGTTTTGAAAATTTCAATTCAATAACTTGAAAATATTTTGTGTAGGGATCTACTTCCGGTTTTGTAAACTCCATTTCCGGTTTACTAATTGTGCTATAACTTTGCTTCTAGATATCGTAGAAATAAAAATAGAGTGTTTTTCTAATCTTAAATATATGGGCTAGAAAATAAAAACATAAAAGAAGTTTCGAAACTTTTCACCAAAACGGCGAATTTTGGGTAGTCACATACCTCAAATCTTTTATTTCGACTCGCGCCCCTCTGTTAGGGTTATCACACTCCCCTAGGGGGCGCGCCTCATAGTTTGAGAAACTCTGGCCTATAGTATTTTTAGAACAATGTTAGTCTGAGAGACGAATGGATAGCAGTAACGTTTGGAATTGAGAATATGTCTTACTTTTTTTTCTGCGTTGTCGGAACGACGGCAAAAGGTTTTTCGTGGGGTTTTCAAAACTTTAGGGGTAAACCTGAGGCTATCCGAGAATGGTTAAAAGAGTCAAATGATGATAAAAAATTTATTTCTGGGGATAAATCGGAAAAGGAAGATTTTATGAAAGTCCAAAATCACGAATTTGCACATCACATGATAAATATCAGTTGAGTGAAAACGCACATTTTATATATGTATATAATACTGCACGCAAATCTGAAAAAGCATTGTCTGGAAGAAAATTTGCGATAAAGCTAAGTGAAGATTTCTTTACGCCATGGTTGAGGAAACGACTAAAGGTAAAGGGTGTTTTTTTAGAGGTATAGAACTTTAAATTGCAATAAAACAACGATGTATTATTCGATTGACATGAATTGTTTTTTATTCAAAAGATAATCTTGTGGCATTACATTTTAAATATGCTTTCTGGCATAGAACTGCCACGGCTGGCTCGGATGTAGTCCAATCTGGACGTCCAATTTTCGATGACTTTTTCCAACATTTGTGGCCGTATATCGGCAATAACACGGTGAATGTTGTCTTCCAAATGGTCAAGCGTTTGTGGCTTATCCGCATAGACCAATGACTTTACATAGCCCCACAGAAAATAGTCTAGCGGTGTTGAATCACAAGATCTTGGAGGCCAATTCACAGGTCCAAAACGTGAAATTAGGCAGTCACCAAACGTGTCTTTCAATAAATCGATTGTGGCACGAACTGTGTGACATGTTGCACCGTCTTGTTGGAACCACTGCTCCTGTACATCATGATTGTTCAATTCAGGAATGAAAAAGTTAGTAATCATGGCTCTATACCGATCACCATTGACTGTAACGTTGTGGCCTTCATAGTTTTTGAAGAAGTACGGACCAATGATTCCACCAGCCCATAAAGCGCACCAAACAGTCAGTTTTTCTGGATGTAACGGTGTTTCCACATTCACTTGTGGATTAGCTTCACTCCAAATGCGGCAGTTGTGTTTGTTGACGTAGCCATTCAACCAGAAGTGCGCTTCATCGCTAAACAAAATTCGCTTATGAAAATCGGGAACAACGGCAATCTCGTTTTGGGCCCATTCAACGAATCTACGCCTTGCTTGATCGTATTTAAAATGTAATGCCACAAGATTATCTTTCGAATAAAAAAAAATTCATGTCAATCGAATAATACATCGTTGTTTTATTGCAATTTAAAGTTCTATACCTCTAAAAAAATACCCTATATTAACTTTGTCCTGATCAACCAGGAATTTCAAAAGTTCACAGAACTTTCTGTGAACTTTTGAAGTTAGAGCAGAACTTTAAACCACCTGAACAATAGGAAACTAAAAAAAATTGAAAATTTTCACCTTTTGCCTATATAAATTGCGTAGAATGGCATGCAAGTTTCGTTTATTATGTTCTAGAACAATGTGCGGAAAGCATCATGCTGATAAGTGTAAGGATTGCTTCGAAAATAAATAAATTTTACTTTCTTGCTTATGTGAAGATTGGATGTCACGAAATCATCTGTAGGTGGTATAATTTTTAAGTTATTAACTTTTAAATTTGTTTTAAGCATACTTAAACTCATGTCGTCTGGGAGACGAATGGGTACCATTCCCGGAAGTTTTTCAAAGCGTAGCATTCTAGGGTTAAAAATGAGAAAATTCCTATTTTTCTCTCCTTTCAAGTTTATTATACTAAGATATCTTCTCAAATATACTCATGCGAAATCTTATTGCTGATTCGCTTGAAAGGAGCATGACGCTGTTAAATGAGAACAACTAATAAATAAAATAAAAGATGAGAACGGAAAGCGGTTAAAATTTTTACCGATAGGGTCAACTTCTCCACCCTGTCCATGAAGACAAAGGACCTTTGAGAGGAAAGAGAGAAGTAAAGATATCTAAAGAACTAAAACCTTTATTCCCTTTTCTTTATCAGATGGTGCCCAATTTGTCTTTTGGATGCGTGTGAGCCGAGGAGGCTCAACTCCAGCTTAAAGATTCTTATCTTTCTCACTCGTTATTCCTTTGGGTCTTTTTACACTTGCTTTCTTTTTTATTTCTGAGCTATCAGAGCCAAACTAGGTCTTGTACATGCTAAAATGTGCATTTCTTTTTTTAGTCCTGAAAAATCTATTTCTTCAAAAGATTAAAGCTATGAAACGTTTAAAAGTGTTATCATTTATGCTGAAACTTCAAACCTTTTTTAATTGTTAGGCTATTCATAAGTTATATAAAATTATGTATCATCGGGGATATTCTATAATGATATAATATATATGTATAATTACTTGCAACTAGTAATCTACATGCTACTTATTGCCCTAAAAACCATACTAACGATTAATGAATTCAAATTTACTAATATAACAAGAAGTAGTTAGTAAGTAATGATAATGGTAAGTATAAGTTCAGTAAGTAATGATAATCGTAATTACAGCTATTTAAATGCACATGTATATAAACTGATGTTTGTAAAAAATGCACCAAGAAAGAATTATCAGAATTAAATGAAATTTAGTGCACAAACGACTTGTATTAGTACAAATAAATGAAGAAATTTTCAAAGCAAAAAAACAATATTGCGTGTCCGAAATCAGTACTTAGTGTAGCCACGAAGCGCTGCATTAAGTGCTGCTATACGTCTCATGGAGTCAAACAGATTTTGAATGTCTGCTTATGGAAGAGAATTTCATGTTGCTTGTGGGCGCAGCAAGAGTTCGTCTTTTGAAACTGCCTCACGTGGATCACGAGCGAAATGCCGACCAACCAAATCCCACACGTGCTCAATAGGCAACATTTCCGGCGAATAAGCAGACCAAGGAAGAGGCTACATGTATTGGTCTGAACAGAAGTCTTGAACAGGATTTGCAACATGTGGGCATGCATTATCTTGCAGAAAAACAGCTACAGGGATGCCTTAAAGGAAGGAAACGACTTCGAGCTGTAGCACTACACGGACGTTTCTGTTTCTATTGAGATTACCCTCGATTCATGGCAAACTGGATCGTCCATGATACGAAATCGCACCCCCAAACCATAACTCTGGGTGTTAGGCCACTATGTCGTTCGATAACTCCTGGAAGGCAGCGTTCACCATCATAGCGTCTAACACGAATGCGCCCATCATGGTCCCACAAATTGAAGGTTGATTCATCGGAAAAGACAACTTGGTGCCAGGCCCTGTGCTCATTAGAACATTATAGACGCAGCCATTGATGATTTGCTGTGAGGGGGATCCTGTATACAGTCACCCTTGCACGCAATCCACGGTGCAGCAGACGTTGGCGATTTGACGAAGCCGACATTAGTACACCTGTAGTAGTAGACCAACGTGCTGCCAACTGCCTGGAGGGCTATATATAGCCAAGATTTTAAAATGAACTCCACATTTCCAGGCATCCAAAGGAACAAGTTCTCTTTTATCCATATTAACTCACATTGCTTTCGATTTACTCGTTCAACCACAAAATCCAATTAAATTGAAACTTTTCCGGATTAATTTTGACCTGAGTCAAAAGGTATCTAAAAATAATACAGACCCTTCTATTTTGAGAGTCCTCGCTCTCTTCTTTACCTTGAACCGGAGTGGCTCCGGATCTTTACTGATGGAGCCCTCCTAATACAGGTACCGAAGTTTTCTGCGAAATGTTTTCTTTCTGCGTCCCTGTGGACCGAGGTACAGCGTTTGTCGGTAAGATTGCTGCGATTCGCACAGCTCTAACACAACTGCAGTGCCACTTGAAAAAATTAACAAGAGCTGTTATCCTCAGCAATTAGCATTAGATCATCAAAATATGAACATAAAAACATAAACAAGAGCAGCACGGGTTACACAGCTAAATAGTTGGAAAAATGCACACCCGTGGAAATCGCAGTATGCGCAAATTTTGTTACATCTACATTGCCCGTGGAAATCGCGGGATGGGCAGCGAGAGCGTTAATACAAAAGCCAAAAAAGTAAAGTAAAAGTAAACCACCAAAGTAAAAAAAAATTAAAGATTTCACAATATTGAAACTCTTCTAAACTGATGGATAAACAATAAAAAATTATAGAGCATACAATCTTATAAAATATTGTCAGAGTATTAATTTGACAAGTATTCCCTAAAATTTAGGATGTTATCTTTTTTTATTTTTTATTGTCACTTTTTTTTATAAAGAACAAGTAAATCTTTACAAAACAAACTAATTACATTTTTTTAACGTGGGTCTATTACTCAGGATTCAATTAGTAATTATATTTTGAATAAAGTATTTCAAAAACAACTAATGTTAGAAAAGCTTGCTTTTTCTGTTTACTTAAAAATTCTGAATTCAATTGTCAATTAGAGCTTTAGAAAAAATAGTTATGTAATAAAATTCCAAAAAATGTTCATGAAAAGTGTGTGTATGTGCAAAATTTTTCAACATTATAGAAGATTTTTGTCTAAGAAACCCCATTTTCTCAAAGATACTTTAAGAACATGCACTAGTGCCAATTTTCTATAAAAACTAAAAGAAAATAGAAGAAAAATTGGAAGAAAAAAAGCTAGTTAAAAATTAGGAAATGTTTTTAATTGGAATGGCAAAAAAAATTATTCTTGTCAAAAATGAAGGTTTAGTAACAATAGATAAAATCTCCATGTTTTCAAACGCATACAAAAATTACGAAATTCTTTAACTCTACTGACAATGCGTTGAGTTTTTAGGTAACTTTGTCTTTCAAAGTGACACCCGTGACACCAACCGTTTCTTTACGTGTCACCAACAGATGATGGATGATCGAAATCATTTTTCGCAGCATGTTTATTGTTTCCGTCACTTAATTCAAAGAATTTCTTTAGGTATTATAAAATTCAGATATTTTCAGCCTTTTTTGAAGAGAAAAGATTTGTTTCTTTGTCGTTGAAAGGTAGAATCAACTGAGACTGTTTTTTTAAATATTTATTCAATGAATTTTTAAGCTTTTTAATAGAAAATACATTTTTTACAGAGAGTGTTTATTCTTAAATGATCCAGAAAAAAATGTTTACTCGATGTTCATTCATAAAAATGTCTTTAGAGTTATGAATAAATACTGAAACATCTAGCAGTCCCCTTCTGCCATCTTTAATTATATAATTATAAAATTTATTCTTGAAGTTACATTACCCCCAATATGATTCACTGCAGTTTTGTTCACGCAATATTTTTTTTTGAATCACTACACTGAAAATCTCAAGGGATATACATAAACAAAATACTCAACTATGGGAAATTTAGTCTGTTAGAGCTAATTAATTAATTAAAGATATTCAACTGTAAAATAATTTATATACTCTGTTCACTTAAAATAAATAGTCCAATCGTTTTCTAAGGTCTTCACTATCATACACAAAAAATAAGACAATTACTTTTTGACATAAACTATTTCTTCGGAACAAAAATGATAATATTCGCAATATGATCAAATCGTCAGCTGAAAGCACAATTTCTGCAACTATTCGCCTTCCTCGCTGAAATACTCATCATAGAGCCCATACTGACATATATCTTGAAAGAGTGGATTTAAAAGAATATTTCTGATAAGTATCGTCACAGTTTTCGTACAAATGGTTTTACTCTATGTAATTTTTAATTGAGTGGTACTTATATGTACCGTCAGTAGATAAAGAGTTAAAATATCGTCTTTTTTTCATTTTTATTTGTACTGGAGGGTACTCCTGCCTAACCAACCCGAATTTTACAAATTATATAAATGTTCATACTCATTGCCCAAATTGTAAAACTGTAATTTACATGTATTAAGTAGTTCTATTTTTTTAATATATTGTAAGCAGGAAATATATAAAATTCATGCCTTCATCTCCGCATTTTAATTTGTACATTAGTGCCTTATAAGAAAATGTTCCTAATCACCTTTTCCTCTAAATTGCTCTGAATTTTTATTCCTTCTTTGCTTCAGCACCTTGACAGAGCCCCATACAATTGTTCATGAGTAAATATTGTGTCCTTCAATGTTACACATAAACCGACTTTTTTGCCCCCCTGTGATTTATTAATAGTCATGCCAAATACCAATCTTACAGGAAAATGCGTACGTTTCAATACGAATGACATATCCAAATATCCTCGAGTGTCCAGTGTAATTCTTGATATTCAAACTATTTCACTTTCTTATCTTCTAATAAAATTGCTCGCTGCAGTCCATTCTCTCTCTCTCTTCTGAATATTTTTCACTACCAATCTTATGCTATTACACAGTCCATCAGTAATTAGTAAATTTCTTAATAGCAAAAAAATTAATTTATTACATCATCACGAAAAACATTTTTGATATAGAGAGAGATAAACTTTTCAGTTAAATTTAAGGTTACTGACTTGTGGCGGTGGTTATCTTTATAAGCCAGTAATAGTCTCCATACTAGGAGGATCATTTTAGCATGGTTCCTAAAGTACTTGCTTACGGAAAAGACAATACTGAGTTATAATCTTCCTTCATTGGTGACCCTGGTCGTACAGAGGAACCACACCTTCATGCAGCAGTCGTGGCGCCATCTATCAACCGCAAATGCAACCAAGCCGTCAGATACATAACGCAACCAACAAAGCCATCAAACACGCTGACGCAATCCACAAGCCGTCGCACTCAAAGAGACGCAACTGAGGAAACACTGGCCACAAATATGGTATCGTTCGTTCGCATATTCACTGAATTACTGGCAGTGGATCTAAATAAGCCATTGATGGTCGCCTTGCTAGGATGATTATTTTGGCATGTTTGCTAAAGTACTCGCTTACGAAACAGAAGGTACTGAGTTCTAATCTTCCTTCAAGCTTAATAAATTGATTTATTTTTCCAATTAAATTAATTTATAAACATCTAGAAAATACATCGATGAATGAAATATATCGACCCCTTAAAAATTAAAATGAATCCGGGTTTTTTTTACATTAAAAATTTAAAAAACATGCAAGAACGTTAGAATTTTTCAGTTGCTAAAACTTTACTAATTAAAATTCAATTTCTTATACAATTAAATTTTTACACCAAAACTTATACACTAGTTTACAATTTCTCCATAAACATTTTTTAGAGAAAATAACCTAAACATTTTAAAATAAATAATTATTGCATGAGAAGAGAAGAAAATGAATAAATTACTAAAAAAATAATTCATTTCATTAAACAGAAAAATTTTAAATTAGAATTTAGTGTAACTGTAGAATTAATAGATATTATTTTTATTGTATAAGATTTTTTATAATATATATAATATTCTTCTTTCTTATTCCATTTTGATCAAAACATGGCAAAAAGTATTGTATATAAAATCATCATTCCAAACACTCTTAATTTTTTAGAACCATGCGAAACAACTTTTCCAAAAGAAAGATGCAATATATAACTCATTACAATCGTCTTTTAAATAAATAGTCTATGTCAAATCCATGTAAACACTTTAAAATTTAAGAAGATAGAAAATGAATGAGACTCTAAAAACGAACCAAAGAAATTTTCTGAAACAAATTAATTACAAAATCATTCCAATCTTCAAATCAAAAAAGACCAAAAGACAGATGAAAGCTAATTGAAATCCTGCTTAGTTGTTCAACTTGAAAGAGATTTCTGTTCCCTGAGAAGACTTTTATTTATACTCTTCTTATTTATAGATATAGCGGGAAAAAAGTTCCACGAAAAGTCTAGCAGTCTGTCTACAGTAAATAGTTTTCTGGATTTAAAACTTTATTTCTTAGTTTCATCACTGTTTAATTCTAATTAGTTTTTAACAGTTTTCAGCAGTAAAATACATTTTAAAAAAGAAGAAAAATCAGGTTCTTTACAACTCAACTTTGGAAGCTGTAAACTAATAATTATGCATTTTTTGATGAGATATTTTCTTTTCTTCTGATTTGTGGAAAAAATAGAATTGCTTTTCTTTACTTTTAAAATAATTATCCGCCAACCGTCTATTCTTTCGGAGACTAATAATTTTCACCAGACCAAATTTTAATAGCTATATTTTCGCTAATATATTTCGCCAAATTTTCCAAAATATGTTGTAACTATGATGAGCTTATCTTGTAAATAGTGGTGTTTCAAGTTTTATTTTTTAAATTAGGCTGCGGATCGCTACATACTGTTGATGGTATTGATTTTAAAAAGGCACCCTATGGGTTGGTATATCAATCACAGTAATGTAATTTTGACCCCCAGTTTCCTCCCTAGAGGAAGACACCTGAGCTTTAACAATGAGTAATTGTACAAGGAATTCAATTTTGCCAAGAGCTCCATGCCAAACAGGCACTCTAGGGAACTTTAACATACCGCATAATCATACGACATGGACACTGTCGATTTTCTACGTAGTGAAAATCCACCGACTTGGACCGCTGTGGAACCCTCAAACTTGGGCGTGCAATGCCAGTGACAAACCAACTACGCCAGAGGTCGCCAAAGTGGTGGTCCACGAGAAAATTTTTCTGGTCCCCAGAAAAATGTGGAATATACTTACTCATCGCGTAAAGTTATGTTTCAAGATGCATTGAAACGTAATTCAATTCATAAAAATAGGTAGAAAGTTATGAAAACGCTACTTCATAGAATAACTCTAAGGGTAAATATGTTGTACTGTTATATCTGCATTGTTATATGTAGATAATTGATCTGTGTGCAGCGAAATTTAGGGATAATAATTTAAGCATGCATCTAAAAGAAAGCCTCATTCGACGAAACCCTCAAATTTAAATTTCATTCATCCGTATCAAAATTTCAGTTTTGGCTTTCCGTAAAAAGTGAATACCCTTTTCTTAGTGAACAGGCGATGAAAATTATGATTCAATTCTCAACAACGTATTTCTATGAAAAGGCCTTTTCATCTGCCATAGCCATCAAAATACGGTACCGATCTCAGCTTGAAATACGCTCACTTCCAAAAGTTAAGCACTGAGAGTAAAATGCTAATTTCCAGAAGCCAATCAGAATTGAAGAGGATGCAATTCGCTGCAGAGGTAGATGGAGGTAAGCAAATATGTTAGGTAACAGCCAAACGTGCTTTTATGTCAAGATATGTGCAAAAAGGGCAGTCTTATTAGAAGCCAGTTTTATTAAGGGTTACAGAAGTTGATTGTAAGTGCTGATAGAAGGTCTTTAAAACTTTTGTACAGCTTGTTTTCAAGGCATACGTGTTTCTATGACTTCCACAAAACGAATGGAAGAATCTGAGCGCTGGCGTACTGTGGGGCTCATTGAAGCAGGACAGTCGATCACAGATGTTGCTCTTTTCTCGGGCGTTTATCATTATGTAATTTCACGTTTATGGAAATAATTCCAAACTCGACAGACAGTTGTTCAAAGGCCCGTAGGTGGTCGCCCAAGGGTTACAACCCCGCAGAAGATCGATATATTGCTATTGTAGACAAGCGGAATCGCAGAGCGACCTCCACACGTAGGGCATCTATGGTTACAGCGTCCATTGGTAAGGCCATATCTGCAGCTTCTGTACGCCGAAGATTGCATATGAATGGACTGCATGCCCGGGTACCTCGAGTTTGTGTTCCCCTATCCGTCCAATCAAGAGGGGCACGATTAAAGTGGTACCGGAAACATGGCAATTGGACTGTGTCTGATGGGAGCAGTGTCATGTTTACTGATGAGTCAAGATTTGCTCTGGAGCCAGATGATAAGCGTATAAGGTTATGACGTAAACAAGGAACACGCAATCAGCCCCCAAACATCACCGAACATCCCGCATTCCGAGGCGGAAGCATTATGGTGTGGGCAGGGATTTCATTAGGATACCGCACCGACCTGCACATATTTAAATGGAGTTCTGTGACGGGTGTCCGGTATCGAGATGAAGTCCTAGAACCCATTGTGAGATTGTACGCTGCAGCAGTAGCCCTTACTTTTGTTTTAATGGACAATAACGCACGTCCCCATAGAGCTGACATCGTGGATGACTAACTGGAGAGTGAAGGGATTGCGCGTATGGCATGGGCAGCATATTCATCCGACCTTAATCACATTGAAAATCTTTGGTATGCTCTCGGCCGGGCTGTATCTTCACGTTTACCACCTCCAACCCCACTTATTGAGCTGGAAACTGCTCTACAAGAAGAACGGCGATTGCTTAATTCTGTGGTGGTTGACCATATAATTGAAAGCATGGTCAGAAGGTGTAAACTTTGCATACAAATGAGACGGGATCATATAACCTATTAATGTTCTTTTTTTCATTTTATGCTGTTTATTTTCACTTTATACATAATTCTGTTTAAGTCTTCAGTATGATATTATCTGATAACTTACAAAAATTTCATATTGTTTTCATTTCTGTATATAATTATTGATTTTGTTTTATGTATAAATATATATGCTACTTTACTACCAAATTTTGTGTCAATCAAAGCAGTGTTTGTTGATTTTTTGGCATTTTACATCTTTGTGCTTAACTTTTGGAAGTGAGTGTAAAAATGCAGTTCTCCGTCTTGCAGTAACAACAACATTGGATCCAAATATCCATAAATTTATTTCAATTAAGTAGGAAAATTCATCCCCCTAGGAATGAATAACGCTAAAATTTGGATATTCTTAAACCATTTTTTAGTTTTATTTTTACGTTTTTGTTTTGTTTGCTTATTTTATTATGATTTATTAATAAAGCTTTTATAATTTGGATACAATTAATATTTCATTTTATTAACTACACACATTTTATGTGTTCTTAGATCACAAGTTTTCTTATAAATATATTTAAAACTTAAAAAATCTTATTAGTGGACCGTGGGATTTAAATTATGAATTTAATGGTCCGTCAGGTTAAAAAGTTTGGTGACCGCTGAGCTACGCCAACCAATTTGTGTTGTACTAAAGTAATCATCTAGAAAATCAAACACACGTTTTTCTTGTTTTCTTTCCAGTCTCATTTTTCTCCCTTCTTTTTTATACATATAATACGTTTTCTCGTTTATTTTATAGTGCGAATTTACTTTTTACATATATAACTATAAATAATATTTCTATTGAAAAATTTAATATAACTTAAGATACACACACACACACACACAAATGCTAAAATAATTTTTTTGTTGTTGATCTAAGTGTAGGAATTGACTTCATTATTTTTTTATATTACTTCTTAATCGTAGAATTGCATTTTCTGAAGGTTCACGAGATCTCATAAATAATAAAAATAAAGAAGTTTTCAAGTGGAAAAAATATGTTTTTTATTTATAATTTTGATCGCTTTGGTTTGAAAAATTATACGAATTTGTTAAAAATCTGGATAATAAAAATTAACTGTAAAACTCTATAAGTTATAAAGGCAACATACAATAAAAAATGGTTTAAAGATTTCCAAATATTATCTATTATTTCTCCTTAAGTGAGGAATGGATTATCAGTCAGGGTATTTTTAAAACGCTTATGCATACTGTATTGGCAGCTTGCATCAACTGAACGGATAACATAATGCTATTCCTACATCTAATTTATTTACAACATTAATATTAAAAATCATATATTTTAAAAAAAACACATCACAGAGAACTTTTTGTTGTGCTTACAATTTGCTATGTAAATTGATGCTAAAGTTTCAATGCTAACCACGCTCATTAATTAAATGTTTATGGAAAGCAGTAACAATTAAGATAATTTGGAAAAATTCATAAGTAGCGTGAGAAATTAAAAAAATAAATTATTGATTTATTTCGTCTACAAATATTATTTACAATATTTATAGTTAGATAGAAGTTATTCATACTATTGAGTATTTCAATACTACGGAATATGTTATTGGTGAAGGAGGTTGTGACGAGTCTTTATCTGTACTTCTATTAATAATCCTCTTGGTATATCTTTGGGGCCACAATGGCAATTCTTTCCAACCAACCCAAGAAGAGATAGTGGTTATGCAAATTAGAAATTGTATATATTGGAACTTAAGTATTCGCGTAGTACAATTTACTATCATTGATAATATCTGAGTATAAAGTACAAAAATTTTCGCTACATTTAAAAAAACAATTGCGAATTTTAATGAAAATGTTTTCATTTTAATTATTATTAAATTACATATACTTTAGAAAAAATTGACAAAATTGACAAAAATCCCATATCACGGATACGGATATAGAAAATATTAGAAAACTAAGCCAACTTATTCAAAATATAAACAGAACCTTTAAATGTCCTATTCTCTCGAAAAATCTAAAGATGTGCAGTTGTTTATATTCATAAATATCTTGGATCTGATAAAAAAAAAATACGGAGCCGAAAGCACATATTGAAGTTCTAAGTTTTGTGAAATGTTATTCGAAAAAAAAACGGTTTTTAACCGCCATGTAGTGCTTGTAAAATTTAATATAAAAACGTTCCAAACTCTGATCACCCCGGTGTCATCATGGGCCTACGAGAAGGGAAAGCTCAATCACATATATGATGCCGTGGAAGGAGAAACGCGTGATCACATATATGTGATCATGGTCCTGAACGGGTTAAACCTCAGATTTCCCCCGAGGTTCCACTCACAGGAGGAAATCCAGCTATTGTTTTTCTCATGACCATTGCTTGTCGGTTTGATGTCAGATAAAAGGATCTTGCAATATTTTAGGGGTACGCTTGTGGATATGAACGGCGTAAGGCTATCTGCATCGGGAAGCCGATCTTGCATCCTCTAGGCGGAAAAACGTCGTACAATGTTCATAGTTTGAAGAGAGCATCTGAGGTACATCTTTGCCTTTTTACACTGAAGTTTCAGTGTGGAAGGGATGTTGAGCCTCTCCAAAGATAACACGATTTATTTACTGGTTGTAGTTAAAATCATAACTGCAGCTATTGGGGACTCTGGCATTTTGGTTGGATAACAAACAAAAGTTGTTTTCAGAAAGGATATGGGGTAGGCCCCTTAAGTTTTCTGGAGTTCTTACATCCGTTAAGTCCTGACCTTGTCCTCAACATTTATGTGAAGAGGACGCTATGTGGTCCTACCACAAACCACGTGCATGTTAGATGACATTTTTTTAGAATGTAAAAGGGATCCCACTGGACGTACATTCTTTAAACGTGATTTGTTAAAAATTCCCATCAACAAAGCTTACTAATGTAGCTGGAATTTTTTATCATTAAATCTATAATTTCAATTACTATGGAAAGACTCTCAGTATAAGTATATGGATGAAAAGTTCAATATATATATATTAGGTTTTTGTATTCCTAAAATTAAGTATCCATACATATTTCTAACTCCAAAATTCCATAAAAGTCCTGTTAAATTTAGAACTGTGACAAATGGTTTTAAAACATATATTACTACTGCAGGCAAATTACCTCATAATATTATACAAAACTTTATTAATCAGCAATGTAATGAAGCTATAATTAAAAATACTAAAGAGATTATAGATTTTTTAATAATAAAAATATTTATTCAGTTCATAGTTATGACTTTGATGATCTTTTCAATTCCATTGATATATATGGTATTATTAAAGTAATTTTTGAAAACCACAGTATGTATAATCTTAATATTAATAGTAACAAATTTAAAACTCTCAACATTTTGTCTTAAAAGAAAATTACATTAATTTTAATGGTTCTTTATATAAACAAGAGAAAGAACTCCCACAAGGGGACCCAGCTAGCAATAGTTTGGCTAATCTATATTTACATTTTTATGAATATAATTATATTATTAATAATGACTACTATATTTTTACTTATATTGATGATTTAATTATTTTTGGTAAAAATGATAATTTAAATCCCATTATTAATTTTTATCCGGTTTCCTTAAACTTAGTTAAAATTAATAATAATCCAATCAAAACTAATTACCTAGATGTAACACTGTATATTAAGGATTTGAAATTATATAGTAATATTTATGATAAAAGAGATGCCTTTAATTTTAATTTCAAATTTATCAATATCTATATATAGAAATATTATTTTTAACTATATTTATCGTAATAATGTATTAGTTAGCGATAAAGCTAATATTTTTTTTAAATCTTAATAAATTTTTTAATCACTGTATTGAACATGGATATCCTGCTAACTTTATTTGTAATTATATTTATAATGATTTTTAATTATACAATTTGTACTACTGTAATTATTTACTGTCATTATGTTTTGTAAAGATTTTTTGAGTAATTCTACAATTTCTAATTTATTCTACAATTATTAAATAGATGGCGCCCCATGCTTATTAAATTTTAATAAAATTTATATATTTTGCGTTTTATTTATACTTTACACTAATATTTATATGAATATTATTTTATGATTTTTTAAAAGTATATATATATATATAAATTTCTTAATATCCTATAGCAATTAATTTTATGCGGATCTGCTTTCACTCTCTTGTATTTGGCGGGAACGCATTACTAGTTGATGCACTCCCGACCTACGTCTATACTGCGAATATAAGTAGGCTATATGTTTTTGTTCATATGTTATTAGTTTAATGATTTTTTAAATTTAAATTCCTCTTATATAATTCTTTCCTTTCCTCTTGGTACATAGTATGACAAACTACAGGTGAAGGTTGGTCGGCCCCAAAACATGTTTTAAACCTGCAATCCTGGTTCCTAAGGCCAGGAGTTTGCCATTATACTACTGTGCCTTCTTCCTATTTATTTATCTTAGGTTTATAGCTATATGTTTTATTTTTATATTTTCGTTTATATATTTGTGTTTGTTTGTATATATATATATATTGGATTTTTATTTTGGATTATATATATATATATATATAATTTTAGTCCTGTACAAGCTTTAATTTTTTATATAGTATCTTAAATTTTGAATCATAACAAGCTTCATGGCTGTATCATTTTTTCTTACGTAGCTATAATATTTTATTCATTATAGCTATGTATGGAAAAGTGAGATACATTTTATATTACCTCATTGTATTTAGCAAAAAAATTCTGAAACAAAAATTTCAGAACAATATTTTTTTGCTTTCCATTCATTCTTTTAATCAGATTATCGAATTAATTCCCTGTGAAAAAAGAATGCTGTTTAGGGAAAAAAATCAGAAACACCTGAGTAAATCCCTTTAATCCTTAAATCCAATTGCACCAATTGTTCAATAAAAAAAGTATCTTCTTCAATTCTTTTTGAAACTTGGCAACAATATGCACTTTTGCGGAATCCTTTGCGTCAATTAAAAGTCATTCTAATCATTTCCCGTTCGAGTGAGTTTAATTTGATATTCGAAGCAATTGCATTTTATCTCGAAGGAACAGTTGGGTAATGTCATGGAACATGAATTTAGAAAATAAGTGAGCTAAGTCGAACGATAGGAACTTTATAAATTCAAACGGTTAAGCCTAAATGTTCGAATATAAAATGGTTGATATTAAAAACATGTATTTTTGTATGCACTTTTGACTAATTCTCTTAAAATATAATGGACATATTCCATAAATAAACACTTTAGATCATAGAACTTGAAAAATAAATTAGTTTTCAATTAACAAAAATTTCAAACAGTGAAGAATTTTTATAGCTTAATCCAAGCTGATGTAATAGGATTGATATTGTGATGTTTAGTTCACACATAAAAAGGCTTATTAAATTGAAATAATTATGTTAACGGAATTTCTACTAACACTAATGTTAAAAATATATTTACAACGATATATTTTACATATTTAGGTCTGCTCTCGAGAAAAGTTCCACTAGCAGGTATATTTAGATAAATAAAGTCTCTTTATTTTTGCAGTCAACGCACAAATAGATTCTGATCTCGTTTCCACATTCTTCTAAACTGCGCTGACTTATGTTTCAAATGTCCTTTGTAAAGTATAATTATTTCTAGAACAGACTTCTCAATGGTTCTTTGGCAATATCGTATTTTTCACCAAGTTTATTATCAAAGGCAATTTTATTGCCCTTCAGGTGACCCTGGTTACAGCTTCTATGGTTGTCATAATCTTATTTTACAAGTTCACGCTGAGTTCGAACTTTGCCTATAAACCCAATTTTCCCACAAGTTGAGTATTGTTGCAGGGAAAATAATATAATGTCGTGTTTTAGTGTGTTCAGTTTAATGCACAGACACTGACAAAAGTTAACCCATGGTCATTGACAAATTTGAAGATTTTTGTGTTTATGCTTAAATACTCACACAACTAAATGATTACACTTATGTTAGACCAAAATATTCATTACTCACCAAAAATGATGCCAACTTGGCTCTATCACCAAGATTTACCAAGCATCCATTGAATTGCCATTATAATGTAAGGAGCGGCGTTGCTTGCGAATATTACAATTTTAACATTAAAAAAATATATAATAAATTAATAAAAACGGATTACATATCCAAATATAAACTATTTACACAAAATTCGTAACAATGCATTAACACACAATGACAAACACAGAAATCACAAGTTGATCATGAATAAATTCAGTCATGAGCAAACTGATTTTCCAATTTCTTCGCTCAATTTTGATAGTTTATTATAGTATAAGTTTACTTTTATTTTACTATTGTTAGTAATTAATTTGTCAGCCTACTTATTATTGTTTTACAATAAAATTCCAACGGCGAAAATAGTTGGATTTTTCAAGTTCTTCCTCAATCAAGTAATTCTTCTATTCAAAATAAAATAATCAAAAAGTAATATAAAAAACAGAAGATTAATAAGTTTAAAAGAAGATATATAAGATTAATTTTACGTAACAATTAATTCTAATTCAATCATGTTGATTAACAGTGCATTGTTACAGACATATTGTTACTTACATATTTTTAGAATGAGGAAACAGTTACAAACGTTAGAAAATTGTTGAATTAAAGCAAGGTAAGAAAGTGTATTATTTTTATCATTTTTCATATAGTGGTATTTTTTATTCGCTTTTAATAATTTTGAGAGACTTTCAATAAAAAAAGGGGGGGGATGTTCTTTTGTATTAAAAAGTTTTTTCAGAAAGAAAACAAATTCTAATTACTGTGTAAGAAAAATTAAAATAATATGAAAGCATTGTGTTAGGATAAGTATGAGATAGAAAAAACAAGAAAGATAATTTAAAAAAAGGAAATTTGAAACTTTAAAATGATTTAGACGTTAAATGCGCTTTACCTATTTTTACCCCATAGTGAAAAATAAATTTATTTTTAAGAATTTTAATCACTACACTTATAGATTTTCACTTGCTTGAAGAAAAAATTTATATATTCACCAGACCATTTCTTTTGGTGAAATTTTCTTTTCTAATTATTTCACAATGTTGTATTGAAATAGTTCAATGTTTTTATTTGTTATTAATACAAATAATTTTATATATTTAAAAAAAGAGATGCATAAAAAACTCATTCCAAATCCTTTTTTTAACTATTGGCACTTTTGCGACCCAAATTTTTAATGTTTCCAACATAAAAAAAATGAGGGTGCTTACGTGTTATTGTAACTATATTGGCTACATTATATGAAACGAAGCACATGGTTGCCAATTCAACGCATATGACACGGAAAATCGGGTTTGTCAACTTGGCGAGTTATCATGAACGTTTACATTGTTGTGATAGTACGTAAGTACCAAAATGGCTCTTCAAGAATTTAACCTCTTCAGGAACAGCGGAAGGAGAAAAAAGTGCTTCCTCAGGCCCGTACGCTTGGAGAGGATACGCTCGCACGGGATCAGGAGAATTTTCCTGCTAAGCCTATTTCATTTAAAAATTCATATAAAGTTTTAAATGCAATCAAAAATACGCTAAAACTTACAATTTACTATCATTCATAATATCTGAGTATAGATTACAAAATTTTTTGCCATATTTAAAAAAAAACGACAGCGAATTTTAAAGAAAATATTTTCATTTTAATAAAAACAAATTAAATACACTTTATAAAAAATTGACAAAAATCCCTCATATTTGTATACGGATATAGGATATATTAGAAAACTAAGCCAACTTATTCAAAATATAAACAGAAATCCATAGAGCAATAGATCACGAACCTTTAAATGTCCGATTCTCTCGAAAAATCTAAACATGTGCAGTTGTTTATATTCATAAATATCTCGGATATAATTTTAAAAAAAACACGGAGGCGAAAGCATGTATTGAAGTTCATAGTTTTGTGGAATGTTATTCGAAAAAAAAAACGATTTTTAACCGCCATCTAGTGTTTGTAAAAATTAATATAAAAAACGTTCTTAACTCTGATCACACCAGCGGATCATGGGCCTACGAGCAGGGAAAGCTCAATCACATATATGATGCCGTGGGTCGTGGAGGGAGAAACGCGTGATCACATATATGTGATCAAGGTCCTGAACGGGTTAAGCTAGATATTAATTTTAGCTTTAGCTATTTATTTATTTTTTAAATTGTTTAACGTTCATTAACTCGTTGGCAACGAATTCTTGCGCAAAAAATTAAATTTCATAGGGATAAACAAAAAAAGAAAGTGAAACGTTAGTCGTGTTTCGCGTGTTATAAAAATAAAATAAAAAGTTAATATACAATATAAAATCCGTGAACTGAATGTTGTGAGAAAGAATGGTTTTCAAGGGTCAAATCATATTTTAGCACACACTTTTGTCTATCACCCACTTGGCAAATTATTTTCCCCATATTAATTAGAAGTTTAATACAAGAAAATGGGCTTCTGGTGAAATTTGGCACAACATGTTGTAACGAGCTCATCTCACTTTCAATTAATTTTCTTCTTTGAGGACGAAAAAGGCGAATTCTTTCCAACCAAATCCAGAAGCGAAACGTGACTATGCAAATTAGGAACCTTTTAAATAGCAGAAGTTTAGCGTAAGCGTGTGGCCTTTTGGGAAGTGATTATGCGAGTCTGAGTTTAAACGCGTAAGCTGTAGCATGTGGATATTCCAGTGTCAGCTATCCGTGAAAGTGCGTTCATGCAAGGGGGATTCCACGCGAGATAAGAAATTTACCTTGAAGAATCGAGAGGGTTGCTGCTACCTGGGATATAGAAGTAGGACTGATCTACTAATTATTAGGAACTGTATATAAACAGAGGTTAGGTGTAAGCAGTAAAGTAATTATAGTGGTGAGAATCGCGTTTATTTGGTAATACGTATTGTGTGTTTTCTCGCCTAGATCTGCTAAGTTGAAATATAAATATTATCATTGTTAGTGTTTAACTTAAGATCTTATTTTCATAGATATTAAGATTATGGTAACGCCTGGTTCTTTATTCACTCACACACCCTAGGTCACGAAAATAACTTAGAAGTAAGGCATCACCCCCGGGTGAATGCTTTACAATGTTTTTCTTCTTTGCCAAAAGTATGGGCTAAAATAGGATTTGACAGGTTGATTCGCTACCAAACCGACAAACTGGTAGGGTGATTAGGGGATACAGATAAGACTTGGAATTATATAGGAATGCAGGGTCACAAATGTCGTAGTTGTGAACTGTGGGAAAAAGCAAAGGGGAAAAAGAACAGAAACATCAATACATTAATGATAATATATTTAGCGAATCGTGATCAAAAATGCCGTTGCACAGACGTTTCGGATTCTATTTTGCTAAATTCAAGAACACAAAATGCATTCTCTACTGCAAACACCACCATTTCAACTGATGAGTCATTTGACACGCCCAATGTTGTTTACGTCACTTCTGTCAGGGGCTAGACATAAACTTCAAAAGTAAATGCAATTTTACGGTTTGTAGAGGAAGTGTCTGTCTTTGATAATTGCTGTTTTATAGCATCTGGAAAATGTATACCTCTTTATAAATCATCCTTTATTATTTCCTGAAGAGTGAGTGAGTGTTATATGTAGCATGTCCAAAAGTTCAGGGATAAGGTATATAAAACCTTACTTTGAATAGTTCACAGCACCGAAGCACATAAACTTTCAAAGTACAATAGTCTCCTTGGACGATGATATACTTCTAACAGCTTTCGTATAACTTCTGGAAGAAGAGTTAAGGAATCCATTTTTCCCAACATCTTCAAAAGCCTCCTGCGATGCTGTTTCTGCTTTCACTTCATCTGATGACATAAAATGGCGTCCCTGTCAATGCTTTTTCTTTGACGGATACAAATTAAAGTCATACGAGGCTAAGTCTGGTAAATATGGGGATGTGAACGGCCGTTAGTGCGAGTTTTGTGGTAAGAAACTCTTTTACTAATTGGGATCGAGTTACTAGTGCGTAGTCATGCAGAAGATACTAGTCCTCACTCTGCGAGTACTCCAGTACTCTCACTCTCCAATACCGTTTACGACGGATGGATTTTCTCTTCGAGAAGTGTGTATCTTCAGTGATTTGTGCAAGTGTCTGACGACGATGTTTTTGAACATATTCCGCGTTCCGTGAAGTCGGTCATCGAACGTGTTCATCGTCTTCGATGGATTATCGGTCCTCTTTAAAACGTCGATGCCATTCACAAACCTTGGATTTCTCTATGGTAGATTCCCCATTGTTGTTGTGCCTAAGCATTGAAAGAAAGTAATGTTCAACACTGTTCATTTTTCTTACATCGCAGAACTAAACTAACTAGCTTCGGAATATAACAGCTGCGCGTGTGGTTCGGTCACATGACATGAACTAAACCAACCTGGCCAGGTAGGGGAAGGTCGGAAGAATCCATTTCAAGTGGTTTAAATTTAGGTACTTACTTTCGTCGTCAGCTATGGCCACAGTTTCAGAATTTTTGGATCGTACTACGTATATTAACGTGGCACAATAAAGCAACAACAGGGCCACTTGTGACGAATCTCGTAATTTTAAACCTCGTGTTAAGGAATGTACTTTTCGAAAAAGAATGACTTCCAACCACTATTGGGGATTGAATTTTAGAACTTAAACTTTACATTACAAATTGCATCTTGTTTCGTGAATTTCATTAAAAATTCCCACAAATTAAATTCTTTTGTTAACTTATTCCATTTCTTCAAAGTTGAAACTTAACTTTGCATTTCATTTTGATATAAAGAACCTTGGAATAACTCAGTTTACAGCAGTAATTTCATTAAAAAAAAGTTTACAGCACCTCTCTCTCGAGAGGTCATCTTAAAATCTGTGGAGCAGTAAATGTTATATGCGTTAAGGTCGAAACTCATAATTTTAATTAGAATAACTTCCAAGAACAGATGTTCTAAATCAAATCGTGGAGGTAGTCAAAATAGTTAAACATATTTTAGGTACATCAACTAATCTGTCAACCTCTTTAACTGTTATAATCATTCAAAGTAACAGAACGACTGCTATTACGAAAAGTAATAATGGCTTCACGCCCATCTTGGAACCAAATGGGCGTACCTCAGTTTAAAGGAGTTCAAAGGAATAATTATTCTAAAGTAGTAATTATTCTTGGGTAAAAGAGGCGCTTAGACGAGACACTACTAAAGATTACTAAATAAAGATGGTGCCAATAAGTCGACATTTAAGCGGTCACTTAAAAGTCGATGGATGATTTAAGTTCTATTTTTCATTGCTTTATACAGTTTTGTGCGAACATTTATATATAAAAAATACTTTTTTGAACAATATATATGTATAAATTTATATTAATACATTATACCTTCGAACTTTGAGTAGTATAACTAACATTTTTACTAAGTAAATACCAAAACTGTGCCTGTTACCCTTGTATAAGGCGCAACTGTAAAGGGTGCTAAATCTCATAAAGTGTTTGTTACGGGCTATTTGATAAGCCAATGTCATGTTTAAAAGATTCAACAGCCAGTTGGGGTCATATTCGTGAACCAGTTTCAACCATTTTTCCAACAAAAGAATGCTTCGACCACATAATGCTTCATTTTCCTGAGCTTATCTAAAACGTGTCAATACCTTACCATTGTAACAACTTCATTGAGGTTGTTGGTGTTTGGGGGTTCGAGTAAAGATCAGCCATAACTAGTTCAAATTCCAATTTTTTATTTCTCACTCACTTAAATCAAACAACTCAGGGTAGGAAGTGCACAATGCTACTAATTATAAGAGCAATCACGCAGCTGAAAGGATACTTAATATATGAATGTAATCTACTTCACTTACTCTTGGTCACAATTTGGACTTCTACAGTATAATTCACCGTAATTCTCTTAGTTGTTGTAAGACCTCCGGGCGTTATTATAAGTTATTCGCCAATTAGCAATATGACCATCCAGAAACTACTCGTCTATTAACTCTCGGCTGGCACTCGACTAACTTTGCGTACCTAAATGTCTACGCTTAAATATAACAACTCATTTGTATTATTCAACTTTTCTTCTTCGGGAGAAAGTTTTCAATAAAACATACAGTTAAGAAGAAATAAATTTACCCCAAGAGGATTAGTTAAATGTTCGCAGATAAACACCATGATTAGCATTTTTGCCAGATCTTTCTTCGATCGAGAGAGTACGAGATGTAACAGGACGAGAAGCCATCACTACACCCATACCACGTAGTCTAAAGGATCTTCCTGCCTAGGTTCTAATAGCATGAAACGGAATGTCGTGTAATTGCATATAAAACTTTATGCTTCTCTCCTCAGGGGATTGGCATGTTGTATTAGAAATAATGGTGATTGTCTTATAATGTATATTAATAAGGAAAACAGAAATTATTTTTAAATGCATCTCTGCACGATAGCATACGGTACTGTTGAATCAAATTACAACATCAAGAAAAACACAAAAAAATTAAAGCCTGCTAAATAACAATCTGTCTCAGCCTATATCATTCGGTTTCGTGTCTGCAACAGAGAGGGAATTCAGCAAGACGATAATTACTGAAACTATTTTTGGCTATACGCCTGCCAGATTTATCTGTAATCCATATCCATAAAAAAGTTGGTTGTCAAAGCCCTGAATGATTGGACTTCCTTAGACTGGTACCTCCCTTTCGACCAATCCGGTTGGGGCTAAATTTAAAACCAAACTGTGAAATTTAAATACCAAATTTCTGAATTGCCACCTCAAATAGGACTTTAGCGAATTGCCTTCACCAGACACAGCACGCGCCACCTAAAGGGGGGGGACCAAAGAGATGCAACAAGAACGTATTTGCGATATAGAAGCTGCCTTAATACAGAACTGACCCCTGAACACCTGTTCTCCTGTCCTGCCATTTTGGTGATTTTGCAGTGAATTAGTGACTGTCCTCAGGATGATCTGCTCTTGGACAACTGCCTGGACATTGCCGATGTGGTACATACGACCGTCAGTCCTAGTTGAAAATAACTTTTCATCTCCATATAAACGCAACAACCATTCATTTATCTATAATGATGTTTAGAAAACATAAAACATTTGAATGAAATTACTTTGTCTTTTCAAATGAATCTCCACTCTGCCTGAGATTCGAGTGTAGTGGAAGAGCGGTGGTATTTTGTATTAACCCTTAACTTCGCACTGTGTTGCATTTCTGCAACATATGATTTATTTTAATTTAACAGACTCAATATTTTTTTAATTAACTACAAATCACTTATCCGAGAAAAAAGATTACTGCAGAGAAATACATGATAATTTTGTCACTAGATGGAAGTACATTTTTTCCAGAAATAGCAACATTTATAAATATCTCTGACGCCTCAAGAACTGTGTTTTCGCTATGAAAAGAATTCATTATATTTTATGCTTCCTCTTGTTTACTGACGAAAAAAATTACCAGGCAAGACATTTAAACATTTTAGGATGAATAATAAAATTCTCATATAAAAAAAAGTTTTGTAATTTACAGCACTACTGCGCAATGTTGCACTTCTGCAACAAACAAAAAAATGACTACAGTATACTGATTTTTCTTGTGCCGGAAAACAAAAAATGTGTTAATTCTTACATTTTATCCTGGCATTTTTCGTTATTTGTGAATTTTTTCTTTGGCATGTCTTGTTTTCTATGTCGGCGTTGTTACTAATTCATCTGATCGAAGGAGTCAGTTTGGGACCAACGAAATTCATCGCTGCAAGGGCTAGAACACATTTGTCGTTTTTGGTCTCAGCCTTTGCACATCATAAAGGTAGTAGTATGTTTTGACTCCATTCCACCCTAATTTTAAGGGACAATACCTTGGGGTATCTAAACCCTCTGCCCCACCACCAACTCCTAAAGAGGACTTTCAGATCGCTGAATATTAAGGTATCCGACTACACGTTCGGAACCATGATTTTAAAAAAGTGCATAAATGGATAATTTTCATGATATATTTTTAGTGTCACTTAGATTAGAATACCTGCATAAAACTGTTTTAAGGACATTTTAACAAAAAAAATTATTTTAATACAATATTTTGGCAAAAAATTAACTTAGAATAATCTTTCTACAAAAAATGTTCTCTCTTTATAAAAAATGCTTCTAAAATAATAATATTTCGCTTATATAAAGTAAAGACTTCTCCAGAGAGTCTGAACTATGATTTTTGAAAAATTCACATTATTTTCAGAGTTACCACCAATTGAAATAGTTATCGGCATTTTTTTCTTAAAATTGCTCCCATCTGTTGTCGTAAAATATGGATAAACCCACTTCTAAGTTATATATTTCAACAATTCTAGTCGATCTTCTGTAGGAGAGGTCTGGGCTATATACAGGCAAAATATTATTATAATAGAAGCATTTTGCACAAAAGGAGAATATTTTGAAAATAGGTCATTCTATGTTCATTTTTTGTCAAAATATTGTACTTAAATAATTTTTTACTGTAATAATATTCTAAAAACAATTTTATACACATTTTCTAACCTAAGTGACGCTAATTATCATAAATATTATCCATTTATACGCTTTTGCAAAATCACGGTTCCGAACTTAGTCGGATACCTTAAAAATACCCCCATGGCACCCAAGCACAATACATGCACAAATATTTATTCCTTCTCCAGGATTTAAGCCCTGACCCTTTGGCACAACACTCAGTGACACTAACCACTATCTTGTCTGGGTGGATTGTATGGACAACAATGCAATTTAACAATCTAATATAGTTTAGCACATTCTTACGCGTTAAAAATAGCATTGGTATTAATAAATAATCTATTCTAAAAACTTTAAAATTATCAACAAAAAAAAAAGATGCAATGAAAATAACCGTTGGTTAAGGAAATAAAAATTTAACCATTTCTTAAATTCCCATGAAATTAATTATTCCAAGAGATATAGCATTCAAATGTTTCTATTATAAAGTTGATTAGAAAATGTATAAATGTGTGATTCATCATTTGGAACGAAATACCCTACGTCTTCCGAGTTTTTGGTTATATTAATGGTAAAAAACGATAACCAACAGTGAATACTAGTTAAGATTTGTAAAGACAGAGAAAATAATTATTTTTCCGGGATATTTGGTGCATACAAACACATATCAGGTATATATGCATATTTTGATACATACCTTTGTGTGTCACGATATATCCTCACATCCATCATCATTTATCATTTTTAAGCTGCGAAAAACTGCAAATACCAACAATGCAGTCATGTTATAAAAACATGCAAATTCCATTTGTCATAAGGAAATTTTGGAAACATGTCGCTTTGCGTGGCATTTAACTTTATTTTATAATAAATTAAAAGTTTCTTCGATTCATTTCCTTTGAAATGGAAATGAAATTTCTATGTTATAAAAAAAAAGTTGGGGAATCTTTGTCCTTTCAAATGTTCTTAGTTTTTGTATAGTGTTATTGTGTGCTCATATGATTAATATAAATCTTTGATCTTTGTTGAACAAAGAAATGATTTGAGCAAACACATGTCTTGAAATAAGAAATATGTATATTCTTTCTTGAAGGGAATCTCAGAATAATCTTGTTCTTCTCCCTATGTGAAATATTAAAGCTCTTAAGCTTTATTCAGAAAATTTAATATCGATTGCATTTCTGTAAGATTTTGGAATGGAATCATTAATATGATTATGCATGGATTTTCCCCATTTGCGATAGAAGCTAATTTTCGAATAGATTTGTAGAACGTGTGTATATAGGTATGCATGTGTGTGTGTCAGCATATTTATGTGTGTATGTGTACGCAAATATATATATATATATGTACATCTATGTGTGTGTATGTGTATTCACATTTATTTATGTACATCTATGTATGTGTGTATGTATGTTACATGTGTATATGTGCAAGTGTTTGAGTGTGTATGTGTATGTATATGTGTATATGTGCGTATGTGTATGGGTGTATGTGCATATGTTTGAGTGTGTATATGTATCTATGTATTTGTTCTGTGTATGTGTGTGTATGCTTATATACCCATATACATGTGTGTGTATATGCATATATACGTATATGCATGTGTATGTTTATTAGTGTGTGTATGTGCATGGTATGTGTATATGTGTATTTGTGTATATGTATGAATACATGTGTATGTGTGTATCTACATGAGTGTATGTGCATGAGTGTATGCATATGTATATTTATCTATGCATGTGTGTATGTGTATGTATATGTGTATATGTGCGTATGTGTATGGGTGTATGTGCATGTGTTTGAGTGTGTATATGTATCTATGTATTTGTTCTGTGTATGTGTGTGTATGCTTATATACCTATATACATGTGTGTATATGCATATATACGTATATGCATGTGTATGTTTATTAGTGTGTGTATGTGCATGGTATGTGTATTTGTGTATATATATGAATACATGTGTATGTGTGTATGTACATGAGTGTATGTGCATGAGTGTATGTATATGTATATTTATCTATGCATGTGTGTATGTGTATATGTATGGGAATGAGTGCCTGTGTATGTGTATTAGTGTGCTTATGTATATGATTGTGTGGTGAGTTTCATTTTGTAACTGTATAATATTAATTCTATAAAGGTATATAGCTTTCCATTACTAGGTCAGTATTAACGTTGTTATGAAATATGGTGTGTCTATCGTCTTAAGAATTCAAAAATTTTCAACAGATAAAAGGATCATAATAAAAAAATAACGGAAGATAAAGGAGCAGCAAAACCACTTTACTGTAGCTTATGTCTATAAAGACTGGGAATCGGGAAAATGGTATAAACATCCTTGGTTTCTACCCTGTTAGGAAAATCACTTAAATATAAACTCAAAAAATAACTATCATCTTATATTATAAAAAAAGAAGCATCCGGACCAGTTAATTATGATAAGAACATGTTCTTAATCAATTGAACGAAATAAAAAAAAATCCTCCATCAGAGTGGAAAAACCACACCCTAAAAGTAATCGCCCAAATTAATTAACCAATTACGTTCGTAATTGCTCCAGAATCCATTAGATTCCATGTAATACGCATTTGTGGACAATAAATGGATTTATAAAGATGATTTTCTTATCCAAACTTTCAGCGTACAACATGAAAAAGGGTATTGATTTTACACAGGAGTTAATTTACATGGTTTTATGATGAAGAGTTGGAATGACGTAAGAAAGCTTTTAAGGTTAAGAGCTTCATAGTAGCGATATTCAAACCCAAGATATTGTGCACAGGTCCAGAAATCGTTAAAATGCCTCTGATTTGCGTTGTATAGAAGTTTGACAGAATATCATTTCAATCGTTGCTACATCATCGATCTTTCCATTCAATATTTCAAGGTAACTACAGTGATGGAGTTTCAGTTCATGACCAAGATTCAGAGTTACGAGGTCCGTTGTCAATAGCCGTAATATTGCTTCTATAGGTGTGAGTGCATTAATAAATAATTAATGTTTCAAAATTTCATCAACTTCCTCTAGTATTAACATAGATCAGGGAAGACGAATCTTTATGGATTAAAGTGCCATTTTTTCTAAAGAAATATTATATGAAGTATAGACGTGTCGTATGTGTGTGTGTGTGTCAAATAATATTGACTTGTGATTATTAAAAAAATAATTAAACTATATCCTAACAAGTCAAACTCTTTATTTACTACATAAAAATACATTTTGTACTTTATAGTAGTAAAAGTTTCAGTTATAGGTGTAATTCAAATTAAGATATCCAACTACGTTCGGAAATGTGATTTTGTAAAAGCGTATAAATGGATAATATTTATGATACTTAGTGTCACTTAGATTAGAAAATGTATATAAAATTGTTTTAAGAATAGTATTACAATAAAAAATTATTTAAATACAATATTTTGACAAAAAATGAACATAGAATTACCCGTTTTCAAAATATTCTCCTTTTGTGTGAAAAATGCTTCTATTTTAATAATATTTCACCTGTATATAGCTCAGACCTCTGTACAGAGTCTCAACTAAATAGAATTTTTCAAATATATAACTTAGAAGTGGATTTATCCATGTTTTACGACAACAGAGGAGAGAAATGTTAAGAGAAAAACGCCGATAGTTATTTCAATTGGTTGTAACTCTGAAAATATTGTGAATTTTTCAAAATTCCTAGTTGAGCCTCAGTACAGAGGTCTGACCTATATACAGGCAAAATATTATTATAATAGAAGCATTTTTCACAAAAGGAGAACATTTTGATAAAGGTTATTCTAAGTTAATTTTTTGCCAAAATATTGTATTTAAATAACTTTTTTTGTCAAAATGTCCTTAAAACAATTTTATACATGTATTCTAATCTAAGTGACACTAAATATCATGAAAATTACAGGGTCCATTATGAAAGTAATGAGCATTTACTGGCAAAAAAACATTTATTGATCGTAATTTGTACAAATGTTCAATATTCTTCAAAATACATTCCTCCTGCATCAATATACTTGCGGAGACGTATTTGCCACGCCTCAAAGGCACCCTGAAACTCCTCTACGGGAATGACTCTCAGGAACGTTGTAACATAGAGTTGAAAGTTTTCCACGGTTTCCCAATGTTTTCCTTTCATTTCTCTCTTGAGTCGCCCTAATAAAAAGAAGTCACATGGAGCTAAGTCGGGACTGTAAGGGGGGTGAAGAATCACCGGGGTGTTGCTCCGGGCCAGGAAGTTGGTAATGATGAAGGCTGTGTGGCTGGTGGCATTGTCACGGTGAAGCTTGACCGTTTCTTTAATGTCAGCCCTCACGCGCGCGATCCGGCGTTTCAATCTCCTGATCACCTCCAGGTAAAAGGCTGAGTTTACAGTTTGTCCCTGCGGTACAAACTCACAATGGACTATTCCTCGGATGTCAATGAAGACAATGATCATCATTTTGATGCGCGACTTGCTCATCGCGCTTTCTTGGGGCGTGGGGATGATTTTGTGTTCCACTCACAGCTCTGCTTTTTCGATTCTGGGTCGTACTCAAACATCCAGCATTCGTCTCCGGTTACGGCAGAGTTCAGAAAGTCCAGTTCATTTTGAATCAAATCCAACAATTCTTTACAGCGCAAAACTCTTAAGTTCTTTCTGGTATTGCGTCAAAACTTTCAGCACTATCTTCATGGACAATGTATCAATATGGACATGTGTAGTGTGTCAGCAATTTGCTGGATGCTTAATCGACGATCAGTACGCAAAACTTCGCACACACGATCCACGTTCTCTTCAGTTCTGGCTGTTGTTGGACGTCCAGAACAGGGTTCGTCGGCGACCTCCTCCCGGCCCTCCTTGAACGCCAGTGCCACTTCCCAGACTGTGATCTTGAAATGCAATCGTCCTTGAAGGCTTCTTGCAGCATCTGGAATGTTTCGGTTGCATTTTTTCCAAGCCTCACGCAAAACTTTATGGCGTATCGTTCGTTGTTTAAGCGAACGCTCTATCGCGCTATGTTACAAAAGTTGAAAACACACTTCAAGCGGAGGCACGTATCTCCGCTCTCCCTGCTCGAACTCAACTGACGACCGGATGCATTAAAAGGGCATATCCCCCACCACATTTCCCAGCCGGTTTTACCGGCTGTCATCTATCGTCGCGTCACAATAACATTATGCTCATTACTTTCATAATGGACCCTGTACCCATTTATGCGCTTTTTTAAAATCACGGTTCCGAACGTAGTCGGATACCTTAAAGTAACATTAGTGTGTGTGCTGTTGCAGATTAGAGGAAAAATAACTTACATTAAGATTGAAAAATGTTACTCTTTTAGCAGACTGCATGCTGAATCGGAGTCATCTGTAAAATGGTTTCTAAGCGAGTCTTTAATATTATTCATCTCTGAAAATAATAACTCACAAGCGTAGGTAGATGAAAATATGATTAAAATGACATGGTCCAGTTTCTTCAAACAATTAAGTGTATCTGGAATCGAATTCCATGTTTCCAAAATTGCATTACTAGCATTTTTACTTGTATTGCTTGTTACTACTTCTCTTTCGATCAATTCCAACTTTCTCCTTTTTTCTCAACAAATTTTTGAATCCATGCTGAACTAGACTGGAAATCAATCAGTTGCATCTCATATTTTTCAATTTCCAACCAATCATATTGGGACAAGTTCCTTTTACTAAATGAAGTCACATAAGGGCACACAAAAAACTTGAGCATTTCCTATAATTCTTCGAACTGAGAAAATCTCGCTGAAAACTACAGCCGATCACTCCCGTTTGTTCGTAATATTTCATATTGAACTTTGTTATTTTGATTTAAAATGCAAACTGTTTTAAAAGGTGCCGTGCCCAAAATATTGTGTCACGTTCCATCAATAGCACGTGGGCCATTGGTACGCCATCCCTGCCCTAGTTCAAGGCTTCTCAAGTTGTGGCCATCAAAAAGGTTTTTTTGTGGACCGCGAAAAGAGTCAAAAGATCTTCTTTGAACCGAGGATGAGGTCACGAGAAGGTTTCTGGATTTTCAGAAAATGGAGCCTGAATTAAATTGTCTCTCTTAGCTCAGTGCTTCTCAAAGTTGGAGTATTCGCGAACCAATATTCAATCATAATTTTCATCGCGTCCTTCCCCCCTCCCCTCATACAATAACGATGTATTGAATTGAATAATACTATACTTTGACGCTAAGACTACAATACGACTTTAACCTCTTAAGAAAACCGACGTAGATAAACGTCTCGCTAAGAAAAAAACTTTATCAACGATGTGAATAAACGTATATATCGTCTCGAACGTATGTATACATCTTTTCGGAGTACAATCTTTTGCGTTTACTGCTATCCATAAAATTATTCTGAAGGCTTGGAAATGCAATATAAGGTCCCTGACATTGTTCGCGAAGAATTTGTGAAGGTCTCCTTGGACCTCACTTTGAGAACGAGAATAAGTTGGAGTCATATAAGAGCCAGTAGCCATTTTTATAAATAACTTTCTTTATTTGGTTATCTTATCCAAATAGTATCAAAGACTTATTAACAAATATATCTAAATAGCTTTATGAGGTTTAAAAGATTTTCTCTTAAATATTTAATGATCTAATTAATTAACAATTAGAATATCGATCACGCAGAGATTACCGCGATAAGAGATCCCAGAATTACAATCAATAATGTTCCTATTGAACATTTAACTTTAATCTCACTCCTAATACAAAGCTTTAATGAGACTTTAATTATAAATCAATATTTACCACACGGAATCTCAACTCTTCCTGAGATTAAATTATCCACCAAGAAATCTTCAATTATAAATCTAACTTCACTATTATAACTTTCTGCTTCAATCTCTCTCTCCTACTGCTCTAACTTTACGATTCCGTTTAACTTAAATACTTTATCTAATCTGCATAACAAGGAATCCTGTCCTCCCTTTGGAGCTGATTCGAAATAGATAGGGAATTAAATTTCCCTAAAAAAGACGACTCAGAAGGTTAGTGATAAAGTTCCATATAGATTTGTCACAAATTTACTTATTTCAAATTATTTGCTTCTTTATTCCTCCCTCCCCCATAATAAATTACATACTTGTGCCTACGTGGAAAACGGTTGGCATTGGAAAGCGAATCGCTTAACTTTTTATAGGCAGTTAAGAGATTCATTATATAAACCGTACAAATAATCCAGATAAGTGTTAATTGTTTGTTTTTAATTATATGTATGTGAAAAGCCCATGGGGGATCACTGGTAGTTAATAAACTTGTTCTTAACTTAGTATTGTTAAATTAATTATAAAATATATTGTGTGTATTACTGATACATTTAGAAGTGTATTTTATCAGTGTACATGTGTATTTTATTCTATCAGACAGTACTTTATTTATTTACATTCAGTAAATTAATAATCTTTTAAAAATAATCTTTTGTTTTCATTTTTTCAATATGCTCGCCCCCCGTAGATTTGTCACGCCCTCCAAGGGAGGAGTGCCCCACAGTTTGAGAAACGCTATCTTAGCTCATTACTCTTCATATTGATACTAGATCTGATCAGCTGTAGCTTGAACTCATTGACTTGCAATCAAATCAGTATGAAGGAAATGTTTAATTCTATGACATTAATTGACTTTTATAAATCTATGTCTGCCGGAAAATTTCCATGTATGAAGATATTTTCTGGGAAAATGTTCTCCATATTTGGGTTCACTTATATTTTTGAGCTAAGTTTTTCTTGCATGAAAAACCACAAGATTAAGTATAGAGGCTTGTTGGTCGACATAAACTTGTAGACTGTGAAGAGAATTTCAACAAACAGCATCACTTCTGATTTAAAAAAAGAATTGTATAAAATTGTGATTGGGTATATATATATATATATATATATATATATATATATATATATATATACTAGCCGTTACCCACCCGCTTCACTGGGTATTTCACGATGTTTTATAGATGTATACTGTTTACATATATATTAATTATTGATATCTAGCATTAAGAATTCGATTGTATTGAAAAATATATTTATAGCTGTTACACTCTCGCCCATTGATATAAAAAGAACATAAATTATAATATCTAATATTTCTATTTATATCTAAAATAGAAGTAGAAAGATTTTTTTCGCTCACTTAACCTAATAATCAAGTGGATTTCCACCAAAGTAACTTTCAGTGGATCTCTACTCCATAAAATAAACATGCGAGCTAAATTTCAAGTCTAAATCTAACAGAGCAAAAACGGAATTTTTATCATCAATACCTCGTTGACAGCATTCTTAGCGGATTCCAATTCAACAAAAGAAGCATGCAAACCAAATTTTATTATTATAGTCTTAGCTGTTCAAAATCGGGAATTTTTTGTCTATCAATACGCCTCAATAACTCTCCCCGCTCCCCCTGGAGTAGATTTCCGTAAAATCCATTCTTAGTGGAACTCTATTCAATTAAAGAAAGGTGCTCAACAAATTTCAAATAAATGAGTTAAATTCAAAAACAGAAATTTTTCTATAACACGCCTTAATCCCTCGCAACCCCACTCTTTTGGGGGTCCGGTGTAAAAATCTTTGTAAAAGGAACTTTATTCCATGAACGGAACATACCTTCTAATTTTCAAGCAGGTGGTTCTGTTAGTTGAAAAGCGGAAATATTTATCTATTACACCCCTTAATCCCCCTCAGTGACCCTTGGGGATCAATTTTCTCCAAAACTATTTTGTAGCGGATCTCTACACCATGAAAGGAGTTCGCTTATACCAAATTTTAAGATTGTACGTCTAATAGTTTAAAAATAGAAATAATTATCTATAACACCCCTTAAGACCCCGCAACGCTACTTAGGAAACGATTGTCACAAAACACATCTTATACCGAATCTCTACTTTATGAATGGAATCAGCTTACTAAATTTCGAGATTTTACGTCTAATAGTTTAAAAAAGGAGTTAATTGTCTATAAAGCCACTTAATGCTCTACAACGCCACTTCGGAGTCGATTTTGACAAAACCCATTTTGCAGCGGATATGTACTCTATGAAAGGAATCCGCTCACCAAATTTCAAGACTGTACGTCTAATAGTTTAAAAATGGAAATAATTATGTATAACGCCCCTTAAGCCCCCGCAACGCCACTTAGGAAATGATTTTCACAAAGCCCATCTTATAACAGATATCTACTCAGTGAATGGAATCTACTTACTCAATTTCAAGATTTTACGTCTAATAGTTTATAAAAGGAGTTAATTGCCTATAACGCCCCTTAATTCTCCACAACGCCACTTGGGGTCAATTTTAACAAAACCCATTTTGCAGCGAACTTGTACTCTATGAAAGGAATCCACTTACCAAATTTCAAGACTGTACGTCTAATAGCTTAAAAATGGAAATAATTATGTATAACGCCCCTTAAGCCCACGCAACGCCACTTAGGAAACGATTTTCACAAAACCCATCTTATAGTGGATCTCTACTCAATGAATGGAATCAGCTCACTAAATTCCGAAATTTTACGTCTAATAGTTTGAAAAAGGAGTTAATTGCCTATATAACGCCACTTAATTCTCTACAACGCCACTTGGAATCGATTTTTACAAAACCCATTCCGTAGGGGATCTGTACTCTATGAAAGGAATCCGTTTACCAAATTTCAATACCGTACATCTAATAGTTTAAAAATGGAAATAATTATGTATAACGCCCCTTAAGTGCCCTCAACGCCCCTTGGAGGTCGATTTTTGTAAAAATCATTATGTAGGAAATCTCTACTTTATGAAAGAAATCTGTGTACCACGTTTCACGACTGTACATCTAATAGTTTAGTAATGGAAATAATTATCTATAACGCCCCTTAAACCCCCGTAACGCCCCTTGGGGTTCGAACTCTGCTAAATCCGTTCTTAGCTGACGTCTACTACATGAAGGGAACCTACCTACCAAATTTCAAGTCTGTAGGTTTAATAGTTCCGGAGATATCCTGATTAGTCAGTGAGTCAGTCGCTTTTCTCCTTTATATATATATATATATATATATATATATATATATATATATATATATATATATATATATATATATATATATATATATATATATATATATATATATATATATATATATATATATATATATATATAAAGAGTGTTTTTTTCCAGGTATAGTACTTTAAGTTGGCATTACTTTCCAAGATGGCGACCGATTTAACAGCTGTCAAATGATTTATTCTCAGTTTGGTTAGGCAATTCATCATGAATAGACTCACGCCTCATAAAGATTCGTCGAATGGGCCCAAAACGAGATTGCCGTTGTTCCCGACTTTCATAAGCGAATTTTGTTTAGCGATGAAGCGCACTTCTGGTTGAATGGCTACATCAACAAACAAAACTGCCGCATTTGGAGGGAAGCTAATCCATAAGTGTATGTCGAAACACCGTTACATCCAGAAAAACTGACTGTTTGGTGCGCTTTATGGGCTGGTGGAATCATTGGTCCGTACTTCTTCAAAAACGATGAAGGCCACAACGTTACAGTCAATGGGGATCGGTATAGAGCCATGATTACTAACTTTTTCATTCCTGAATTGAACAATCATGATGTCCAGGAGCTGTGGTTCCAACAAGACGGCGCAACATGTCACACAGCTCGTGCCACAATCGATTTATTGAAAGACACGTTTCGTGACCGCCTAATTTCACGTTTTGGACCTGTGAATTGGCCTCCAAGATCTTGTGATTTAACACCGCTAGACTATTTTCTGTGGGGCTATGTAAAGTCATTGGTCTTTGCGGATAAGCCACGAACGCGTGACCATTTGGAAGACAACATTCGCCGTGTTATTGCCGATATACGGCCACAAATGTTGGAAAAAGTCATCGAAAATTCGACGTCCAGATTGGACTACATCCGAGCCAGCCGTGACAGTTCTATGCCAGAAATCATATTTAAAATGTAATGCCACAAGATTATCTTTCGAATAAAAAAAAATTTATGTCAATCGAATAATACATCGTTCTTTTATTGCAATTTAAAGTTCTATACCTCTAAAAAACACCCTTTATATACAGTGGGTGATCGGTTAACGAACACTTTCAAGAAAGATTTTTTGTGTTTGGACATAGAACACATATTCGGAGGTGATCAGGGAGACACTCCTTAAATTATGGATGAAATTTTGACACCTGCTAGAGATCTGGAATTGGAGGTGAACGAAGATGACATAGGAGAGCTCATAAGGGGACATGAAGATGAACTGACGATAGAAGAATTCCAAGAAATTTTGAATGAAGAACACCAAGAAACCCAACGAAATGTTTCTCCTTCTGAACAAGAGAAAGACGAAAGAGGACCAATGCCGAAATCTGCCATTAAAGATCTTTTGAAAAAGTGGGAGGCTGTCAGAGCAATGGTCTTAGAATGGCATCCATATCAAGCTGATGTCATTAGGGTTGGGGATCTTTACAACGACAATGCTATAAATTACTTCCGGAAAATCCTGAAAAAGAGAGAAATGCAATCGACATTGGTAATGTTCTTCTACGCTCCATAAGCAAAAAATGAAGAGGATTGATTAATATGCAAGACTATATGCATGTATTATTTTTTTAAAAACTTACTAAGCAATTATACATTTTTTAAAATTTAATTTTTAGGATCTCCAGAACGAATTAATCGATTTCACATAGAAGTCTATGGTGAATCGATGATCGGTTAACGAACAATTCGGATAGCGAACATAGTCTTGGAACAGATTATGTTCGTTAACCGATCACCCACTGTATTAGTCTTGTTTATTAGATTCTAAAATTAAATGGTCTAGCAGCCATAGATATGAAACAAGCGCAATAATTAAATTGAATAACCTATACCTTCCATTATTTTATTTAACTTGTATTTTTTTTTTTTTGTGGTGTAATTCATACATTTTCTAAAAAATAATAATATAATAATAATAATAAATGCAATCATTTTAAAAAAGTGCAATTTTCTTACGGTTCAATTCATATCTTTTTTGAAATAAAAAGTTAACTAATGAATGCAGTGATTTTTAAAAGTTCAATCGTAATGCGACCCTAGAGACAAAAAAAATTGCCTGTTCGTGCCCTAGTGCAAACATGCGCAAAGAATGAATCACGAAATGCAGTAAGAGATTATCTATAGAAGAATACTTTATTTATAAAAAATTATAGATGATACACACTACTTTGTAGAAAATGTAAACTTTATTAGATACAAAAAAGTGTTTGTGTTTTAATACCAGATGAAACATTTATTTTTGAAAAATATTATTGTGTGTGTGTCAAATTTTGAAAATATGACCTTCCCAAATGAAGTTTAAACGTTATCACACACGCGTGTTTCGAGCAACTCGGGTCTCTTTCAAACATCCGTTTCGGTAAATTTTTCGAGCAGTTTTAAATGTGAAGGGGTGCGTAAGCAAAATGGCATGCTCTGACGTAAGCAACGCTTTGTCTTCACACTGAAGAAATACTCGCTGATTTTTCTTCTTCAAAAAACAAACATCCATTATTATTTCTTTTATTGAGCTCGGGCCTTTATTAGCAGTCGTAAATAGAAATGGAGCATCATTCTATTTAAAATAATATATAATCTTTCTGATACGTTTAACGAAGTCGAGGCTGTCATATTTATCGGCATCTTGTTTATAACATAGGGAGATGAATAGCCCCATTGACTGGAATTTCGAGTAATCTTAATTTCGAGTAATTTTTTTAACTCGCTAGGAAAAAGTTGTTCGAAAACGTTTCTATGGCTACTGGATACAAATTGCTCGAAAGGGTTGCTTGAAAAAAATTGTTTCAAATATGTATACGTGGTATATGGCTTTAACGGGGGCTTTTCTTAGTAACCCTCTAGGGAAAATTCTTATGATTATGTTTTTTGATTATAAAATCGCTTTCTGAGAAGAAACCTTGATTTATGCCAATATGAGTGGCTATCTAACGTTAACTGAACAAAGAGAATGATGGCCGATCGTCGTCAAGCTGATACTGAAGTTAGAGTTACAAAAATGGAAGCTATCCGAGTTTCAGTAAAGAGATCCAACATCCCAGCATAGGCAGTTAACAATAGTTGCAGAATCAACGGTCAAAGATAAGTGATCCAATTAATTGCCATAGTTATTTAATTTAAGTTAGTAACTAGCTGACATCTCTATTAACTTAAATAATCTTTCAAAAGTAATTTAATTGTCGAATAAACGTGTTAATTTTATTAAAATATCTTTGATTGATTACATCCAAATTCACCAGAGGTCAAAGTGTCGCGACAACTCAGGAGGTTTAAAATAAAGACGTGTTAAAAAAAGAAGTGATATAAATTTTTTTCAAAAAAAATATAAATTCCTCCCTTCCTTCCTTCCTTTTATTTGAAGATTTCTTAAATTATTAATTTCGTATCAATTGTCACATAAATTTCACAAAATTTTGCTTATTAAGGAATAGTTTAGAATAAATCATTAATAACAGTTTGCTTACATCTGCATGCAATATTCTAAAATACATATCCAATATTTCAGTTCTTACTTTAGATGAAAGTAAATTCTACGAGGAAAAGATGACATATTTTTACTATCACAAAGTTACTTTATTCTTTTTGTGAATGTCTATTCCAATATCCCCTATATTCTTAGTTTTTTGAGCATATGACTGCGAATTTCGCGTAGTGTGGCACATGCAGGAATAAGTAAAATACCCTGCATGCCACAACTCCTTTGCAGCTGTGTATAGTATAGAACAAATAAAACATGCAAAGTTTGCCCGCGCATCTCTGTTTGTATTGCATTTCAGTAACCAGTCCTCCAGTGGATAGCAGCAAAAATCTCTTGTGCAAGTCACATGCAGACAAAAACCCAGACATATTTGAAAGCGAAATATCTATAGAAAATGTTAAGGAATAAATGTGAGGCATGTGTAAGGTGGAAATAAAAAATTTTGCTTACTTGAGAAAAAGTGAATTTTGATTTCAAAATGCAAGTGTTGAAGGAACTGATTTTTCAGTTAATATCGTACTTTACTGTTTTCTTTGTTACTTTTTTCTTTTGTATAACGAGAATTAGAAGAATATTTTCTTGTTCTGCTGCATATATATCATTATCTAAATACAAATGTTTTTATTCCATATATATAATCTAGCAATCTTCAATTAAAGTTATTGGAAAGTTATTCTTTAGTTCAATGGCCTTTAAGGTATCCGACTAGGTTGAAAAAGTGCTTTTTAGGTCATTGATGTTTGGTGTTGTTTGGGTCATTAGGGAAAAAAGAAATTAATTATTGAGGAAGAAGGACTAATACATAAAACTAGAGAGTTTTTTTAAGTTCTGTTTACAGCATTTACTTTATTTAAATAATAAAAATATTTTTTTAATTCGTTTTTTGAAGAATGAACTTTTTATGATAATTTGCGCACGAAAAACTGGATATCTTCTAAAAAAATCCAATAAAATGCAATGAAATTTATAACTTATATGCTATGGGCTTTTCAGAGTGTAACAAACCGCAGGTTTTAAGACAGCTACATTTAATCACATTTGACTGCCATTTTTAGCTTAGAACATGCAGTGATTTAGACGAGAAATCATGACCATCAAATTTAAATGCTAATAAAATATTTATTTCTTAAACTATTTTTTATCCAGCGCTTTGTGACACTTCAGAGGGATCAAGAAGTGTATAAATGACACTAAAATTGCATAATGTGTAATTCATTTTTATTTATCACGTTTTTCTTAACTTAAAAATTTTGCTTAATTTTCCTAAAAATAATTTTTTTTTTCAAAATAAAAGGGTGATACATGTTAGTTATTTAATAGTTATGACTTTTTAAGCCTATTTATGTTCTTTAAAACAATAAAATTATTCAGAAAATCAATTTTTGAAAAATTTATCTCAGAACCTAGTCGATACCTTAAATTGTGTTCCTCAAAACCCTGGGGTTCCACTAGGCATACCCAAGAGTTCCACGTAACACAATAAAAAATCGAAAAGAAACTTATAAATATGTACACAAAATTATTATTGCTATGAAGTTCGTATAATTATAAGTATCTAAAACTTATCCTATTCATTCAAACTGAAAATTATATCTATATATAATAAACTTTATTTTTCAGCACTTTTTAAACTTTTGTTATAATATAATAAAATAAAATTTAAAATGTTTCATCTTTATAATGTGTTTTCTACTATATAATAAATATTCTATTGCTTATACTACTCGTATCTTGGGTTCCACGAGATGATTTTATACTCCTTAATTAACACAGTGTCTTGTATATCTAAATAATTTTCTAATGAAAAATACACCATTTTGCATTTGTGGAAAAAAACACCTATAATGAAGGAGAGTAATCAATTTATCAGCATATTCGATGTTAAAATCTAAATTTAAGCAATAACGGTCCTAAATTTTAGGTTCCAATTTCATGAAAAATACATATTATTTCTCACACAGCTACAAATATTTTATTGCAGCGTTTCTCAAACTGTGGGGCGCACCTCCCTTGGGGGCGTGACAACTGTACAAGGGAGGCGCGAGCATATTGAGAAGTCGAAAATAAAGGAATGAAAAAATATGTTAATTTACTGAAAGAAAACAAACAAAATACATTCTGACATATTAAAAATCAAAATGCACAATTACGTTGATATATTACACGTATAAATGTACCAGTGCTACACAATATATTTGAAACTTAATTTAACAATATTAAGATAAGAACAAGTTTAATAATTACAAGTGATCCCATGGGATTGTCATTATAAAATTATAGACAAAAATATATTAAAATGGTAGGGACAGATGGTCAACACCTGTTGTTATACATGTGCAGTATTTCATTTCGCCAGAGTTACCAATTAGTCCATTCTGACTTCATTCACCGAATTTTATTGTAAGAGTTGTATATTTTCTTTGAACAATGAAATTTATTTCTGCGTTCCCTATTTCAGAATTTAAAATTCCTCTGATTTGTAGGTTATTTAATTTAACCATTATTTCATTTATTGTTATTGTTTTTATTACTACTTCTTTAATATATTCTAATATGGAGACAAAAAAATTGCTAAAAGATTCAATACAAATAGTGAACACTAAAATCCTTGATTACATATTGTAAATAAAAATAGATAGCTGCTACACTATTTAATCATCATCAAAAACTGAGGATTCCCTCTTTTTATAATAAAAGACATTCGACTGGTTTAATGTTACCCAGTCTTTTATCTATTGTTAATATATATTTACGCTATATAATTTTAATCGAAGTACATTTGTTACAAAATGCATAATTTTATCATTCTAGTTCACCTTACAAATTTGGAAATTATATGACGTGCCATTTATTTAATTACAGCAGAATTTTAAAAAAAAATTGGACGGAAATGTCAATATTGTCTTACTTTTTCAAACTGCTGGATGAATTATAATCTAAAATATATGTAATTGAATAAAGTCTCAGTAAAATCTTAAGTTATTCTTTATTTGTGAAGATAGAACTTTCAAGTTCTGTAATTTAGAGTCAATTTCAGTTATAAATACAGTTCTATAGAAAGCATTAAATAAAATATACTGAACATAGGAACCTTTTCTTTGAACTTTAATAGATAAAAATTGGCTAATTTAATTTATATCTTGAAACTCTATTCATTTTGATCTAATTGTTACTTTTTTATTAAACCCAAGTTAATATAAGTCTGCAGAATTTTTTTTAAATTATCATGACCTTTTAGAACGTGTGTGAGAATTTATTTCATTCAAAATAAAGTAAACAAAAAAAGATTATTTTTATTTATTATATCTTTAAACTGTATTTTCATTTGCCCTTTCAATATTCTTCCCTAAATTAAAAGAATTCATGATTCAATTTTTTTTCTTATTTTCTGTTTTTATTAGATTCAAAAATAAGTAAATTCTCATGAATTTTAGTTTAAAAATACGTTTTTCTCTTTTGGGTAAAATATTTTATAAATAAAAATTATATTTATTTTTAAAGTGAAAACTTTTTTTCTTTATTAAAAAATATATTCTTATAAGCTATTTACAATATTAAAATGATAAAATAAAATAAATGAAATAGGGAATTTGTGGAAAACATTTTACAGCTTATTGTGAATAAAACTCAAAAACAACCTATGCGTCAAATCTTACTTCTAAAAATATTGTTTATAATTAATTTTTTTTTCATCATTTTAATACTAATTTTCTTATTTTTCCTAAAAAATCTTTTATTCATCAAATGTTTTTCGTAAGATTTTCTTTTAATGAATGTAAAATCATTGAGTTCTTATTCGAACAAGAAAGAGATGTTGATAAGGATAAAAAAAAGTTCTCTATCATAAATATTAATTTTCATTATTTCCTGTAAAAAATTTAATTATTTAAACGTTCTAAATTCTTTTTCCTCAAGTAATAATTATAATTTTATTTTTATAAAACTATTTTAAATTAACTTTTCAACAAAACAATTTTATTTATAAGCAAAAAAACAAAAACAAAATTTCTTTCCATAACGGCAAAATGCATTAAGGAAAATTCTCATGAGAAGAAATATCATTAAACATTCTCAATAAATTAAATATTTACCAAAATTTTGAGAAAAAAAATTACTTCATAAATTGAAAATAAACAAGTGATTGATAAATGAATTTCTTGAGGAAAAAATCCGTTTCTAGTAATTACATATGACAACTTATTTAACATTTTTATGTTGTATTATCAAAACGTTCCTACTCTCAATGCCACAAATTTATTTTTTTAATTTAAATATATGAAAGAAAAAATTCATGAACTACATTATAATAAATAAGTATAATTACAATATCTGAGATTCATTCAATTTATTTAATCTTAATTTATAAAATGAAAACCTTTAAATTATTTTTATAATGCCAACACTTATACTTTAATTACAAAGAATTTAGTTCCCTTATTACTTTTGCGGTAATATTACATTCATTTCATTAACAATTAAAACCACGAAGTTTTATGAATTAAATGCTACAAAAATATTTATAAAGAAATAGTGTTTTTCTTAACCTTTTTTAACCATTTGTTTTTTATTTAAATATTTACTGTTCAATGCAATTATTTTTCTATTTAAATACATTTGTTTTTCTCTGAATTATTAATTGCAAAATTCTTCTGAAACTCTAATAAATATGTATGATGGTTGAATGTTTAAATTGCGGAAATAATCACCTAAATTTATAAAGCGGGCAATAAATGCAACTTAGAATGTTAAATTATTAATGCACATTTAAGTTACAATAGGAGTTAAATTTCCATTCACAAAATAAATTATTTCACACAACGCATTTTAGTTAATTTAATTACATTGAAATTGTTTAAGTTGCAATGAAATATAGACAGCGCGTTAAAAGCAGAAGTAAATAAAGTGTATGATACTTCGTGACAAATTTTAATCTAGAATTTGTCAAGTTAATTAATAGAAAAAATATTTTTTATAATGTCAGAATTATATATATATAATCCAAGATAGTAGGAAATATTTGCCACAGTAGTGCAATAGCAAACTCTTTGCCTTAGGAACCAAGATTGCAGGTTTAAACAAAGTTTTGTGTGACTAGTCAACTTTCACCTGCAATTTGCCTATACAATGGGACATAGGAAAGGAGAAATATTATAGAAATGTAGTTATTACAAAATAAAATGCACAATACTATTGATATATAAAGATAAAATTTAATATAGACTACTTACTATAATAGAGGTAAAATCGATGTAATTAAACTGGAAGATGATAAAAAATTTTGTGAGCACAGCATCAGGTTAATATTTCCCGCCAAATACAAAGGCAGTATTAGCAGTGCCGCATAAAAGTAAAATTAGTAAATTATGATGAAATAAAATAGTCTATATATTAATGCATTTAAAAACCTTAAATATTGATATAAAATTTATTGACTCCCTAAACATACACAATGATAATAAAATATAATAAAGCATTATTAATTTTATAAAACATGCAGCGCCATCTTCTGAGTAATTATGTACTTAATATAAAATAAAATAAAATAAAAACCATCCACCAACTTAATATAAATTTACATATTGCTATTTAACTGAAAACAGAAATATAATTGTAAAGAAAATTAGTAGGAAATCCATGTTCAATACAATGACTAATAAATTTATTAAAATTTATAAAAAGATGTATATCTATAACTATATTTACAGGGTGTCCAGCCTTAATGTGACCCAATAGCTAATTCCCGAACCGTTCGACTTAGATATATACTTCCAATTTGAAAAATGTTTTAAAAAAGGTAACGAATGTTTTTACGTGCTTTTCGAACCAAAAAACCCATTTAGAAAAAAGTTACAAAAATTAAATTTTTATAAGATCTCCAGGTCCTATCACTTATGTTTATGAGAAGATGCAGTACACTAAAACAAAGTAAACACAAAAAGTTTCATTTTATTATGATAAAAACTGACCGAATTATGCCTACATAAAGCTGAAACATCTTAATTGCTCAGAAAAGAGGGTCGTATATAAATTGAGTTTAGAGAACAGTAATTCACTATCTACAGAAAGAGCAAAAGAAAAACATCATAGTAATATTAAATCATCGTAGTAAACATCATAGATAGACAATATGTATATATTGCTGTATCGTAAGCAATTAAAGTTAAATTGAAGAAATACAACTTGTACCGAAAAGGTTAAAGCAGCTTGTTTTAACAAATCGCAGGAAAAAAATACAGGATTTGCCGTTCAAACTATAGCATAATGGGGAATGAATGAAGCGCCAATCATGAATCAGGGGCTTTATTATATCAGAATTACCAAATTAACTTAAATAATGTTCAAAATGACTGCCTTCCGCAGAAATGCAGTACCGAACCCGCGTCAGAAACTCCACCTGTAGCTTCTGAAACATATCTGGTGTCACGGACTTGCATGCCACGTTGATTCGATTGAGTAAATCGTATTTACTCGTACTGGATTCACGTTCGTACACTTTGCTTTATAGGAAGACTTAGAGAAAGAAATCCGGAGGACTTAGGTCGGGTGATCACGGGGTCCACTCTTGTTGACATCCGTAGCCAATTATTCGAGTGTCAAATGTCTGCGCCAAAAATGTAAATGGATGCGCAGATTTGTGTGCTGGTGCACCATCATGCTGGTACCACATGCGTGACAAATCCCGTAAGGAAACTTCATCTTCTGAAAAATCGGCTAACGTTCTAGATAAAACTTCTGTGAATGATTCTGATGTTAAAGGTCCATCGAAATACACTCGGCTAATTAAGGTGCTCTTCCATATTCCGCACCACACATTCAACAACCAACGCACTTGGTGACGATTCGGTCGTACTAGATGTGGGTTTTCGAGCGACCAATAATGCGTATTCTGTGTATTACTAGTGCCTTGTCTCGAGAACTGACATTCATCCGACCACAAAACTTCATTCAAAAAGCTGGACTTTCATCCAGTGTGTTTAAAACGAAATTGTAAAAATCAAAACGATGCTCCTGGCCTCAGGGCATTAGTTCCTGCGCCAGAACTGGACGATAAGGACATGCAGAGTACGTATGTAATATGTTCCCCACCGTCGGTTTTGAGTAGGAACAGGCCTTTCTAATATCCCAGACACTACTTTCAGGAGAAATCCTAGAACATCCTCAGCGGATATCTGCAAGCTTGAAGGTGCGTCTAGAGACGACAAGGGAATACGTCTATGACAACTCCCAGATTTATACAAGCATTGAACAGCACTGGCAATTGTAAAGAATGTTTTTTTCCAAGTATAGAAGTTTAAGTTGGCATTACTTTCCAAGATAGCGACCGATTTAACAGCTGTCAAGTGATTTATTCTCAGTTTGGTTTGGCAATTCATCATGAATAGACTCACGCCTAAACAGATTCGTCGAATGGGCCCAAAACGAGATGGCCGTTGTTCCCGATTTTCATAGGCGAATTTTGTTTAGCGATGAAGCGCACTTCTGGTTGAATGGCTACGTCAACAAACAAAATTGCTGCATTTGGAGTGAAGCTAATCCACAAGTGTATGTCCAAACACCATTACATCCAGAAAAACTGACTGTTTGGGGAGCTTTATGGGCTGGTGGAATCCTTCTTCAAAAACGATGAAGGCCACAACGTTACAGTCAATGGGGATCGGTATAGAGCCATGATTACTAACTTTTTCATTCCTGAATTGAACAATCATGATGATCAGGAGCTGTGGTTCCAACAAGACGGCGCAACATGTCACACAGCTCGTGCCACAATCGATTTATTGAAAGACACGTTGGGTGATGGCTAATTTCACCTTTTGGACCTATGAATCGGCCTCCAAGATCTTGTGATTTAACACCGCTAGACTATTTTCTGTGGGGCTATGTAAAGTCATTGGTCTATGCGGATAAGCCACAAACGCTTGACCATTTGGAAGACGACATTCGCCGTGTTATTGCCGATAGACGGCCACAAATGTTGGAAAAAGTCATCGAAAATTGGACGTCCACATTGGACTACATCCGAGCCAGCCGTGGCAGTCCTATGCCAGAAATCATATTTCAAATGTAATGCCACAAGATTATCTTTCGAATAAAAAAAATTCATGTCAATCGAATAATACATCGTTGTTTTATTGCAACTTAAAGTTCTGTACCTCTAAAAAAACACCCTTTACAATAGGATGGATGTCTTTGACTGAGAAATTTAAGGGTATAAAGTCTTGCCGCCTCTCTCTTATGTCGATTACACTGTCCATACAACAGTACCATTTCGCAGTATTCTTCATTTGTATACATCTCGTTCTCTTGTACTAGAATTCGTAATATTAGAATACGACTGTATGTATTTGCAAGCGACTGCACAACAGATTTTTAAAGTTCGTCCTGATCAGTACCCAGCGAATCAGTTTAAAGCCACAGCAAATAAGTCCATTTTTTGGAACTGCTTTTGAAATGTTTTCTTCGTCCAAAATATTTTATTTTGTCTATGTATAACACGTGCACAAAATAAATTTTATTTCTTAAGTACTCAATTATTGTATTATTAACGTAATGTATTTACTTTTAAATTTAAAAACGATTTACATAAGAGTGACGTGCAAGAGGGAAAGTTTCATGGCAGAGTTCTAATTAATTTCACTTTGGAGACAACCCCTTACTAGCTTCTTGAAAATAGTCTAGAAAATGCATGAAATGTATGATTTTCAAAGCTCCTTAACTCAGCCAGTTTTTATCGTAATAAAATGAAACTTTTTGTGCTTATTTTGTTTTTGTATACTGCATCTTTTCCTAAATATAAGTGGTAGAACCTGGGGAACGTATAAAAATTTAATTTTTGTAACTTTTTCTAAAAAATTTTTATAATTTTCCTACCATATATTCCATACATTAATATTTATTAAGACTACACGGTACCCTTCTACAAAAAAAAATTTTGGAGACAGTTACAATAAAATTAATTGATGTTTTATATTTAGATTATATTATTAAGCTGATTCTGTAAGCAAAAAGTCAGTTTGACCAGCCATTATTTTACAATTTTAAAAAATTAGTAAATTTTGAAGTTTTTTCAAACTCTTATAAAATACTCAATTTTTAAATTTTTTTAGTAATTTTAAGTTATTTATTATTCTTAGATTATTACAAACAATATTTATTATGGATTTGAAAATCTATCCCTCGTTGATTTTTAATAATTATTTTTCTAGAAAAACCTGGAAAAAACACGAAAATTTTTAAAATATCAACTTTAGCATTTTTTAGAAAAATAACTAGATTTCTCAGCCCTAAATACATACAAACTTTTATAGAACATACATTTGGGAGTATATACAAAAAAATTCAAGGCTCTATCTTGAACAGGAAAAAAGCCTTAGGGATTAGAAAACACTTATACCTTCAAAATTAAAAGTCTGAGAAAAACGCATTTAAAGTTTGTAAAGTCATAAAACAAAAACTTATAATGTCCGTAAAACTCTAATTTTTTAATATGTTATTTTCCAATGTATGTTCTACATTAAAACACTATTTTCATTAAATATGACTGAAAATTATATTTTTAATTCAAAGTATATTTTTGCATAATATTGATAGCATTTGTTAAGACGTCAGTTTATTCAGCTTTATCTTAACCTAATATTTCACAAAAGTTTTGAAACACGAAGCATTTATGTACAAAATAATAATGATACTAACTTAAGCTAAAAATTGTCAGGTTTCTCATAAAATTTAATTTTTTTCGGTTTTAAATTGGGGCAGTTGAGAAAGTTTTAGCTCTTGTCGTACGACTTTAAAATACTAAAATATAGTACTACCATATGTTAAGTATAATGTAGTTTGGTATACATCAAGGAAATATTCAGTTATATCTGAAGCATTTGAGTTCAGAATACTTGTATTCGTAAGTATAATTGCAGAATCAGCTGAGGACTGATTTTTAGATACATCATTTTCAGTAGTATTCCATCTCTTCGAAATATTGTTTCTCACAGAAACCCAGAACGCATTTGCCATGACATTTTCTCTACAGGAAAAAATTAATGATAAAGCTTTAAGTTATATAAACTATTTTAAAGCAAAAATTGGCCATGAAATTAATCTTTAATTATTAATTATGAGAACTGAAAACATAATCAAGCAGAAATGATTTTAGTAATGAAAATTGGGGAATTAATAACCATTTTAAACTAAAAGCTCAAAAATGTTTTTAATTAATTCAACTTAAGTGTGAAAAAATGCTTTAAAAGGAAACCGAAACCAAAACCATAGCTCATAAAAATTCAAATATCTTAAAAACTAATTTTCTAACAGATCTGAAATTTCGTGGCAAGCATCTCAATGATATGGGCCACCAAAACATGCAAAAAAAAATTTTCGGTAAAAATGAAATTTTTAGGGTAATGTGTAGCCTTAACAACGACTCTTGTTAAAAATGACCCTCTCATATCAATTATATAGGGTCATCAAAAATGATTGACCAAATTATAAAATTTAATAATCCCCAGATGCGAATAAACAGAAAATGATAATTAATACGTCATTGTAAAGATACGATATGAAATTTTTAGTTTGTAACATTGTTTTTGTCCAATAGCTGACAGCAAAGTAGTAATCAAGACGTTTTTGAAGTTGAGAATAGCAGTGAAAATGACATCGCAGCGGTAGAACGCGCCTTGTGTGCTCTCGTTTGCAAAAAGTCTGTCAGTAATCACAGTTCAGCGTGAATTTCGTTAAAAGACCACAGAAATGCATCGACATCGAAGAGTATAAGAAGATGGTATAAACCAGCAATACTCAACCCGCGGCCCACCGAGCCTTTTAAAATGGCCCGGTCATGGCTCGGAGAAATTTATTTATTTAAGAACATTGAATTAAAACTTCGGCGTGAAATATTTTGTCAAGAAATCAGAGATATCAATTTTGCTTTCTGCTGTCGGTATCGTATGGGTAGGAATTGATATTCTTTTTCCATTTGGATACGGTTAGTAATAACAGACAATAGTGGAGTAGCGATAATTTTATGGGTGGAACTAATTTTTTACTATCTTTCATGTCTAGCAAGCGAAAAATGTTCGAAGAAAATACATCGTTGCAAGACGACTGGGAGCACTGGTGTAGATAGCTCTGAGGGGTCCCTGAATCAAAATTTCTTCAGGGCCCTTTTTTAGATGTGGGAGCTCTGTTATTTGTACTATAGTTACACGTGTAGAGGCCCCGTATCATTGATACGGCGGTAGCTACTCCTCGGAAATTGGGTATTTTGTAGTGAAAAACTAACATGTATCAGTACTAGTTTGATTTGCCACAAAAGTGCTCTATTTAAAAAAATATCAGTAATCTGAAGTCACACATTCAATGACACTTTTCCTCGAAGACCTCTTTCAAAAGGTGATAAATAGGCTTTCTTGAATAATCTTTGTGGCAGCAACAAATTGTTCTGTAAGTGGTAATATCACAGCGGTAACAAAGACATCCCCAGTAAAGTTTGTTACATTATAGATTATCATATGAAACCGTTTACTGATGCAGAAATTGTGAAGGAGTATTTTTTAATTGCTTCCAATTTAGTGTTAGCGACGAAAATAAAAAATATTTTTAAATAAGTAATAATTAAAAAAAGCAAAACAAGAATTATAATACTCTGGGGTCAGTTTTCCACATTTTAAGTGTCCAATGTTATTTTGGTCTTAAAGCATTTTTCCTCCATTTATTCCGTGTGCCAGCCCACATGAAATAACGTACATATGTATGCGACCCAGCAGAAAAAAAGGTTGAGTACCCTTAGTATAAACAGTTCCAGAAAATTGGATGCCTGTGTTAAGGCAAGAGTCTAGGGCGACCAGGTTGTTCGCCAGATAATGTTGAATGAGTGAGTGAATATTAACGTCGCACTATTCAGCTACACGAGGGCTTTTGGCGACGGACCACGTAATTTTGAACCATGACCAAGTGACGTGGACGACACCTGAGATGGCACCCCATCTCCTAAATACCACACCACACCAACGGGAGGACGTTTGAGCTTTTGACAGATTTAATGTGCATCGCTGCCCTACACGGCGGGTCTTTAGTGGTACTGAGCTGGAACTCGTGACAAAGCCAACCATGATCCGATACCTAGATCACTCGGCTACCGCGGCCACCAGATAATGTTGAAAGAGTGCAAGATACTTTTTCCGCATTCCAAGAAAATCGACGATTTGTGCTAGTCGTGAGCTTATGTTACTTCAGTCTACCATATAGACTGTGTTGTATTTTAAACCCTACAAATTCAAAACCTTGCAAGCATTGAGCCATAGCGACGAGTTGCAATGTCTAAATTATGCCGTAACATGAATGAAACTATTCAAAACGATCATTTTTTCAATTAACTCGTATTTACGTCAAAAAACGTTACGTAAGAAAAAAAGTTCATATTGTATCTTTACAATAGCATATTAATTAGTATATTCTGTTTATTCATCTGGAAATTATTAAATTTTGTAATCCGGTAATTTATTCCTAATAACCCTGTACTTCAAATACAAATTGAAATAGTGCATTATAATTCAAACCTTAGCATCTAAAAATATGATATGTCAAGCTAAAATATTTCATAAAAAAACACAAGATATATTTGATTATTAATTACAAACTTAACACACATTTCGGTTCTTTATTATATTCATCGAAAAATATATTATTGTATTATATCCTTTATTATATTTCTTGCATCAGAGAATTATAGCCCAATAAATACATTTATTGAATGCCGTAAATTACAGTTACAAGAAATATCACTTATACACGAGAGATGTATTAAACTCATAATCCAAGAAAAGTGTCAAAAGTTGCATTAAATCAAAATGTTATTTACAGAAATGTGATTGATTTTGACTCTAAGTAGAGAATTCATTGCAGTGTTTAAGGGGGGTATTTTGGTTTCAGATCATCAATCATACTTTCTTAGAGCTATTTATGGATCTTTAATGAGTCAAGGGAAGAAACCTGTCAAAATTGTCCCCATCATGGCTTTTGCTTAGTTTTATACACACCTGAAAAACATTTTCTGTAGAATGTATACCTTAGATTAAATTTTCCAGTTTCTGAGAGTTTGTGTATCACACTTCAATAAATAATAAAATGGTACTCTTATTTATCTTTATAAAACCTATATTTTTAGAGTGCCTGGTTCGTTAAACTATTTTCTTAAAATCGCAATTAATACTGGATGATGTTAATCGGTTGACCGATTTATTATTAAATCTGCACAGCAACGATTGACACAAATGAAATCATGGGATGAAAAACATTTTGTTTAGAAAAATGGAATATTATATTTTTTTTTAGAAAAGCTCCAAATCTAAACCTTCTACAATTCGACTTCATCATATTTTGCCTAGGAACACCCACACCATACGATGATGGATACCACTTCCTGAAACCCTTTTTTCACAAAAAAAAATCATGTTAACCATCACCGACGCGATAATCGTCAGGGCTAGTACACTGGCTCGTCGGCCAATGTAAGTTTGGCATCTGTTGTTATCGTTGGTTATCCTCCAATATCTGACTATGTCAAGTAATATACAAAAAATAATTGATTGTTGTTGTTTCGAATCTCAGATTGTGTCTAGAATTGGTATACAATCCCCATGGACCCAAAAAATTCTAGAAATTCTAAGAACAGAAGAGGGTCTAGAAAAGTGATACTCAACTTGCGGCTCGCGGGTCGCATGCGGTCCACCGAGTACTTTTAAGTGGCTCGGTCATGGCCCATTGCTCAGAGAAATTTACTTATTTAAGAACATTGCATAAAAAATTTGGGGGGAAATTCTTTGTTCAGAAATCAAATATATCAATTTTGCTTTTTGTTGTCGGTGTCGTACGGGTATGAATTGATATTCTTTTTCTATTTGGAACGGTTACGGTTAGTGATAACAGACAGTTGTGTGTCAATCAATAACAGTAGACAATTGTGTCTCAGTCAATAGGAGTCAATTGTGACAAATAATAGTGGAGTAGCGACAATTTTATGGGCGGGACTAATTTTTAATTGTCTTTCATATCTTACAAGCGAAAAATATTCAAAGAAAATTTATGATTTAAAGACGATTGGGAAGTTGACTATTTTGTAGTGAAAAACAAACATGGGCCAATAATTGTTTGATTTATAACGAAAGTGCTGTACTTAAAAAATACCAATAAACAGGAATCATTCAATGACACTTTTCCTCGAAGATCTCATTCAAGAGGGGATAAAAAGGCTTGCTTTCTTTGTGATATTCCAACCCTTGGGAGAATATCTCTCGGAGTGTCAGCGTGAGCAAGAGGTGTAAGATTAACGAAAGAACTAAAATGAAACATAATCTTAATTTATCTTTATTAAGATTTTCAACTTAAACTTCTAACAAATTAAATTATAATAATTAATGTGAGAAAATCTACCATGGCAAAATACGCAACACACAATATATATAAATAATAACGACTTAACCAAACTCGGACCACTATCAATATATGAATAGCCTAACTTCAATTCCAATACAATCACTGATTCTAATATTAAATATTCAATCCTACCTTGTTGCAGTCTGAAGAATCAATCTCTAATATTATTAAGGCAATCTTGTATTTACTTGCGTGCACTGGTATGAACCCTTGGTTCTCTAGATATTTATCAATTATAAATTCTAATCACCGCCACGTATCTTTATCCAAACTTGAACCACGAACTATATTAACTTTTCTCTACTTGCCATCAATTGTCATACATTGCCATATCGCTTCCTCTAAGTTCCGATATTTAAAAGCTTGTTAATTTGCATCTTTCATTCACACTTCACTTCTTGGATTTGGTTGTAACAGAGTCGCCATTAATACAGGCTCAAAGAACCCAAAGTAAGTGTGACAGAAAAGACGCGTGAGCCCGTCACATCTTGAATAATCTTTGCTTGCAACGAAGTTATTTGTCCGAGGTAATATCACAGCGGTAACAAAGACAACCTATGAAGTTTATTGTATTATTGGTAATCATATGAAACCGTTTAATGATGTAGAAATTGTGAAAGAGTGTTTCTTAAATGCTTCTAATTTAGTTTTAGTGGCAAAAATAAAAAATATAAAAAGAAATAATTAAGAGAAGCAAAAAAGGAGTTATAATATTTTGATCAATTTTTCACATTTTAAGTTTACTATGTTATCTTGGGCTTAAAGCCTTCCTTCCCCCTCCCCTTCCTCGTTTGTCCTCATGCTGCGGCCCAGCAGGAAAAAAGGTTGTGTACCCCTGGTCTAGAAGGAGACCTTGTCCTTTTTTTAAAATCCAAACAAGTCAAGATGTAAGCAGGGGTGACAACTCGTAAAAACACCAGTGGAACTCCGGAAATGTCTTCTGGCCCTGACGAAAAAGAGAGGCATTTATATGGCCGCTCACAAAGCGCAAGAAGGCAGTCAGGTATTTACTAAGCATATGCCTGAATGAACCTCCTGGAATTTTTCCAAAGTACTAAGGATTAATAGGAGGTGTTCTTCTAAGTTGATTGAGTCCAATCTTCCTAGGGGGGATAATTCGCTGAATGTAAGAGATCCAGTTGGGCCCACCCCCGCCTCTGCCACAGTCCTGGCTACGAAATCGGCTTTCACATTACCATTGATCCCCATGCGGGAAGAAAACCATTGGAAATGTGCACTGTGATTAGATGAAATCCGATCAAAACTAGTATGTGATCCCATATAGTTCATTGTAAGAGAATTCAGCACTAGAATGTTGTCGAAACAAAGATCTTGTCTGGAAAGGTTCTAACAACGAAAAATAGTTATGAATTTGTCTATTAATTGATGTAAATTACAGACTCTCTTATCTCACACAAGTAAAGGTAAATGATGTGACATCTTACATGTTGAGGAAGTATATTTTAGTAGCCTTTATTATTAACAAGAGGAAGAATGGACCAGCTTTTCACATACTTATGTTGTGCAAAAGGTTTCAACTACACTACCCCATTCTGACACTCTTAGAAACAGCATAGTTGTAAATAAATAAGGGCAGATATATATATAAAGGGGGAACTAAATCATTAAAATCCCTTTCAAGCTAATTTATCCATCAGTTAATCACCGTTTTTGTCAACAGTGTCTGTGTAACAGACTCCAGATAAGCAATAAATTTTGCAGCAATAAAATTTTCATAGCTATAATTTATAAAAAATAAAATACTATATAAATTGATGCCATAATAGTTGATAACGTCTTAACTAAATATTTACATCCAGTTCTAAATTTTTGAACATTTTCTATAAGTAAACTTTCTTGCCATATCCTTATAAATCAACTGTCTTCAACCTTCAGAACTTCGTGAACCCCTGATGGTGTAATTTTATATTTGGAGGAGCTCTAATATGATTGACTACTATATGATGAACTATTAAAATTGCACTGTCCCTCATTTACATCTACCCTTAGATATGTCCATGAAAATGGAAAGGAACTTAACAAAAGAAAGAATATACTATCTGAACAAACTTAAGTATTATTCTGCCAATTTACCATTATTGCCAACTCCCGGCTTAAAATGTCGCTACATACACCAATAAAAGTAGCACAAAAGTCGCCAACATTAGAGGGAATTTCACTAAAAGTAATAGCTAAATTTTTTTTAAAAAAAGTATAATCCATATTTCATAATATGTTTTGCTACGCATCATTTTTGAGAAGTTGGATATTCATAAAAATATAAATAATATCCCAAATTTTTCACGGATCATAGGTTGGGGACTGTTGTTGTAAACATTATTTTCAAATAGTTATTGGATACTCAAGAGAGAGTTCACTATTTACTCTTTTTTCTTCTTGCTTCTATAATGAATGGATAAGACAATTAACTAAAGGAAGTATTTTAATTTTTTAAACGTTATAGCTATATGCAAATAAAATTTAATTTTATAATTTATGTATAACCGAATAAACGAGGAAAAGTAAATATTAATCTCCCGTACCGAGAAAATTCCCCTAAAGGAATTTTGACAATATTTTTCCTTAACATCTCAACTGACAACTGAGTAAACATTTTTGGTGAATCAAAAACAAATAAAAATGTTTTAAAAATTCTGTTTTAGATCCATAAAACAAAAGATGCAAGCTTCTTCCAACATTCTAATTTCCAGAACCCTACTTTTTAATAACTAATTTCATTCCATGATGTGTAAGCAACTCAGCTTACTTTATTTTCTGGGCTTTTGCTTATTAAGCATACTTTCACCACTGCACGCACGGAAGTTAATTGCATTACGACCAGCTACTCCTCCATAACACATGACAAGAAATCTCAATTTAGAAATAATCCGTCATCACTACATCCATTCTACGGCAGCATCACGTCTTTTTCGGAACGACGCTAGTTTTTCTTTGTTTGCTCCCATCTTTCCCTTTCCCGCGCGAGCCATTGTTCCCCGAAACCTTTTGGGGGGCAAAAGAACCTTTAATACGTCTCAGAAGTTTAATCAAGGCTTACATCTTGAGCGCGTTTGCACGCTTCAAGGAACTACGAAAAGCCGCTTAATAAATTGGCGGGTAATTGCCAAATCTTAATAATAGTTATTATTTTTGATTATTAATTACCGCTCGGAAAATGTGCCCATGCTTGGAGGGATATTTATTTAATACAAAAGACAGAGCAGATTAGTTTCAAAGAATTAACTTTTAAAGAAAATTTTTAAGAACTGAGTCGGAATTTGTGAAAGATTTGCCGGGAGATTACTGAAGAATATGCGTAATTAAGAACGTTGTGTGCTAAAAGCTTTCGTTTCAAGTAGAGTGAGGGGTTTGTTTGCTTTAATTTTCTGTTCGTTGAAACACGGCGCGTTCAATAATTTTTAACATTACTTCTCTGTGCAAGTGATAACCCGTCTTTTAATTTTTTAATTTTCGTTAAATACATCCAAAATTCAGTTAATTATAGGTAAATGACTAATAGCGCTGTAATTAAAGCTATCAACTCCGTAATTGATAATAATTGATTAGAACTGAAAATTAAACCCTTTATAGGGATTTTAAGTTAAAAAAAATTAAGTGGTTCGTTTCTCATGGGCGACTCAAATATATTTGCATGCCATTCAAAGTTTATCAATAATGTCTCTCACAAATGATATGGACTTTCATTAAAAAATTAAACAAAAGTCTTCTCGATGATTCCTTGGTAATATCGTATTTTCTACCAAATCTATCGGTAAGGGCAATAAATATGCCAATCTGGTCTAAAAAATTTGAAAATAATTTAAATGAACACTATTAAATTATATTGAGCATTTTTTTTTTTATCATGTGACAAAATTTAGCGCTAATAAACAAACTTCAACTTCGATATAATCAGAATGAAGGGCTTTCTTGTACTTAAAGTAATTACATTTCTAAGCTTTCTAAATCCGTGGCACTGACAAACACCCTCAGATAACCTTATGGTCAAACATCATAAGAGTCCTGTTTTCGGAAAAGCCCAAGTCGCCATTACTTATTTTATAAAATAGTTTGTCCCTTTATCTATTGTCGCTTTTTCTACGTATCACTAACTTTAAAGTCCTATAAAGCGAATTCTTTCCTGCTGTTTACTGACAGGACATTTAATGGTCAATGTTTTATACTTCCTTTATCCTCGCTAAATGACCGCAATTTATTTCAGCATCTGTTGCAGTCTATAAGATAGCCAAACAGTCTTTTGTTTCAAAGAATTTATTTTCCTTTCGCTCAAAACAGGTTCAAAATATTTTGATGTTACTTTTTTTTAAATTCATTATTCCATATTCAATAAGGCTATAAAAAGAGATTTAGCAGAGAAGGAAAGTTTTTAGTCATGCCAATCGATTAGTATTTTATTTCGTAAAAAAAATTACTTTTCTTTGTAATAAATTTAAAATTGTATCGTATAATCAGTAAAAATAGTTTAATCATTGGTTTAAGCAAGTCTTTCGATATTAAACTTTAAATCGCTCTTAAGCTTAGTGATTTGTTTGCTGATTTTTTATTCCAGTTAAGCATTTATAATTATTCTATGTTTTGGTATGAAAAACTTATATGTATATTTTCAGTAAACTTATAAGAATTCGGATCATGATAAAAGTATGTTTTAAATGTTTTCAAGAAAACATTTTTCAACTAATAAATTGCTACGATTTGTACTTCAGAATCGTTTTCTTTTATTATTTAAGTTTTGCTACAGCTTCTGATACAACGATGATGAAAAAAAGAACCAATATCTTACTTTTATGAATTTTATGGTGTCTGGTAAGTGTTGCCTCGATAAACTCTGGAGCTGAAAATTAAAGAAATTTAAGTTTCAGTTGATTGTCGTTAAAAATACGGGACTTATTTTAGGCATATACTAGAGTCTCGAAAACTCGGCCTAATGTGAACTGAAGGATGACTGAGTTTGTCATAATGCCGGATTATGGAGGATAGGATTAAAAAAAATAAGTACGAGTATTGCCTCAATAAAACATTGTATTTAGGGATTGCAATATCGGACCTAAAATCCAATACCGGTGTTCGGTATTTCTTAGATCTTAATACCGGGATACCGGTAGTAGAAATTTTAGAAAAAGAAAGAAAACACCGGTGTTGTTGTTGTTTTTTGTTTTATTTGCCAGTTGTTTTATAAGAGAGTGTAAATATTACAAAAATAATTTGTAATTTATAAATTATAACAGTATATAAAGTATCACACACAAAAAAAGAAAACGAACATCTTATTTACACTGTGTCACCATATTCTTTTCATCACATCAATAATGAAACCAATCCAAAGTATTATCAAATGATTTTTTATGTTCCGTAAAGTTATTCTTATTCATTATTATGGGTTAATATTTATGAGTATATATATATAAGGAATACGAAAAATATTTTGAACCCTAAAATATGATAGGCACAAATACAATGTGAATAACAAACTCAACGATTTAAAATATATCGAAAATGTATGTTTATCGAATTTAAAATATGTTTTTACAGATACGAATATCAGACTACGAATCCTGCGCGTGTGTAATATCCCTCTGAGCTATAATAGGATAATTTTGGCCCACCTTCTTGGATGATTCTCGTATTTATCACTTCTCTTGATTGTACAGTGCAACTTTATATCCCCAGTCCAATTAATTTTGCCATTTAGGGAGACACATAAACAAAAACGTATACTATTTTACTATGTTAGCGATTCCTGAACATATAAAGGAGACAATTTTAAATGATTTCTAGTAAATACCGAAAAACCACCAGTATTTAAACTTATGAACACCTTTATTACAAAATTGTACAAATGGCTCAAAATACCGGTATTCGGTATCCCGGTACACCTGTATTGGAATCCCTAGTGGTACTGCACTTGTATTCTCAAGCAAACAATATGTACAACAGAAAAAAACTAACAAAATACCTTTCAACAAAAAAAAGTGCTTTATGAAAACATAGAGGATTTACTACATGAAAATGAATATTACGGAATACACAGTATATAATAATTTATCTAATCAGAGACACCTCAAAAAATATTTAATGAAGCATAAAAGCTGTCCATAAATAAAATAAAGTAACCGACTCAGCAAAAATTGACTACTTTTTTATGTGGGCCTTTTTCGATCTGCAAAGATGTGGCCGAGTTATCTGGACTATCTTGTTATTGAGTGCAACATTTCGGAACTCTAATGAATTAGATATGCACAGTACAGTGCTTTTCAAACTTTCAATACTGGCACCCCCTTTTTCAATCACAGTTTTTATCGTGCCCCCTTATACATTAATAATGTACTGAATGCAATAATACTGCACTTTGACAATAAAGCAACAATCTTTATTATAAACCGTACAAAATCATGACATAAGTATTAAATTTTGTAAATGTTACTTTTAAGCAAAAAAAATTAAGCAATAGGATAATTATTACGTTATTTTTCCTTTGTCTAATTTTTAAATTGGAACATATTGCAAAATGCGGTGGTTGCTTAGAAGACAAAATATAGATATCAGCTAAATATAGAAAAAAAACTCGGAGGGTCAATTTCTAATCTTAATCATTCCTTATAAAAGCTTTGCTCTGTAAGACAAGCCCATGGAAGTCGCTAATACTTATTAAATTTGTTCTTAATTTAGTATCAATTAATTAGTTATAAAATACTCTGCAGCACTGATACATTAAAAGTATACCGGCTGAAGTACCCTCTCTTTGCACGAGTTCATTTATAAGAAAATTAAACATTATTGATATAATCGCTGAATTGTAAGCAGAGTAAAGCCAAGTGCGCGACAGTGTTTATAAAAATGTAAAATGATTCTTTTAAATGATATTGCTCAAATTATAATTAGTTTTAAGCGAACTGTAATTTTAAGCCTCATAGAATTAGGATTTAGAATTGATGTTGAATAATGAACAATAAAAAAATTCTGATGAAGAATAATTGTATTATTTTTAATATTTAAAGCGAAAAGACTTCAACATGTTTTACCCTGGAGCAGACACGCACTCGATACTAATGATCAAACGGGTTTATTGTGAGTCACCCCAATCCTTTTTTTATAATTATTTTTAGAGTACACAATAAAAATCGTAATTCCAGTGAATAATTTAATTAAGAGAAAATATACTCACCTACTTTCAAGGACACAGAAAATATTTCGGAAAAAAAGTTATCACACCGGGAACTCAGTCAAAAAACAAGTACCTTAAGATTGTAAAAAAAACATTTTTCACTCCCAAAAACAAGAGGGAGATATGTGACAAAATATATTTTAATTCACGTTAAGACTGTCAAACAGGAGGACAGTGTGTGTCAGGGCAATTGGTAACAATTAAACAGTTTTGCCAGAATTACCGATTTCGTGCACTCTGTGTTCGTCGTGACCGCTCCCGGATTAAAAGTGTATTTATTACAATATGGTTGTTCTGAAAAAATTATGTAAAACATTTTTCATTATGCTTTATATGTTTGGGAATACTCATAAAAATAAATCTTGGCCTAGTAATCCTTCAAAGTGTTCTCTGTGCTTTTTCAAAAATCGTAAAAATATTTTACAAGGAAAAAAGCGCAGCAGAAATAGTTTATTTACAACTTCCCTAAATGAAAAAACAAATACATAAGAGCAGAGACGTAACTAACCGTACAAGTAAGTTCGAAGGTCAAACCACAGCAATTACATTCTGCTGCCTACAGCTGATGGCAATAATATAACAGTGATGAATTTTTTATCTTCCTTAATTTTTTTTTTTTTTGATTATGGATCTGGTTTTTTTTTTTGAAAGAGTAGCATTTTCGGTTTGAAAAGAAAACGTAATAAAAAAATCTCTCTCGTCATTATATTACAGCAAATCAAATAAAATGTTTTTATTTGGTTATAGTATCAAAGATAGCTAATGAGGTTTTGAAGTAGAAGTTTTTATTTTTCATGACGTAATATCGCAGATAATATATATAAATCATATCAGTGTAAATATGTATTTTTTATTATGTCAGAAAGTATTTTGTTTTACTTCATTCCAGTAAATAAATTTTTTTAATCTTTTATTTTCGATATGCTCGCGCCCCCCTTGTAGGTTTATCGCACTCCCCCGGGGGGGTGCGCCCCGAAGTTTGAGAAACATTGGTACAATACATAAGTTGATACAATGCAAAATAATAATAATAATAATAACATTTAAAGTACATTAGCAAGATCATGAGAGCTGCTAATCAACAAAGAAAAGTCTGGATGAGTGAGTAAGTGTTTACTTACACCACAGCAACGGGCATATGTATTATCCACCTGAGTCTTGATTCGGCATAAACAATGATTCCCGAAAGATATTATAGATTTGAAGAACACCAGTAACTCTATTTCAAGCTGACAATATTACTAAAAGATAGCTACAGTAGTGCAGGTACTATGGTTTGGGCTGGGATATTAGTCGGTGGCCGAACTGACCGCCACTTTCTTCGCCCCAGTTCATTAACAGTACTTGTGGGAATGCCCCTGGATTCCACCCTGGACACCAAGATTGATTTGAGGCAAAGAACGACCAGACGACATTTTTACAATAACAAATTATATTTATTCACTTGAAGGTTCACTCAAAGATTAATCAATAAGTCTACTTCAATGTGATTGACCCTTACTGTTAAATTAAATCACGAAATATGATACTAATCAGCTATTAAACTCAATATCGAACGAGGTTACCGGAATAAGAGGATCGAGAGATACACGCAATTTGAGTTACTAGCATTCATTCAATTTCCACTAACTTTATTATATATTTACTCTTATGGGATTATAATCTAGATTTAAATCTCACCTTCCTTTTACTACCTCACTTTCCAGACGTATCAAACTTCCCATTTGTAGATCACTGCCTAGTGATCAGCGAGACGCTAATCGCACAATCAACTTGAATCATCTTAGAACTTCGTCAACCTATCTCTTGGCGTAATAGCCTACTGTTAACTTACAACACTCTCCTTAAATACTTTGACTAATTTGCATATCCCGGTTTCTTCTTTTAGAACTGGTTGGAAATATACGCGAATTTACAATCCCCAAACAGGCTTAAGAGTATTGGTGATCAAGTGCCGTACAGATCCGTCACATACTTATTTATTAGGGTGTAATATGAGAAATCGCGCTTCCACACCACAGTTCCAGGGCTCAAATCCCGGGCTGGTCGAGGTCGACTCAGCCTTTCATTCCTTCAGTGGGTCAATAAATGAACATCAAGCTTGCTTTGTAAATGAACATTGAGGGTTTCGCATCAGACTGACGACTCGACCGAGACATCTGCACACGCACCCTATCCCTAAGGTCACGTAAACTGAGATAGCCACAGTAAGCCTTGGTCCTCATGAGCTGTTGCGCCACTGAGTTCAGTTCAGTAATATGGGATACAGATCCATATGTTCGCTTATATTTGACAGTTATGGGTCCTTATGCTCTATTGATCGACGATATGGCACGAGTACATAAATCTCGCGAAGTCAATCAATACATGCAATTCGAACACTGTTTCGATTGGAATGGCTCACACGTTCACCAAATTGAATCCAATTGAGCAAGTCTATATCATACTTGGGACACGCCTTTCCGTTCTGTGCAATCCTTAAAACGGTAGTGACTTAAGTAAATGGATACAGATCTGAGACAAAGTGTGATTGGTGATATGCTTGCAGATATGAATCGTCACCGCCAAGCTTGCATCTCCAGTAAAGTGGCTACATGCCTACCGTTATGGTATCCGACTACGTTCAGAATCGTGATTTTACAAAAACGTACCAAAAAAATTTAAAAAATATTTAGTGTGGATGACAGTAGATGACAGTTTATTTTTGGGAACCTGGACTGATAAACAGTCCTCAATCCCATATCATGATGTCTTTGATGCAGGACTTGACTTCGTTGGTTTTCACAGTCTGCGGAGTGACATGTCGGCGATTGGCTGTGGCGATGGAATCCGGGAGGAGGGGCTTAGAGATGACTACTTGGAGTTAAAGTTTTATGCGGTGCTGAGAGCTTAGGACTGCTCTCTCAGTAAGTTGGGGGTAGAAGTGAATTTAGCCTCAGGCTTGCTGCCCATGGGGGTAAAAGATATAAATAAATACTTGTCCAGTGGGGTGTAGAGATTAAATAAATATTGAAAGAAAAATAATAAAAAAATTTTAAAAAATTTACTAGGGTGCAATAATTAAAAATTATTGCAGGGATAAAAGCTAAGGCGGATTGTAAGAATCCAGAAGGATTCTTCTTGGCCTTTGGTATTATCGTTACAGTTGTAATCGTTTAGATTTAACATATTTACATTATTAGTATTTGGCAAATTATCGAAAAATTTATAGCTAATTTTTGAATATGAGCTTTAAAACTAGTGATTTTAAGAGCTTTATTTATGCGATCATTTTTCATGTAGCGACAGGCATTTACAATCATTCTAATATATGAATTCTGCAGAGTATTTAAAATATTAATATTGGTTTTAGCAGCATAACACCATACTGGACAGGCATAAGCGAGTATTGGACGCATAACGGCTGTATAAAGAAGCACTTTGTTATCTCTACTTAAATGTGAGTTCCGGGAAATTAGGGGGGAAAATTTAAACATTATTTTTCGGAACTTATCGCGAACGTGTAAAATGTGTTGCTTCCAAGTTAAGTGTGAGTCAAAAATAACGCCAAGATACTTGGTATTCTGAGACCAGGAAAATATTTAGTGTCACTTAGATTAGAATACATGCATATAAAATTATTTTAAAAATACTGGTATTTTAAATATACTGGATAATAAATATTTTATTATATTAAAAAAATACTGGTATAATAAAAAATTATTTGAATGCAATATTTTGGCAAAAAATGAAAATGGAATTACTTATTTTCAAGACCTTTCTAATATGGAGTAAGCAAGTAAGTGAATGTTCGGCTACATGGTGGCTTTTGGCGACGGACCTCGTAATTTTGAGCTATGGTTAAGTGACGACACCTGTGCTGGCACTACGCTACCACGGCCACCTTCTTTTACGGAAAATGCTTGTATAATGAGACGAATCTGTACGGAACCTTTCCACTAATCTTCTTACGCGTCTTTTTGGGGAATATAAACTCGCGTTTATTTCCAATCAACTCCAAAAAGATGAACGGGATATGCAAAATAGATAAGGTATTTAAGTCGAGAGTTGTAAGCTAGCAAGGTAGATGATGGAAGGCTATTGAGCCAGCAACTTTAACCGCAATATTAGAGGATTCCAGGATATTCGAATCGTGAAGACGTCGTGCTGCTATTTGAAGGAATTACCAGAAAGCTGATATAGCCAGTGGTAAATATAATTTACGTACGCTTAAAATAAGCGTCAGTTTAAGTCAATTAGTTAAAGTTAATGAAAGTTAAGAATTCGAGTACGTGTGTATTTCTCGGATCTCCTATTTCAGTAGATTTTACTTGATCTTAAGCGTAATTATTAATTAGTTGCATCATTCGTAATTTAATTTAGTATAAAGGTAAATCCCTTTATTGGAAGTAACATAAAAGTATTATATGTTATCAGAGATTTTTTTGAGAAATTGAAATAATAAATAAATATTATTATTATTCTCAAAATGGCTCTTAGTGGTTCTTTGCCTCAAATTAATCTTGGTGTCCAAGGTGAGACCCAGGGGGGTCTCCACAATAACAATAATATTTTACCTAGATATAGATCAACCTCTGTACAGAGCCTGAACTAGGAATTTTGAAGAATTTAAGTTAGAATTGGATTTATCCATATTTTATACATCAGAGTGTAGAAATTTTAACAAAAACAAAAAAATCACCAATAATTATTTTAATTGGTATTATTTCTGAAAATATTGTGAGTTTTTCAAAAATTCTAGCTCAGAATCTCTTAAAAAGTCTTAGCTATACAGAAGCAAAATATTATTATTATAGCAGCATTTTTATGAAACAAGAGTGTTTTTTTTTAAAATAGGCAATTCTGAGTTCATTTTTTTGCCAAAATATTGTGCTTAAATATTTTTTTTTTTATTCTAATACTGTCCTAAAAACAGTCGGCTCAGTAGATAATCGAATAACTTAAATGATTGCAAGCAAACATTTTTCTCACAAGTTAGAGATATAATTATTTACACTGCATTATTGAAATCTAATTTTTAATCCTCTCTTACTTTGCGTGGCATTGAGATTTCCATTCAATATCCTGCAAAAATTCCATAGCTTTTAAATAAGTTTTTATTTTTTTTACTTGTTGCTTTTTTTTACTTGTTGCTTTTTTTTTCTTTTTAAGCTAGATGTGTATGAAAATAAATTGATATTTCAACAAAATGAAACCAGCGTCTAAATATAATTTGTTGCTATACCATTAAATCAAGGAGCAGTGATTTAAGGTATCCGACTACGTTCGGAACCGTGATTTTGCAAAAGCGCGTAAATGGATAGTTTTCATGATATTTAGTGTCACTTAGATTAGAATCTATGCATAAAATTGTTTTAAGGACATTTTGACAAAAAAATTTATTTAAATATAACATTTTGGCAAAACATTAACTTAAAATAATCTTTTTTTCAAATGTTCCCCTTTTGTGAAAAATGCTTCTATTATAATAATATTTTGCCTGTATATAGCTCAGACCTCTCTACAGAGGCTCAACTAGAATTTTTGAAATATATAACTTAGAAGTGGGTTTACCAATGTTTTACGATAACAGAGGGGAGAATTTTTAAGAGTTGTCACTCTGAAAATAATGTGAATTTTTCCAAAATTCTATAGTTCAGACTCTCTGGAGAAGTCCTTACTTTATATCAGCAAAATATTTATATTTTAGAAGCATTTCTTATAAAGGAAGAACATTTTAAAAAATTCACAACATTTTCAGAGTTACCACCAATTGAAATAATTGTGGTCGTTTTTTTTTTAAATTGTTCCCCTCTGTTGTCATAAAATATGAATAAACACACTTCTAAGTTATATATTTCAAAAATTCTAGTTGAGGCTCTGTAGAGAAAGTCTAAGCTATATACAGGCAAAATATTATTATAATGCAGAGTGTTTTTTTTTCAGGCATAGAAGTTTAAGTTGGCATTACTTTCCAAGATGGCGACCGATTTAACAGCTGTCAAGTGATTTATTCTCAGTTTGGTTTGGCAATTCATCATGAATAGACTCACGCCTGAACAACGCTTTCAAATTGTGCAATTTTATTTCGAAAATAATGGGCGATTTTCATAAGCGAATTTTGTTTAGCGATGAAGCGCACTTCTGGTTCAATGGCTACGTCAACAAACAAAACTGCCGCATTTGGAGTGAAGCTAATCTACAAGCGTATGTCGAAACACCGTTACATCCAGAAAAACTGACTGTTTTGGTGCGCTTTATGGACTGGTGGAATCCTTCTTCAAAAACGCTGGCCACAACGTTACAGTCAATGGTGATCGGTATAGAGCCATGATTACTAACTTTTTCATTCCTGAATTGAACAATCATGATGTCCAGGAGCTGTGGTTCCAACAAGGCGGCGCAACATGTCACACAGCTCGTGCCACAATCGATTTATTGAAAGACACGTTGGGTGACCGCCTAATTTCCCCTTTTGGACCTGTGAATTGGCCTCCAAGATCTTGTGATTTAACACCGATAGACTATTTTTTGTGGGGCTATGTAAAGTCATTGGTCTATGCGGATAAGCCAAAAACGCTTGACCATTTGGAAGACAACATTCGCCGTGTTATTGCCGATAGACGGCCACAAATGTTGGAAAAAGTCATCGAAAATTTGACGTCCAGATTGGACTACATCCGAGCCATCCGTGGCAGTCCTATGCCAGATATCATATTTAAAATATAATGCCACAAGATTATCTTTCGAATAAAAAAAATCATGTCAATCGAATAATACATCGTTGTTTTATTGCAATTTAAAGTTCCATACCTCTAAAAAAAACACCCTTTAGAAGCATTTTTCACAAAAGGAGAACATGTGGAAAAAAGATTATTCTAAGTTAATTTTTTGCCAAAATGTTATATTTAAATAAATTTTTTTGTCAAAATCTCCCCTTAAAATGATTTTATGCATATATTCTAATCTAAGTGACACTAAATATCATGAAAGCTATCCATTTATGCGCTTTTGCAAATCATGGTTCCGAACGTAGTCAGATACCTTAAGCAGATTTATCATCAAACGCGTGATAACTACAATGATTAATGCAGATATTTTATTTCATCTATTCATCCGAATCCTGTTCTCAAAGTCAACGCGACTGTCTATTATCCCTGTATGTGCAAATAAAATCTATGGGTCCGCCTAACGTAAACACCCGACATTAAACAACAGAGAATTGCAAATCGATGGCTGGGTATCTATATTTTTGTGCGCCAACGGAAATCAATTCCAACCGAGAGTTATCGGAAAACAACGCTTTCTTTCCACATCATTGTTTAGGTAAAACAAACCACCATAGTATTATTCCATAGATAAATATTATCCTGTTATCGTTCTCTTTGGAGTGGGTCATCTCTCCAAACTCAACAGTGGATGGACATTACTAAAGGACTGCTCTGAAAGAACTTTTGTTTAATTCGCTGGTACTTCAAAGGTGACTTTTTTTTATCTGTGAAACTATTTATTATTTGAAGAATGATAAAAGATAACTTTTTTGTCCTGACTATTGCTAATTTATATTTAATGGGGTCTGTGATTGTTTGCCATGTCGATTTGTTAGCCAGAAGTCAGTTTTTCACGTATTTGTGTAAATATATTATGAAAAAAATAGTTGGAATTTGTAAAAAATATGCAGATATTTTTTATGCATAATTTCCAAGGAAAATATATTGTTACAAATTTTGCGTAGTAAATGTTTAAAATAGTGTAACTAATTTATAGCTAGGTGTGTAATACACGCTAATATTACTTTCTGTTGTATTTATTTTATGCTAAAATTATAATATTTGCAAACAACGCCGTACCTTACATTATAATGGCGTTTAAATCGAAACTTGGCGAAATATTGGCGGAACAGCCAAGTTGTCATCATTTTCGGCGACCATTTCTGATATTTAGTTATGACACGAAATATCATAAATATTATCCATTTACACGCTTTTGCAAAATCACGGTTCCGAACGCAGTCGGATACCTTAAGAAGTACAAGAATTTCTAAACTAGAAGTATATTTATATATATATATATTTAGCCTTCGTCATTCTCCTTTGGGGTCGACTTTTGCAAAGATCCATTCTTGGAGGATATCTTCTCAACGAAATAAACATGCCTGCCAAATTTTGTCTGTAGGTATAACAGTTGAATGTTCATAAAAGGGAATATATTTTACCTCTAACAACCAGTAACCTCCCTCAGGAAGTCATTTCCACAAATCTCGTTGTTAGCATATCTTTAGTCAACAAAAGCGACGTGCCTGTCAAAATTAAGTTCTTTATGTCTTATTGTTCCGAAAATCTCATGATGAGTGAATAGATATAGATATACTTTTGCCGAAACTTTTACAAAAATTACTCTTCTGAGTTGTACCGGTTACATTAGTGCTTCTCAAGCTATCTATACTTGCGACCCAATTTTCAATCATAATTTTCATCACCCCCCTCCTCTCCTTATAATAACAATGTGTTGAATTCAATAATAATACCTTTTTTTGACGTAAAGCTTTAATTATAAACCATACAAATTATCAAGATAAGAATAAATTTTGTATAAAATTTTATGACATGTCCATAGTGCCACTGGTAATTATTAAACTTGTTCTAAACTTAGAACTGTTAAATTAATTATGAGACACATTGTGGAGTACTGATTCATTTATAAGTCTATTATATCAGTGTAAATGTGTATTTTATTTTTTATTATCTTAGAATGTATTGTTTTGCTTCCTGTCCATAAATTATTAATTTTTTTCAAATAATCCTTTGTTTTCAACTTTTCGATATATTCGCCTCTCCCCCCTTATAGGGTTATCACGCTCCCCTAGAGGGGCACGTCCCACAGTTTGAGAAACACTAGGTTACAATAAAAAATGATGAACTCAAACGTACATCTCTGGAATCGTAATAAATAAAAATCAAAATGAAATAATTAACTTCAGATTTAAAAAATAACACTATGAAATAATAAACATTTTGAAGATTTCAATAAGAAATACTGCAATGCTAGAAATTACATCAACTCTAAAATAACTTTTTGCAACATACAAACAAAAGAAAAGGAAAATAAATCTACTTAATCTCTAATGCATAAAAAAATCCATTAAAGCTTATTATTTTTTTCTGAGGTTTATACAATTTACTTAAATTAACTACATACATTCTGAATAAATTTTTTATGCTTAAGAGCATTTTACTCCTAAGTTCATTCTTTTTTTTTCCTTCAACCAGGATTAATTTTTTTAGACTTAGTCTATTATAGGAATTTTAATTAGATTTCTAAAATTCCTTTTTCTTCATTGCAAGTTTTTTTTTCTTTTCATCAGCAAATTAAAAACTCGAATAAAAAAAATTCTACTGTAATTTGACTTAGGAGAAAAATAATAATCTATATATTTTGACGTTATCGCATTCTGTGTTAATTACGAAAAAAAAAAAGAGAGATTTTTTTTTTATATTTTTATTAAGTTTACTATACTGTCTTGGTTAATTTTTTTAACATTCATATTTTTTTTTATTAGAAATAAAGGTATATTGCCCTTTTTTTCTTAAAATTATTTATAATTTACTTAGAAATCATTCTTACAATGTACGCGTAATGTAAAAGGTATTATACATTATAATGATATTATAATGTATAATATATTTATATGTTACATTATATCTCAACCTATCTCTGTGAGTTGTTATACAAAATAAAAAAACTTCTAAGAAATTAATATAATCATACATTTGCAGCAGATAACTCTTTTCATTTTCGAAGAAAATAATATTTTTTTTCTTTAAATTAATATACATAATTTGTTTCGTTTTTTTTTTTCAATCTGAGATGTACATGGTGATTATAATTAAAGTACATCTTTCAAAATGCTGTAAAGAAAGAGCCCCTTGTCATGAAGATTTCAAATTTAAATTGAATATACTTAAGCAAGAGGGAAACGGTAGAGCATAATTAAAAAAAAAAACTTCCATAGTTATTCAATAGATGGCGCTGTAAAATGCAAGATGGTACTCTGTGCCCATTGCAAAGCCAATGATACAATTGCTGAAGAGACATTTCGGAACTAATAAAGTAATCAGCAGGGGCGTAGCTACCGACGTATCAGCCATATCAATGATACGGGGCCCTCTAGAAACAGAGGCCCAACATGTGTAAGTACAGCTTCATTAACAGGGTTCTCATATCTAAAAAGGGACCTGAAGGAATTTTGATACAGGGCCCACTCAGAACTAGCTACGTCATTGATGATCAGGTATCATTTTAGAACAACCTTGTATTCGAGATCACCGGACCTCTATCCGTGTGACTTTTGGCTGGGGAATTTTCTTAAAAATATTGACTTCAGTGCAAATTTAGCTGACCTGGAGGCACGGATTACGCAAGATATTTATAACGTGGCCCAAGACACACCGCTCTATTGTTTATCGGTTTCAATTTGTGGGGGGAAATGATGGACAACTTATTGAACATGTCTTGCACTACAGTTAGCTGGCATTTTCACGGTTGCTTTTTATACTGTTTTTGACCAAAGAACAGTTAAAAACTGATTTTTCCCTTCCAATGTGGTACGACCTAGACGTGATGTGTGGACTTTTTCCCCTAACACTACTATAACTGTTGGAAGTTATCTTTTCCGTCAAAAAACCAAAACGAAAACATGCTCATTGTACAAAACAGTTGATGTAGCGGGCAACTAATACTAAAGCCGTCGCATTACATTCAAAATGCACTTATAACCAAATCAGCTTTCGTTTTGCCACTTTCAGCGCCATCTATTGATACATTGTGGAACTTTTTTCCTTATGCCGTACATTTTACCTTTCTTCAAGTATATTTAGCTCAAATTTGAAGTCATTCTGACCATTGGTTCTTTTCTTCACAGCTTTTGAATGTGGAACTTTAATTATATTCACCCTGTGTACACAATTTACTAGTAATAAATTGATTTTCCTGCATTGATTTCCTGGATTTATTGAAATGGTAGAAAAATGTGTGCAAAGTACATATATTTTATTCCAGATTAATAACATTTATCCAAACACGTTGGAAAGAACAAGTTTTGCAATTACAAAAAATGTCGTTGAAATTAAGACTTTTGTGACTAAAAACTGGTGGCATTTTGGTGACTTAACGACAAAAGAAATTAATTCCAGAGATTTATTACTACAGTAAACTCAAGTACTTAGTTAGATTAGATACATATAAGGTTGCTATTTTAATCGACTCTATTAAAATATGTATATTTATTGCTGAAATGAGGTTTTTAAGGATTAAAAAAATTAGACTGATAAATCAAACAAGGCAAATCTATGACATCATACCTCATTAGGGATTCATGAATTAAAAGTGTTTGTTATTTACCGTGTACCATTGTATTTTTCAAGTTGTTTATTTGTCATTGTGCTCCCAAATGAATGTGCGAATTGTTTATCATATTTTTCTGTTAAATAAATAATATAGTTTACTGAAGAATATTCATACAACTGTTTGTTAGTTGTTTAATAATTTCAGTAAATAGTGAACTGATTTTACGATTATTCAATGCCTTTCAGTATCTTTATTTGTTATCTATATATGCAAATATACTTATTTGTCACTTCGCTTAATTTGTATTTATTTTATATCTTTAATTTAATGGAGCGGCATTCAAATACCTGGCAACATCTTTTTCTACCTGCATTGGATAAATATTCTAGAATCTGGCAGCAGTTTTCTGCCTGTCTTCGTTAGATATGTAGTTCGAATATCGAAAAAAATAGATAGGTGGAAATTCAATAATTGCTTCGGTTGAACTTGAATATCTTGAATGCTGTTCTGTATTCGATGCTATTATTCTCAAGATTCAACTGTGATAACAGTGATTAAATTATATTTGCATAGTATTTTATGCAATATTCCAATAACTCATTTAAAACTTGACATTTGTGTTCGAAATCTTTTATTTCAGCCCAACTATTAAATTTAAATTATATCTCGATTTTATGTATACAGACTTTTAGCCACTTAACTGGTTTGCCCGTACATCGTACGGACTACAGAAAGTTGACCACAACCGGTTTGCCCATACAGGCGGGCACTGATATTTTCTTTTTTTTATCTTTGATTTGCACATATTTTTAATTCTTATAATGAGATTATTAGTTTTAGTGTTTTTAAGAGATATAATTTGTCCATGATACTGAAAAACTTCTCCTCAGAGATTTTCTTTGAGGGGAAGGAGAGTTTTTCATTGATAGCAGGGATTTGTATTCTTGAATATATTCCATAAAGAACAGGAATTGACAAGGAAATGTGCAATTTGTTGCTTGAAAAGAAGTTAAAATCGAAAGATAAACCAAAAAAGCCGATATTATATCCGTCCGAAATGCAATGTAAGACTGAGTATTACACCATACTTCAAACTCTGTATGGATTTATATATGCACCCACACAAAATCCTCAACCGTTTGAAAAAGAGGTACAAACATGAAATTTTTATAAGTATGAAAGAAATTCTCTTTTAAGATACATGAAACATTCTTCATAGCATGCAGAGTGTACTTAGAAAAACCAAACATTTATAGGGTTTTGTGTTCCACATTAAATAAAAATAGTGTGAAAACTTTAAAATTAAAATAAAATTCTTCCATTATCGTGTTCTTTTAAATATTAGGCTTAGTTATATGCAATAAAAAATATTCCTTTTGGGGAACATTTTGGCAAAAAAATAAATAAATAACCGCTTAAGGGATTAAATGCGAATACATATTAAGTGCATTGAATATATAAAGATGTGTAACACTTGTAATGTTTCAATATTTATGGAAAATCTCAGTTATGTATTTCAGTGGATAAAAAAGCCTTGATATATCAATATATATATATAATTCTTCCATGCATTCCACAGCAAACCACTTTTAAAATTGATGAAAGTACCAAGCTGATTCCTCCAATAACACTCCACAGGCAATTTCTAGATTAGTTTTATTAAAAAGTAAAGCAAGAAAAATGATACCCCAGCCAACATTAACTTCAATTATTGGTGTCCATCTCCTGTTCTTTTTCTAGTCTACAGCAAATTTTACCAGCATCCGTCATTAAAATCTCATCTTATGCAGATGGGCTCTTGACAGATTACGTACCTAACCGATTATTACATGTAATCTCGTGAAAACCAAGAACTTTTGGATTGGCCAGAGGAATATGACGTTGCCGTGACGTCACCAGATTCAGACGAAGTTTCGGCACGCGATCTGCTCATAGTGGATTAAAAATTGAAAAGCACTGTAACCGTAATGGCCGCGAGGTTAGTGATTATGAGATAGCTCGGTAAGGAATTTCAGGAATTTCTATTGCTAACGTGCATCATGCAAGTTTTTTTTTCTTTGCCTTATTTTTTGAATGAGGAGGAACTGGAAAAATTGGATAGATGCATTTCGGGATTATTTTGGGGGGATATTTTTCTCTGTGAGAGAAATCTGAGAGCTTATATCAATATGATGTGAGATTTACTTCTCCTTAGAGGTGATTACAGAAGTAACGTTGCTACAGTTGTAGTAAAAAATTGGTTGATTTATGAGATAATTTTTGAGTACTAAAATTAAAAGAAATTGTAAGAAATCATTTAAAGACTTTAAATAAGTAGTTTTTTCATCAGTGTTTTAATCAACAAAATAAAATAAACAAAAAATTGTCCAACTCACTGATTAAAATCGAAAGAATATGAAGTAGGGATTATAATATAAAAATAAATAATGTTTAAAAAAATTTAAGTCAATTCGCGCGCGTACGTATGTGAAGGTCTCCTAGGACCTCACTTTGAGAACGAGAATAAATAGGAGTCATGTAAGAACCAGTAGCCATTTTTATAAACAACTTTCTTTATTTGGTTATCTTATCCAAATAGAATCAAAGACTTATTAACAGATTTGTTTAAATAATATTATGAGGTTTTAAAGATAATATCCTTTAAATTAACTTAATTAATGATCTCATTAATTAACAATTAAATAACGATCACGCAGAGATTACCACGATAAGAGATCCCAGAATTATATTTAATAATGTTCTTATTGAACATTTAACTTTAATCTCACTCCTAAAACTTTAATAAGACTTTAAACACAAATCAATAGTTACCACTCGGAATCTCAATTCTTGAGATTAAATATCTCTGACAAGAAATCTTCAATTTAAATCCACGATAACTTTCTGCTTCAATCTCTATCTCCTACTGCTCTAACTTTACTATTTCGTTTGACTTAAATACTTAATCTAATCTGCATAACAAGGAATCCTGTCCGCTTTTTGGAGTTGATTGGAAATAGGTAGGGAATTAAATTTCCCTAAAAAGGTCGACTCAGAAGGTTAGTGATAAAGTTCCGTATAGATTCGTCACACGTAGGTCAACAAAGAAATTTTTTACTCGTTTATTAAATTTAATTAATGAATTCACATTTGAAATAACTGCAGTACCATCAAGTGTCATCCACTACAAGTTTTAAAAAAAGTATTTGAAGCCAAAAAACAATTCGTAAGGAAAACATACTAGCGGCATCTGTTATAGATAGTTCTAACTATGCTAGAAATAACGCAGATTAAATTTAAAATTAGAAGATAAAATTTAATTAATGAATTAATATTTGAAAAAAACTGCATTAACATCAAGTATTATCCACTACAAGTTTAAAAACATATATGTGAACTTTTTACTAACGATTAAAAATTTGAACAAGATATATATATATATATATATATATATATATATATATATATATATAGGGAACTAATAGTAGGAATCGAAGGAATTGGTTGAAGAAAAACAAAAAATAATATTTATGAAGGAATAAAGTGTCGGTTTAGTCAAACAGATTTTAATTTAAATAAATAAAGAACTGCTAAATAATAAATTACCATCAAAAAGATTGTTTTTGTTCTTAAATTATGTAATTCAGGTTTTAAAAATAATTGAATCCTATCAATAATACTGCTGTAAAATAGACTATAGTATTTATTAAGACTAAGAGAAGGTTTGTATTTGTAAAAATTCAGTTATCAAGTGCTTCATTAATTTAAGGTAATAAACTATATTTGGGACTGCGAAAAGCACTTCGCATTAGAGAGGTTATTTTACGAAGAAAATCGTGAAATGTTCAAGGTTTCAGGAAAAAATTCGTTATCTAGAAAAATTCGCGATACAGAGGTTCGTTATATAGAGGTTCGACTGTATTTTCAATTCTTATTGTGGAATTATTAGTATTAGTGTTTTTTAAGAGATGCAGTTTGTCCATGGTACTGAAATACTTCTTATCCGAGATGGAGAAGGCGGGAATTTTTCATTGAAGACTGATATATAGATACTTGAAAATATTCGATAGAACAGTGATTGGCAAGGCAGTGTGCAATTTATTGCTTGAGAGGAAATGAAAATGGAAAGATAATTCAAAACAGCCTATATTATATCTGTCCCCCATTGCAATGTAAGAATCAGTACTACACCATGCTTCATATTGCTTATATATGCCACCGTGCAACCGTTTGAAAAAAGAGAAAAAAATAGGAAATTTTTTGGGAATTATTTTAGGAGAGAAATTCTTTTAAGATTATGAAACATTTTTCATAGAATACAGAATGTACTTACAAAAAGCAAACTTGTAGGGTTTTCTGTATTCCACAATTATACAACGAAAAATAATGTGAAAATTTTAAAATTGAAAATTCAAATAAAATTCTCCCATTTTCGCGTTCTGTTAAGTATTATGCTTAGTTATATGCAATAAAAAAATGTGCCTTTTTTGAAACATTCCGGGCAAAACAAAATCACCGCTTAAGGGGTTAACAGTACTTTTAATGTTTACAAATATATATATATATATCTTATTTTTTTAAGACTAGAAAAATAAAATAATATTATATGTAAAACTGGATGGGGCAGGAGAGCAAGATCAATGCATGGAGTGCATGCATTCTGAAGCACATTTTATACATTATTATTAGGCAAAACTGATTGAGTCAAGTAAATGAATTTAAAATGTTGGCCAAGAAAAATAAAAAAATAATAATAAATCTGATACAATTGTTCAAAAAGCCTGAATTCCCTTAAAATTATACATTATATATTTACCGACGAAACTCTTAAATTTCAGGCATATTTATGATTAAGACTGTGTAAGTTACAAGAGCTCCCACTATAGCAAAGACAGAGCTTCTTGTGTAAGATAAAACGTCACATCCTGTAAAAACAAAGTCGGGTATATCAAGGATTTCTGTTCTGGAATTCTCCTCCGAGAGAAATCTAAAAGAAATCCACCTCAAATAAGCCTTTTCGTAAAACGTGTCCTTCAGTTTCTTCAGTTCAATAGGTAATGTCCCAGCAGTCCACAGAGTGCCTATCAAACACAAGAAAGAACATACACCGACAGTTGCCCCTTCTATTAGCTGGACTATGCCAGGGTCACCTATAAGATACCATCCAAGGATACTGTAGCAAGACATTGAAGTCGCCACGATCAAACAGAAGGAGGGTACAGAGAATATTTCTTGCGTAATCTTCAAAATTTCATCAATCTTTACCTTGTAGCGGAGAGCTTTAATTTGTTCTGACGGCCCAAATTGTTCTGGAGAGCTGAGAGAAATGTTACGGGTGAGATTTCTGATAGCGTACGAACACCGTACGCAGATTGTACAATACAAGGCAGCAATGAGACAGGGAAATGCTGGATAACTAGAAAATTTAATGTACTCTTTTAACAATATCAGCATTATTTGAGCCCACTGATTTTCTACTTCCTTTCCAAAAGCATACGCAGCTGCAGTAAGTTTCTTGTCACACAATACAGTGACAGATATAGCTTCAGCCCAAGGAATAAGGTAGATGACTAGCATCAATAAATTGAATAATCTTTCTTTAGTAGAAGAGGGTAAATATTGCAATTTGAGAAGCAGAGTACTCAAGCATCTTCTCTTACGACTCATTAAAAAATGCATTAAAAAAGTAAGGGTTAGAGCGAGTGTAAGAGTTAAACTTATTTTTAACCCATTTGGTTTGAAATTTACTATTATTCCAACCAAAAAGTCAACTGTTGAGAAAAGTAAAACAAAGCTTACAAATGGCCATACTTTCAACCTTCCTTGCGATGCTTGTACAAATCCAGCACAACAGACAAATATGGAAACGAAGCTTGGTATAGGGCTTTTAATTTCATTCCATTCTCTTTCTTCTAACAAACAGTTAGCATTATGTATCAATTTGGCTTTATTGAGGCGACTTTTACTTCGATTTACGTATAGAGAAGTTTTACATCCTTCATTTCTAACTAGAAATGTTTTTGACATACTGACTATTCTCAGTTAACCTGCTCTCTTTCGTTCTGAAAATCTACACTAGTCGCATTTTTCAAAGAAAACATTTAACTTATTTAATTTTATGTTTAATCACATACGTTTTATCAAAAAACAAATAAAGGAAAGTAGACAACAGTTTTCAATAGCGGATATCGTAAAGCTTTTCTAAAAAAATCTATAAAATTGTTTCAGCTATAAAATGAAGTTTTGTGTCATCGTTGTCATGACACAACGCAATTTTTGGTATTTAGTATTTAATTTTATAAGTACTTTACCTTACTAAAGCAATAACACATTTTTTTTCAATATCTATTCATAAATACCACAAACAACAATAGCTTGGCTTTAGGATACCCGGAATAAACGAAACAAAGCGAAAGATATTTGTGCATAAAAATAAACAAGCATTTACATTTCGAAATTGTAAATTTGAATGTGTTTCCGATATTTATAAATAAAGCTCTTATAATGAATAGCATTTAGATAAAAATGTATTTAATGATATGCCTATTTTTGCATATCCTAAAATGACTTTTTTTAAGTAACTTTTTGTTCAAACGTTTTATTACTCAAAACAATTTACATACTCACGCAGCTATTATTCGCTTTAAAAATGATTGCAACTTCCAGTAAATCTGATATATTGTATGAATGATGGCCAAATATCATAATGAAGACTAAATATATTATAAATCAATACTGTTCAAAAATGAACATAGTATGCATATTGCAAAATTATTTTTTGTGGAACTCGGGACAGTAAACAAAAGGAGCATTCACATTATAATAGGTGATATATATAAAGAAAAAAAAAAGAAAAATCTCATTTTAATATTTTTTATTATATTAGAATAAAAGTGTAAACAGTGTAACAAAAAAAGTTATTATGTATAAATATAATTTTAAGTTTTAATGGCTGGAATGAGATTTAGAAATATGTAGTTATACAAACTTCATGGAAAACTTGAATACATTTTCCATACACATTTATAATATTTTTTCTATTTTTCGTTACGACTCTTCAAACCCCTGGGTATGCCTCATGAAACTCCACTTTCCGTGGAACACAGTTTGAAGAACACTAGCTTAAAGCATTCCGAATCTTTTGCTTCTTCACAAATTTCATAGTTTACAATGGGAAAAGATCAACTGTAGAGGTCATTCCATCAAAATATTAGCAAAGTTTACTAATATGTTATCACCAAATTTCCTACATGAGTATGTCATTTTTACCAAGTGTAAACTGAGTTCGTTGTAAACAAGTCATACCGAAAATAAAATCATTGGGAATTAAATTGTTGCTTAATACATGAATTTTGGAGGAGAGTGTTGCAGAGTCTTGGAGAAAAACAGGATTTTGTACTTTGTCTCTGTCTGCTTCTGCAAATATTAATTGTGATGGATACCATGGTGGACTTCTGGGTGTATTTTCATTATTAATGGTGGTTTGTGAACCAATGTCACAAAGTGCAGTGAATTGATCCTTGATTACGATTATTGGAACATGTGAAGGAGCGTCGTAAAAGATTCTCCAAATAATCGTGAAATCGGGTGAGCAGCTGTATCAAGAGTGTTTACAAGTTTGTTGTTAGACGTTATTGAATTGTGATTTGGGGGGGCAATCAGCATTTACATGGCCAACATTTTTGCATCCATAACTCTTTCTTTTGACTATCAGTACTCTTCAATAAAGTACTTTTGTGCCCTTTGAGTCCACTAGTGTAACAAATAGGTGGTAAGACATGTTTGGGCTCAAAACTTGCATCAAAACTAGGTTTATTTAATCTTTTACCAAATTGTAAAATTTATTTTGAGGTGTTAAAATTTTTTGAAAGATAGTTTCGATTTTTCCTTAAATTCAAAGATGGTTTTACAATCGTATATAATAGTTTTATTGTTTGAGGAATCAGGAATGATATTAATTACTTAATCATATTATTTGATTATTATTAAGAGAGCCTGTAAATGCTAAATCTTTCACGGCCAAAAAATATTCTTGTAGGGATTCATAAAGCTTTAAGCGTCTAGATAGCATCAAACTGTACAATTGAAGGACCATTGATTTTAGCTGAAAATTCTTTAAACAGATAGTTTTCATTTGTGTCCAGTTTGTTATTCCACGGATTGATCGAATGAAAGTTGAAGAAGAGCGAAATAAACATTTCTTTAAAAATAAATCTTGTGTGTGACCAATGGGATTTACAATCTTATATAATTCAAATATATCTTTCATAACAGATATTTCTTAGGCAATATTCATGCCATGATTAAAAGTAAAAAATAGAAATCATGATAACAAAAGTTTCTATTCAACTCCGTAAAATATATTTAATAAAAAATGGAATAAGGTTTGTTACTCCATTGGGAAATCAACGTAATTAATATTTCTGAAAATTCTGCAAAACTATAACAGTACCTTTGGATAAAAAATTAATCTTTGGTAACTCACTCTAAAAAGATTAAATTGAGTATTTAATGAATCGAATATATAAAACGTTTATTTTTGAAGTAAAGCTACGTTACGCACGCTTGACTTGGGAGTAAGCTGGTGAATGCGTGACGAGAGCGTTACGAAAAGTGTGATCGGGCAAGGCGAACGGAAGCTGAGAAGGAGATATAAGTTTGAAGATAGAAATTTCAGTCAGTAGTTCATTTGCGAGTTTGCTAGCGTTACGCGAAAGGTGATTTCTTGATTATTTCATAATTTCATTTCGTTCTTGAGCTTTTATAAATTAATATTTTGTTCAATACATTAAATATTTTACGTTTAAAGTGAATAAAATTGTAAATTCATTTTAAAGTTCATATTTTGTGAATTAGTAACTTCGAACATGGACATTTTATTACTATATATTCGTGAAATCGATATTGGTCAATCACCAGTTGGTTATGTATGCGCTACTCACTGTGTTTTGGACGATGGAACAAACATCCTAATGGTAGTTGCTGACATTTCACACAATTAATAATATTATAAAGTTTTTATATAAAAGACTTATGGTTTGTTTTTTTACTGTCGAGTAGGCTCTGAAGAATTAGGAGAAAACTATCATACGTAACCACTAGTTTTAGCAGGAGATTTCAATGGTAATTTCACGTCCGAAGATGGACAACTCTTGATAAACTTTCTACAAGATAAATTAGAACTACAAATGAATAAAGGGAATAATAACCGAAATGAGCCTACCACAAGACATGGAACAACAATCGATGCAGTTTTCACTAGATATATTTCTAATTTTCATTCGAAAATATGTATCTTATTTCTCATACCATAAGCCTATTGTCTCGGTCTTACAATCAACTACAGTAATTACTGATGTATCCGATAATGAAAATAATTAATAAAAATAAAAAATATATTCAAAAATGTTTTTTCATCGATGAAACTCCATAATAAATTTAAATATTTGTAGAAAATTAATATATGTATATGAATATACATGTATATATATTATACATATATACATATTTAAACATATATATATGCATACATATAGATGGAGCTAAAGAAGTTTTACTTCAGTCGTGTGGTCTACAGCACACTCGTTTTAGATACATGTGTTTTCTCTGGTTGAGATTTTCTTTCAGTATTATTTTTTTTATTTTATTTTTAAAGAGAAAAGGTACGACACACACAGTGTTTTTTATTGAGATCTTTACATCATTTATAGTGATAAAAGTAAAAGTAAAATTACTATACATAAATTACGTATAAACATAAATACGTTTGGGAAGTAACTACATTTACTATATTGGTGTTAATGCAATTTTATTTTCTATATCTAGAAACATGTTAATTCAAGTGAGCCCACTGTAGCCGAGTAATCATCATTTGTTTATTTTTGCCACTAAATGCTACAGCTTCTTAGTTTAGAGAGTATGGTACACGTTAAATCTATTCAGGTTCATACTCCTCGTCTCAGGAAAGAAAAAAAACTTTGGAGTCTGTAGGATGTACTTTATGTGTTGTCCTGGCCACTTTATGCAGCCTGTGCACTATAAATCGGACAAAAAATGATGGTACTAAGGAAGAAGTATCTTGTCCAAAGGTTACCGCTGTATATAATGGGATGGGTTGATCGCTTCGATCAAAGAAAAGAAGGATACCAAATAAGAAGATCTGTAAAATAGTGGATTCGTATCTTTAATTTCCTTATTGACCTTGCCCTCATAAATAGTTTCAATACTGTTGCAAGCAAACAAAGTAACAGAAGTTTAGACCAGCTAAAATTACGTGTAGCATTAGCTCGTCAGCTAATAGAAGGATATCCCCAAGAAAAAGGAAAGGACGTCCTTCTAGCTTCCAAGCAAATAAGTGTGTAATTCCGAATGATGTGCATTCAGCCTGTGTGGGAAATCAAATGCCAAGATGGTTTCCAATTATAGACGATGTAGGAAATATCGCAGAAAGGGGACACGAAAAGAGGATGCACTACATGTGGGCAGAATGTGATGCCCCCTTGTACATTGCAACATGTTTCTAATCTTTTAGTGGCAAATAATCACCCTTAAATTTAATTTTCTTTATGACGGTGAATGGTTTCTTGGGAATTATTCTCCCCAAGCCTAAAATTTAAATGTGAGAAAGTTTAAAGATTTAAAAATGACTTATACTGTGTGTTTTCAGAATACTTACAAAATATTCACAAGTTCAATTGAAAACACTGAGGTTTCGTTAAAATTTCTAATTTTCGTAACAACGATATAAAAAAAATCCACATTGACCTAAAATCTCGTTCTTAAAACACAATCGAAACCTTATAACTTAAATAACAAACTTAATATAGTTTATTGATTTGTCAGACCTTCATTTGAGCCCTTTTGATGGATTTCATACTTCTAAGTCTCAATAAAATGACAGGAAAAATATATAAGTTGACACAAGTCCTTTAGTTTCCAAATCACGTATCGAAAATATTTGAAAGCTTGTTACATTAATCGTTTTATTAATCTACTTGATTAATTGAAATGGTATCAAATTCTCTATATTTGATATAATATCAAAAAAGCATTATAACATTCCTAACGTGCTAATTAGACAAAAGTCACACATTTCTACAATCCTTTATCCATTCAATCTAATAGAATTTCCATAACAAATTTCCTTCTTAATATATCATACACTGGTGTGCAAAAATTAAACACGAGACGGTTTTTTCAATATAACTTTGTACAAAAGCTTTCCAAATCAACACATTTAATACCGTAAGATCCCCAATACGTAAGGACATGTGTAATGTAAGCAACACGTACTAAAAGAGAAAACAGAGGGATAAAAAGACGCTTTATTGAAAAAGTAGTATGGGGCGCAATGCGACTGAAGGCCGAAACATCCCTGTGATGGGTGTCCAGCAAGAAACATCCGATCTTTAGTAGGGGATATGATCTCCCCTGACTGCTAGGCAGGATTCACAGCGTCTGCCCATGCTGAGAATGAGGGTGTCAATGAGTTGTTGAGGCATTACTGCCCATTCGTCTTACAGCGCCAATCGAAGCTCCCGAATCGTTACTGGTGGTAAGGTACGAGCTGCCAAGCGTCTGCCTAGAAAATCCCATACAGGCTCGATGGGATTGAGATCCGGAGATCGTACCGGCCAATCCATACGTTCAATATCCTCACTCTCTAAGAGCTTTTCGGCAGCTACTGTGCGATGACATGGTGCATTGTCGTCCATGAAAAGGAACTGCAGACCCATAGTGCCTCTAAAAAGACGCACATATGGAAGAAGAATCTCGTTACAATAACGGGTCCCGTTGACTGAGCCTGCGTCGAAGATGTGAAGGTCTGTACGACTACCAAGCATGATGCCTCCCCAAACACCGCGACCTCCATACCTGTCCCTTTCAATGATGTTCGAGGGATGATTGCGGTTTCCCCGCTCTCTCCAGATGAGTATGCGATGAGAATCGCTACTCAAACTGAATCTGCTCTCATCTGTAAAGAGTACTCGTCCCCATTCATTGTTTCTCCAATTCCGGTGTTCCCGGCACCACAGAGAACGCCTTCTCCGATGGGCAGGCGTTAAAGGTATACACCGTACAGGGCGTCGTGCAAACAGACCACCACCGTGCAGTCTTCTGGCCACGGTAAAACGCGATATCGGTCGTCCAGTCGCCTGTGTCGTGTGTCTAGCGATTTCTCCCGCTGTCTGCCGCCTGTTTCTTCTGGCCTGTAAGACAATGTACCGGTCATCTGCGGGTATGGTTTCTCGTGTACGACCACTACTGAACCCCCGGATAGCTGTTCCTGTAGTTTGAAATTGTCTCCAAAGCCGTGAAACGATGTTGTGAGCAATTCCGAACTCTGCAGCCACACTTGTCACACTGCGGCCTTCCTCCAACTTCCCAATGATTCGACCTCGGGTAAAAGCATCCAGATGTCGTCTAACAGATTGATTATTCGCCATTTCTCGCTGAGGCAGCAACTCGGTGTGATTTTAACTGCTATACGGCGTGCAATCTCTTTGCCAGTAATACTGATCTTACACCGACAACATGCTTTATACTACTCAGACACTCCCCCATTACGTCTACCTGCATATCTGCGCATGTGCTACCGTACATCACTTTACTTAATCTCCTGATTGGTCTTTCTGTCCGCTCTGCCTCTTCGTTCAGCTGATATGCTAATTTTTCGACTAATTTTTCATATTCTCTGGTGTTTATAACCAAAGAATTTGAATGAGTTTGACATGCTGTTTCTCTTTTAGCATGTGATGTTTCTGAGTTACAATTTAGATTAAAATCAAAGCGAATTATTTTCACGTAATTGGTGAACACTGACTGAATGATTTGTTAGGCTAGAGTACGTATGTCTGTTTAAACATAACAAAAAATTAAACATAACATAAACTGCATCTTTTTTCAAAAGTTAATTATTTAATCAAAATATGCTTTTATACACCTTTCCCAAGGATATTTTAATGCATAAATACCAGTCTCAATGAAATTCTTATCTTTAGAATTGTAAACTCTAATATGAAATTCTTCAGGCTGCCTTTATTTACATATAGCTTAACCCGTAAAAACTGCTCTAAATGTTTAACAAGTAATATACAAAAAATTAACGCCGGTTCCTACTAACGTCAATTTCGACGTCGACAAATAAAACTTTTATTTCAGTTAATTAAATTTAATTAGTGAATTAATAATTGAAAAAACTCATTTTACATTTAGTGTCATCCACTACAAGTTTAAAAAAATAAGTCAAGGAAAAATTCGTTACAAAAAAGTACTGCCGCCCTCTGTTGTACTTATTTCTAACTTGGTCAGAAATAACGCAGAATAAATTTAAAAGTAAAAAATAAAATTTAATTAATTAAAATTAATATTTTTAAAAACTATCAACATCAAGTATCATCTACTACAAGTTTAAAAAATATACTTGAATTTGAGCGGATGAATAAAAAGTATTTTATTAACGATTGAAAATTTAAGCACGATATATATATATATATATATATATATAAGTTAGCCCACGTGGTGGTTATGAGTGGTTAGCGCATTGCGTTTCCACATCACAGGTCCGGGGTTCAAACTCCTGGCTGGGCAAAGGTGACTCGGACTTTCATCCCTTCAGTGAGTCGATAAGTGAGTCCCAAGCTTGTCTGGGAACTAAGTACTGGTGGTGTTGCGTTAGACTGACCACCCGGCTGGAACATCTGCTCATGCACATCAGGGCCCAAGTCACGTATACTGAGTTGGGCACAGTATGCCTTGGATCTCATGAGCTGTCGCGCCACTGAGTTAAGTTGTGTATAGAGAGAAAGTGAACTACTAGTAAGAAATGAAAAAGGAAGTCGGAAAAAAAGCAAATCTGGTAATTAAGCTAGATGGTGCAAAATTTCATATTTTAAAGAGCAAATAATTTTTATACATTTCCTCAATGTATTAGCAGTATAATAGATATAGTTAGATTCATTTCCACCAATGCTTTCACAGCATCATTTTTCCCACATAATCTGATCGCGTGGTTTATTTGGTAGAGAAAGATCACCAGACCGAAATTTTTCGAACTAACCCTGCGCTTTGCGATTGTTATAATCGAATTCTTCCCCAATACTTTGTTTATATTCTGTACAGTTTTTGCAACAAACAATCCCACGAATATTGGTTGAATTCATATCCTTACGAAATTCAAAACAGACAACAAAATGGGACACTTTTGATAAAACCTTCTTTGCTAAAATATGACTTTGTCAATGGACATTACGACCAGGGACGTCTTAAGACTCTTTGTGGCTCCGAGCTTAAAGAAAAAGTTTTGAGGCCCGGGGCCCCTATACAAAAATAGGTCTTACCTGAGATCTTTAAAAGTAGACAGTATATACCATGCATTGTTCAATTCTCTTTTAAACGGTAATTTGAAGCAAATAAATGTGCACGACTCACAATTTTAAAAACCTAGGCACAACTGATGGCCACACACTGAATAGATGAGTAGAATGATTTTTATGGAATTAGGTCTAGGCCTAGAGACGGACAACGAACATTACATAATAATACAGACTTGCCACTTTTGCCAGTTGACATGCAGTTTGGAATATCCAGGATTTCCGGAGAGTATGTACGGGAATAATACAAAATGTCCAGGCTTAAAGTATCCGAAAAATACGACATTATTATGGAACTACCCATCAGAATGTAATAAACTGTTCCTCCATGGATAGGAAAACCCTCCGAAATTTTTTGGGTCTATTCCGATGGGGCGCAAAAGCGTGCCTTATTCGGCAATCGCAGACGAAAAAATTTTTACACTAACTCCATTAGTAAAGATGTAGACGCTAAAGTAAAAGGTACAGTGCGTACTTTGGTTAACGGGATTTAAATCAGTCACGCGTGTACATTGACGTGTCCAAGCAGAATGAAATGTCGTTCCTTCGTCATAAAAATGTATCCACCAATGGGAAAGAACTTTAAAGGAGAAAGGGGAACTTTGGTATCCCAAACTGTCAAGTATCCTTAAGTTTTCATAATAGAAGCCAACATTGATTGTGTGCGTGATTCATTTTATAGAAGTATTGATAAGTCTATTAGGCAAATCAGTAAAACGACATTTCATTCTGTTCGAGCACGTTGCTTTACACGGACGACTAATTTAAATTCCAATAACAAAAGTAGGCACTGCACCTTTTACTGTGGCGTACACATCTTTACTAATGGAGCCAGTGTAACAAGTGTATCGTCTGTGATTGCCGAATAATGCGCGCATGTGCAGCTGATCGGATTAGACCCAAAAATCTCAGAGAGGTTTCCCCAATCCACATATAAACAGTTTATTACATTCTGATGAATAGTTACGTAATTACAAGCCATAACTTCTGGATACTTTAATCCTGGACACCCTGTATTTGACGGTATTAAAATTATCCGGATCATGATCTTATAAAGACAGAATCGAGAACGAAACGAGGCTCCCACCGAGGGCGAGGGTCTGCGCCATGTCTTAAAACGCTAGAAATAAAAGAATAACGAAAACGGAAAGATAAATGTTCGCATGTAAAGCAAATTCCACATTTCATATGCACCAACCATTTCATATGTTGCCTTATGAGGCCTCATTTACTAACTGCCTACACTGACGGTTTCTCAGACTCAGAGCGCAATAGAGGTGGATCTGGTGTCTTTCTTAAGTACCCAGATAATACAACTGGGCCTCTGTAAGACAAATTGCTTCCAACTTCACGTGTGAACTTATAGCAATTAAGACAGCCCTAGATATTTACCTTACACGGACAAATATTGCTAATTCCGACGGCATCATTGTGCTCTCAGATTGTAGATCTGCTCTTGAGGCCATCAAGGAAGAAAAAATGGGGCTCACACAAGAAATCAATTCACTTCTATTCTCCATTGGTGCATTAAGTAAATCATGTACCCTCCAGTGGATCCCTGCCCATGTTGACTTCGAAGGGAACGAGATGGCCGATTCCCTTGCCAATGAAGTCAGAACACTTGAGTCTCTGACTTCATCTACGACTGCCTGTGATGTCAACGCAGTAGCAAAACAAAAGCTCTACTTAAACTCAAGAAAAAAAAATTATCACTGCCAGACTTAAATTATAGCCGAGAAATTACGTCAACAATAATTAGACTAAGGACAAAGCATTTTAACGGCATGAAGATTCTGCCCGATTGTTCCATATCATCAATCCCAGGCACGCAACTAGATCCCAAACACCTTTTTAGCTGTCATTTCATTGTTGGGGCCCTTTTTAAAACAGACAATGACTTCAGCATAGACATTCTTTACTCGGATCGTGCCATGAATGTTGCCACGGGAGTGATTCACGCCTTTGGCAATATCTGACTATATCATTATATACTGCTCAAAATAATTAAAGGATATTGCGGTTTTAGGTGGATCTTGTGGCTGGAAAACTTTTTAGCTGATCGATACATGGTCGACAGACGTAGTAGGTTATATGAGAATAAATTACACATGTTTGGCAGAAAAAATGCATTTTATTGCGCATTTGTGTACAAAAGGGAAAAAACACAATTTATGCATATGAGAAAAAAAGAATAAGAAAAGGTTTTTTCTTCAAAGGAAATCATTTTCAGTAGGGGGGTATGGTTTCCACGGACGGCCAGCAACGTTGAGCACCTTTGAGGCATGGAGTCAATGAGACTAGTATTAATCACGAGTTGGGGTATACTGTCCCAGAAGAGATCTTTCCAGTTCTTGTAGAGTTTGTGGGGGTGGTTGGCGGCCAGCAACTCGTCTTCCTAGAGCGCCCCAAACGTGCTCTATTGGATTCATGTCTGGAGAACACGCTGGTCATTCCATTCGTACGATTCATTCCTCGAAAAAGGAATCCTCCATGAGGTTAGCACGATGTGGCCTGCTGTTACGTCCATTAAAATGAAGTCATCTCCGATTGCTGCAGCGTAAGGGACTACAATAGGTCTGAGGATCTCATCCCTATATCGGCGAGCAGTCAGAGGTCCATCTCGAATGATGTAGAGGTCTGTGCGCCCGTCAATGGAGATGCCACCATACACCAACACTCCTCCACCGCCAAATCTGACACTTTCGTGCACGAACGCAGGATTATTCCTACTGCCACGGTCCCTCCAGATGAAAATACGCCTTTTATCCGGATGAACAGAAAAACGAGACTCGTCAGAAAAAAGAACATTGCTCCATTCATTTCTCCTCCAGTTCACATGCTCTGTTGCTCACTCCCTGCGGTCGCGACGAAGCCTTGATGTTAGTCTAACACATACCAGAGGTCGGCGAGCATACAGACCTACACCATGGAGCCGGTTTCGGACAGTCTGAGTTGAAACCGTGGTGCCAGTAGCCGAGCGAAGGTGTTGTTGGAGAAGAGTAGCGTTCATATTTCGGTGTCTCCGAGCCGTTAACACTAAATAACGATCTTCATTGGGCGTTGTTGCCCGTCTACGACCTTGTCCTGGTCTTCGGCCTGCACTTTCAGTCTCCAAAAAACGGTTCCAGATCCTGTAAATCACACTTAGTGACACTCCAATGGCTTGCGCTACTTCGGCTTCAGTTTGGCCCCCTTATAACCTACCAACAGCTCTCCAAGCTTCTGAATCGGTTAAATGTCTTCTCTGAGACATCGTACTCATCGAAACAAAGCAGTCACTGAATGCCGATCATCCTTGTCTTCATTTCAGTTGAAAGTCAAATTTCATTCGCTGCCACTGAAGCAACGTTTTTGATGTCGAAGTCAAAATTAGCATTCTCCACAGCTTGAAAATCAGAAAAATTTGCGTTTGTGATTCTCTTCTTCCATTTTCGGCAAAAAAATTTCGCTTATATCTTTATTTTATATAAAACTTACAATATCCTTTAATTGTTTTGAGCAGTGTATTTTATTATTACAACTTCTGCACTTTGTCATACACGACAACAGCAACAACAACCAACGTGATAAAAAGATTCTCATGCTGTAATTTGTTTGTACTGCAGTAGAAATTATAGCAACAGAGAGAGAAGATACAGAGAATAGCAACAAACCTAGAGAAGTGCAACAATTAGACACTAATTTATATGTCTTTTGTCGCTTGATATAATTAAGCTCTAGAAAACGTTTCCTCGCTATTCATTAATATGAATTGTCTTTTAATTGCTGTTCGAAAGAACTAATAATTCGTACTTTCAGACATAGTACATAAATTATGCTTTTTTTCATAACAAAAGCAGTTAATTCTTTTCCTTTTTACATAAAATATTTAATCTGTGTAACGAATGTGGAACAGAACAATACAGTGATATTATCACGGTAAAAGAAGAAAAATTAGTATTAATTGGAACGACAATTGTACTGCATTTTCAGGTCATGACGTAATGACATCTCATTTGTACACCTTTTTATTAATGAAAGCATATTTAGAGTGCCATAATCAGTCGAATAATTTGATCAAATCTCAATAAACACGTTCAGCAATTGTTTCAAACGTAAACATACTTCATGACTTTGTTTTCACATGTATTGTTTATTAATTGATAAAAAGATTCAAATTGTTCTCGCTTAGAAAGGGTTTCAATAATTTAGTATCTTTTATTCTAGTAAACATTCAATAAATGGATAAGTGTGTTTTTTTTTTATTTATGAGCAATGATATAAACTTTTCGGATTACAAAATTCAAGGGTTATTTCATTTTAAAAACAAAATTGTCTTTCAAATATCACAATATTCATGAATAGATTTCGAGGACAATTACCCAATTGAATTGTTACATTTAAATCAGAAAGCATTTCCATTTACACATCCTTTGTCTGTTTAATAGTTTTAATAAGAACCAAAACAAACAATATGTGTAACTTACTCAGATGAAACAGGATAATTATTTTATAGAACTACTAGCTGGTATACCCGTTCTATGCACGGGTGGAAAAACGGGGATCTGTATTGAAAAATTAAACAATGCAGATTAAAAGATAAAGAAGTTTTTAATGAGTTAATTTTACGTAAATTGCAAATTAAACAACAAAAAAAAGCTTTTGGCATATCTCAGCTGAATAAAAAAAACCATATTTGTGAAATTTTAATTCTGTAGAATTAATAGCTCATAAAAAGGATTTTTTTTTCGTATTTATAACACGCCGTAACTCTCTTGGGGGTCGATTTTTGAAAACACCCTCCTCAGCTGATCTCTGCTGTGCAAAGCTAACATATTGTTACATATTTTGTGTAATGAACGCTTAAAATAGTATAAATAACTTATATCTGAATATGTGATACGTTAGTATTACTTTCTGTTGTATTTATATTATGTTTAAGTTGTGATATTCGCAAGCAACGCCGGTCCTTACATTATAATGGTGATTCAATGGAAACATAGCAAAATGTTGGCGAGAATGCCAAGTTTACATCCTTTTTGGCGACCCTGTTGGCAACTTGGCAATTGATTGAACGGTGCAGAAGTTGATATACTGCAGCGCCACCCAATGGAGAGCTACAACAAGAAGGATAGAACAAAAACCTTCTCCACAAAAAAATACATATACATGCCGATTTTCATAGTGATCGGTTGAACGGTGTTGGAGTTAAATGAGGTCATATATACAAACATCCATTTATATAGAGAGGGCTTTATTATATAATTAAATAAAAGTCTTTTCAACAGCGTATCAGCAAAATTCAACAATCACAAATGACAAAATAAGCGAAACAGGATGATTTATAAAGTGTGAAAATTATTCTAATCAAGGCATTTCTTTCCATCAAGAACTAGTAATAAAAATCAGTTGGAAATTATATAGATACAAGCAAAATAACACTGGCTGTAGTATCAAAGGCTAAATTAAAGTAAAAACAATTTTTTTTCAAAGTTTTAATAAAAACAATAAAATATATTCAATTAATTAAATGAATTTATAATGAAATCAGAGAAGAATTTTAGGAATCATATTTGATTCGATTATTTCAAATTCCTTTTATCGAAAGAACAATTTTTTTTATTCTACTTGAAATCAGTAAATATATCTTTTATTATTTTTTTTAACTCCCCATTACTCTTTTGGATTTTGAACAATACAGTTTACGCATGCGGGTAGGTAAGAGCACCTACACGAAATGACGCCACTCATTTAGAGTCGGTTCATTAGACCACGAAAATACTTGTCAAGTTTGATGCACGGTGGTAAGCAGAATGTCCAGATGGGAAATTGAAATCTTCCAAAAGAGACCGTGTATTCTTTCCTCATGTCTGGTGGGGAAAACAGATGTTGAGCCGTTTCTGGGACCCGCTTTGTTGATGCCACAAATCTTCCTGCTCTAACACTCAGATGCCTTTCAGTCATAACGATTTATACAAAAGGGGTTCCTGTTAAACAGTTTCTATTATTTCTTTACTTCGCACACGTGGGGCGCAATTTATTTGAATGAAAGAATGTCGGCCTGTTGTGAAATAGACATACTCTGTGGGGTATCATCCGTGTCAAAGTGACGTCAATTGATAGACTCTCCATATGGTATACGAGATACGGCAACAGAGTTGATCTCAGTCACGTCGGTCTATTATTTCAAATAACCAATGGAGTTGGGACGAAAACGAGGATTGTCGTGTGTAGATCCGCTACGCTGACCAATCAGATATTATTGGGGGCGTGAAAGAGGCCTACTCAGGGGATTTAAAGGATCGGCTCGAAAGGTAACGAGGACCTTCTGCATCATCTTCCGCGACAGCCTTTTTTTCTTCTTCTTCGAACAGACATGATAGAGGTTGCGGGACAACCACACCCCAAGAGAAAAGAACTGCTATGAGCTCTTAAAGGTAGAGTGCCGGAGTATGTTGAGCCGCCGCTCGAGTGATTTGATCGGAGATGAGACCAGCGAAAGGGGTTGCGGAGACAGCCGCACCCGAGAGACAAACCTGTTTAGATCTAAGATCTTTGTTCCGGTTTTGGACTTTTCTCCATCGAAAGGCTAGGAAGATTAGCAAGATTAGTAAAACATTTAAATTTTGTTTTTAATTAATTAATAAAAATAAAATGTCTTTTTGGCAAATACATGTGCGATCCTTCTCGCTAAAAAGTAATGAAGTAATTTTCAGGGTTCACTATACAACACTTAATATGAAAGGTTTATACAAAAGTAAAAATAGTTACAAAGGCCACATATAACATAATCTTTATTTGTTCCAGATAACAGGTATTTTTCTAGACATATTACACATGCTACGGTAACTAAAAATTTGTTCCAAAATACTGAACTTTTGTATACATAAAATACATTTTTAATATTGCTTAGAAATGAATACATAAATTTTTTTCATGCACACATTTAATTTCAATAAAAACCTTAATTTTAACAAAACATAATTTGAAGTGCGTACAATTCATTATTTCGAACATATATAAAAGGAGTTTCTAATTTCGGTTTAATATATATATATATATATATATATATATATATATATATATATATATATATACAGTCCAGTCACATTAACACGTACTTTCGACTTTGACGTTAAATAACCAATCACAGAAGGATGCTGGCATCGCAGTGCTATTGAGCGTATATAAAGGGTGTGTGAGGGCTTCGGAAAACACTACAGTCGTTGGCGTAATGCAAACATGTAAAGAGTTATCCGAAGTCCAAAACGGCATAATTTTTGGCTTTCGGGAAAAGGTTGGAAGCATTTCCGAAACGGCTAAGTTTGTGGACTGTTCGTGTGTCACCGGGGTTAAAGTATACCGTGCATGGCAAAATGGGACCGTCCAATATCAGTGACGTGGCAAATGTGGTGTACCACGGGCCATAGGTGATAGAGGTGACTGATGGCTGCAGAGGTGAGTTCAGGAGAATAGACGTGCTATCGTTAAGCAACATACCACCTAGATGAACCAAGTGGCTACCAACAGTGTCTTCCAAACTACTGTTCAGCGATCGTTGTTGCGTCTGGTTCTCCGAAGCAGGCGCCTGGTTCATGCAACTATGCTGACTGCTGTTCATCAGCAACGAAGACTGAAATTTTCATACAGGTACCGCAACTGGGCATCCAATGAGAGGCGACAGGTAGAGTTTTCTGATTAATCACGCTTTATACTCCATCGGACGGATGGTTGGTGGCAAATACGGCATGAAACGTCTAAAAGCAAACACCCTGCAACAATTGCTGGCAAGGTTCAGGCTGGAGGCGGGAGCATTATGGTCTGGGGAATGTTTTCCTTAAATTTTCTGTGTTTATTCATCATTGTGGAAAGCACGATGGATCAATAGAAGTACGCATCTTTCCTTTCAGACCATGTCTACCCCTTTATGCGCATTGTTTTTCCTCAGGATGGTGGCATCTACCAGCAGGACATTGCGGAGTGTCATACAACTGACAAAGTACGTGCGTGGTTCAAAGAGCACCAGGATCAGTTTATCGTTCTTCCGTGTCCAGAAAACTCACCTGACTTAAGCCCAATCAATAATCTATAGAACCCTCTCGATCGGGTTGTTCGCGTCATGGATCCTCACGCGCGTAATCTAGTGCAGCAATAGAGTCGGCATGGCTCAACATCCTAGTGAATACCTTGAGGATCCTAAATGACTATTTTCCCCTGTGTGAAAGATGGTTATTCTGGCTTTTAACAGTGGTCACATTAATATGACTGGACTGTATGTATATATATATATATATATAATGATGAATCAAATATTTGTGAACAAACATATATAGTTAGGTATCTATTTCATCCAGTAAAATCATTGAAGCAAAAAATTCAGTTGCAGAAGAAGGTATACAATGAAAAAAATACTGCACATTAAAAAATTACGCATGTTCTTTGATTCGATTCACTTCATTTCAAACACAATAAAGTTAGAAGATGAAAGAAAACTAAAAATAAAAGCTGAATTATGCACATTTTTTAAGCACAGTTATAGCTAAATTAAATTATGTATTCTAAAATGCAGCATAAAGATTCATAAAGCACACATAAAGATTCTAAGCAAACTAAAATAGTTTTCATATTTGACTGTAAGTAAGAAAATGGCACCAGTAATCATACAAAATAAATAACGATTATTAAAAATGTGAAAAAAGTCATGTTACTTGAAGTTTAGATCGAGACCGTTTGAAATTGAAATGTTGTATTATTCGATCTAAAGAAGTTAAAAATAAAAAAAAATAAATGTTACATTTAGAGATACATAATTAAGTAATGAAAGCAAAAATAATAAACAAAAAAAAGCAAATTCATACCACACACAAACCATGCATTTCATTGAGCATAATATTTTAAGTAGCACACTTTGAGCAAATCTACATATTAGTTAGAAAAGGTGTGTTATAAATACTTAATACGCATATATTTCATCAGCAAGTTATATAAGTAAAACACATGCTTACACACAATCAAAACATATATAAAGAAACTTTAAATTCTTATATTTAAGAAAAACTAAAAATCAAAATCGATATATATATATATATATATGCAATGTTTTTAATTATAAGTTAAATTTAATTGAAAATAAAGAAATATACGAGTATATACATGTATACTAAAAATAGAAAGCAAAAATCATTAAAGACGAAATTAAAAGAACACTCCAAATATAAAACGTTTCAGATATTGACAGGGGAGTTAATATAATTTAAAAGTGATTACGCAAGATATTTTTAACAAAAAAAAAAACAATTTACGAAGTAAAATATGAAATTAATTATAATAATAAATTAAATATGTCTTTATAAATTCACTTCAAAAGATACACACATAACACCGGTTAATATTATATAATTCATGCATCAGAATATTATGTATTAAATTCAAATACATATCTTATTTAATACTGAACTTTTACGTTTTAAGTCAGTTTGACTAAAAATTAAATATAAAGAGTGTTTTTTTTCAAGGTATAGAAGTTTAAGCTGGCATTACTTTCCAAGATGGCGACCGATTTAACAGCTGTCAAGTGATTTATTCTCAGTTTGGTTTGGCAATTCATCAAAACGATCATCAAGCAAGGCGTAGATTCGTCGAATGGTCCCAAAACGAGATTGCCGTTGTTCCCGATTTTCATAAGCGAATTTTGTTTAGCGATGAAGCGCACTTCTGGTTGAATGGCTACGACAACAAACAAAACCGCCGCATTTGGAGTGAAGCTAATCCACAAGTGTATGTCGAAACACCGTTACATCCAGAAAAACTGACTGTTTGGTGCACTTTATGGGTTGGTGGAATCCTTCTTTAAAAACGATGAAGGCCACAACGTTACAGTCAATGGTGATCGGTATAGAGCCATGATTACTAACTTTTCATTCCTGAATTGAACAATCATGATGTCCAGGAGCTGTGGTTCCAACAAGACGGCGCAATATGTCACACAGCTCGTGCCACAATCGATTTATTGAAAGGCACGTTTGGTGACCACCTAATTTCACGTTTTGGACCTGTGAATTGGCCTCCAAGATCTTGTGATTTAACGCCGCTAGACTACTTTCTGTGAGGCTATGTAAAGTCATTGGTCTATGCGGATAAGCCACAAACGCTTGAACATTTGGAAGACAACATTCGCCGTGTTATTGCCGATATACGGCCACAAATGTTGGAAAAAGTCATCGAAAATTGGACGTCCAGATTGGACTACATCCAAGCCAGCCGTGGCAGTCCTATGCCAGAAATCATATTTAAAATGTAATGCCACAAGATTATCTTTCGAATAAAAAAAAATTCATGTCAATCGAACATTACATCGTTGTTTTATTGCAATTTAAAGTTCTATACCTCTAAAAAAACACCCTTTATAACAGCATACAAATAAACAACTTAAGGGCCTACCTCATTTTTGGACATGAATATTTTCATTGCCATGTTTATTGCTAAAATAATAAAAGTGTTCAACAGTTATCTAAGCAATTTCTTTAGTAGAAAAAGAGAAGAAACAAAATATTCACAGATAAGAAATACCATAGAAAATAAAAGGACACTAAAATTGTAAATTAAGAGAAAGAAAAAATTTTTACATTTTAAAATAAAAAGAAGATAAAATCCTAAATGGCTAGTTTTTTATGTAAAAATTTAAAGTAAAAATGAAAGAGGAAAAAAAAGAAAGAAAGAAATGAAATGAGAAGTGTATATAAAGAAAATTTACTTTTAAATAAATATATTCAAATGATTGTTTTAATACATTATTATACACATTTGAAACGTAATTATACGGATTGGAAAAAATTTGCTTAAGAGTTTGTAAACACAGTGATGTAATTAAAATATAAAAGTACAATAACACTCTTTATTTTAGAAATAATTAAATATATATATATTTGATTTCTTTACCTTTTTATGTTATGTATTTAAATACATTTGAACAACTGAGTTAACAATTTTAATAAATTTTAAGCTATTGGTAACAAAAGTTTTGTTTTGTTTTGACGTAAAATGTGCGTGAAATATATGGTAAAACTAATATTCAAATGCAAAATTTTCTATATATATATAGGAATATTTTACATTTATGTTAACTAAAATGTACGACAAGATATCTTGCTACAGAAGCTTCTTCAGTGCATAACTACAAACCAAGATATCAAGGACTCTGTGTCCAGAAGCATATATTTAAAGATACATATTTCCATTTAAAAATATAAATTTTTTAAAAAAGACATAAAATTTAAACAGATTATCGGCATTGAATATATATTTAATTATGTAAAAATTAAGAATTTTAAAAATATAAAAAACATTACAAAATGACTGATGGTTTTTAATAACTTATATTAGTGCTGGAGGATTATGTCATGAGCAAATATGAACAATATTTAGCGAAATCTCGGTTAAGAGATTTGTACCTACATACGATAAACACACATAGAAAAAATTCTTGTTTAAATATTTCAATAAGAAAACCATATGTAAGAGTTAGAACGCGTGCCACAAAGTATTTAGAAATTGTGACACAAATTAAAATTTGTCATACACCATATCACAAAAAATAGACGTAAAATAATTATTTTTATAGAAATTTCTTAAATATTTTAATTTTATTGTAGAAATAGAATACTTTTCATCTCAATTAATTCCAAAAATTATCGTTTCACCAACGCATAACCAACAAGAATTCATTTTTTGAATTCGAAATAAAAATTACAATTCAAATTCAATTACAAAACACCATATCACAAAAAAAACTAGACTTAAAATAATACTGTTTTTTTAGAAATTTTTTTAATGTTTCAGTTTTATTCTAAAAATAGAATGCTTTTGATCAGCTAATGCCAAAAATAATCGTTTGGCCAACGCATAATCAAAGAAAATCAATTTTGAGTTCAAAATGATAATTAAAATAATATTTTTGATAATATTTGATGCATAACTAAAGGAAGTCATTAAATTTTACTCTTTCATGGAAGAAAAAAATCAGCACAAAAACAAATATGCAAAATTGAAAATCTTTGGTGGGTTTTGTACACTACAAAAATGGCAGTTTGACTGCCTCGAAGAGTAAGCAAACAAATCAATCAAGACAAGATGGCGGCTGCCAAAGCAGCTATCAGAATAGTAAGCCAGATATTTATAGTAGATGATCGACTACTATTGTCAGGTTGTTCAGCAGTGCTAGACATAAGATAACGCAGGTGTTGCTCTTGCAAGATCAAGTTGTCTCGTCCAGAATTTTCATCTAGAAAATAATAAAAGAAAACTTATGAAGCAAATATTAAATAGTTCCCTTTTCAATAATAAAAGTAAATTTTCCTTATTGTTCATTCGATAAGCAACGACAAAAAAATTATTCTTTTTCAACTAATTAAGGTTAAGGAATTAAACATATTTTATATAAGCAATAAATGTATATGCAATTGTTAATTAAGGAAATAGAAAGTATAAAAATTTATTATAAATTTATTGTTAAGTTATTTGATTACGAACGATGCGTACATACAAGTGATTTTTTTTTTCTATTTAGAGTTACTTGAATCAGAACGTACAAATAAAACCTTTTACGAACATTATTACAATAAAAAAATAACTGCTCAAATGCAGTTTTTTCACAAACAACGACGAAAAAGTAATTCTCCTTTTATGTAAAATACTTCTATAATAATAATATTTTGCCTAAATGTAGCTACGACTTCCATACAGGATTTGAACTAGGATTTTTGAAATATACCTTTTTGAAAAGGGTTTATTGATAATTTAATACATCACAGTATAGAAAGTTTAACAAAAAACGCCGGTTACATTATTTCTGTTAATTATAATCTGAAAATAATGTGAATTTTTCAAAAACTCTAATTTAGGCTCAGTTAAGAAGTGCAAGCGATATATAGGAAACATAACATTATTATAAAAGCATTTTTCATAAAAAGAATATTTTGAAAATATGTCATTTTTTTCTTCATTTTTTGCCAAACAATTGCATTTAAATATATTTTTACAGTAATAATATTCTTAAAACGATTTTAAATGTATATTATAGTTTGAGGGACATAAAATATTTAAAAAATTCAAGTATACACTTTTGCAAAATTACAGTTCCGAAGGTAGTCATAACCAGTTAATATCGGTACGCTGCGGAATTTTACGCCAAATACTTGTAAATTTTCGCCAAATTCTGACGATAACGTTACAATACTTTTAGCATATTAAACTGTCCACCAAAGATCTATTAAACGTGATTTCAAAACCACACCCAAAACATGTAGCGTACTGATAACAAATTAGATTCAAACTTCATAAAGCAAATTTTAAAAATATGTTGTCATGCATTTTATTTTTAACATTTTTTTCATCCATATACTTAGACTTATCTACCATATAATTCATTCTCTTTTAAAAAATTTTAAGTTTACAATTTTTATAAAAACATACGATCAAGTTTGTGTAAGGCATTTGTAGAGTTTTAATATTATTCATACACAATTATTTCAATAACTTATATTACAAAATTGTTTTCATTAAAAAAAACCGTGATGATAAAAGTAGGATTTAAAACTTTTGTTTTATTTTATTCATCAAAAACTAAAATATCAACCGTTTTGATACAAATGCCATAATTACAAAAAGAATCCCTGTTTCTTCTTTTTTGTGTGTGTTCAAATTCCATTCCTGTAAAGTCTGGATATGTTTTCCCAAATTTAATTTGTAAATATTCATACAGAACAAACAACAGGTACTGTAAGCACTCAACATAAAACACCACAAACTGTTCTTTCTTAATTTTAAAAACAAAAAATCTCCAAAAAGAGAGACAGTCGAGATGGTTCACTTAAGCCATGAATAAAGCAAAACATCGAATCCGCAAAAGTGATGCTGTCCTATAATGGTCTCTATGAGGCGTAGTCATAACAAAAACAAAAGAACAACAACAAAAAAATCAAACTAAACCATCCAAAGAACAAAGCTTTCGCAAGCAACAACGAAATATAATCGGAAAGGGGAAAAAAAGAGCAGACGAAAACACAAAAAAAGGGGGTGATGTAAACCAAACGATTTTGTCAAGGCGTCTACCAAATCGCGGACTTAAAAGAAGAATAGAAAATGCACTATGACTTTGAAAGAGGCATGTTACGAGTTGTTTTTACGGATATTTATTTACCTTTTTAAGCGAAAGATAAAATTGAAAGAGGGAATAGAGAAGAGTATACATTTTTTTTTCCTTTTTCGTTCTTGTTTTTTTCCCCATTCCGGATTGCAGAGCAGGATTTGGTTGAGGGGTTTTCTCATTTTTATTTTATAAAGTACTAGTAGATTTCAGGAGTTCTTTTTTTTTTCGTTAAGAGAGAGAAGGAAGTAAAGTACACGCTGAAAACGGAATACGTAGACGACATTTTATATTGCAGCGATGAGATTGTAAAAACTGCAAGCGACCGAGAGGTAAAAATGGGAATGTACTTGAACACATAAAATGGTCTGGGTTTGAGCTATGTGTATGTTTCTGACATAAAATCTTATTTTAAAATGAAGGTTCCGGATTTTAAGTTTTGATAAAAAGAAAGAATGGAATATCTAATAAGTTTTTATATGACCCATTAAAAAATAAAGGTCACAGACTTTTCTTTAAATACTTTATAAGGTATAAGCAACTTTATGAACATTTGAGAAATGTAAATAAAGTGTAAATATCTATCTCTGTATATGCCTTTAATTATAATTATCTATTCGTTTTTCTACGGCTGCGGTGGCTTAGAGGGATTCGACCCCGGCTGGAGTCGATAGATTTTCTGGATGCAAATATCGTAGGCATGTATGTCATATGATTATGTAGCATGTAAAAGATCCCTTGAGTATCGATTTGTCTGTAGTATTCTTGGCAAAATTAAAAATCACGGCAATATTTAGTATACAACAAGAGCCTGAGATAAAAAATTAATCCAAGCGTCCAAATTCAAGCAGTCATCCCAAGTACTTTAAGACTGTAAAAAAACTTTGACCACATTCCCAAAAAGAAGGAGATACGTGACAAATACTTTTTAGCTCCCTTGAAGATTGTCAAATTAGAGGATACTGACAAGGTTATTGGTAACAAATAAACAGTTTTCTCAGAATAGGTGAACGTGGGGTAACTCTGTGCCCTGAATGACCGCATCCGGATTAACATTGATTCCGATGAGAGAATACTTGCTAAATAGATAACTAACTCAGTGGCGCAACAGCCCATGGCAAGTCAAGGCATCCTGCGCCCATTTCAGATTTCGTGACCTTGGTCTCTGAGTTGCGGGAGCAGATGATCCTATCAGGTGGTTAGACTGACGCGAATCAACCGGTGTTTAGTTTCCAAACACACGTGTACTCATTTATCGACACACATAAGGGATGAAAGGCCAAGTCAACCTTGTCCAGACAGAGGCTTGAATAGTGGACCTGCGGCGTGGAAATGCGATACGCTACCAATTTGCGACTGGCGTCACTAAATAGCGACATACAAGAAAAAAATTAGTACATTTAACAGTTCCTTTTGCATTACATTTTTAAAAAACCCTACTGTCGAAATGACAGTACAAGCTGAAGTGAAAAACGAAAAAAAGCTCGGATAGGACTGACTCGGCGGCATGAGATGAGAGAGTTGGATTTGGAAATGTCACAATGCATAAGGGTTGCCCAAATGAAAAGTGGAACAGTTAAATAAAGAGAATATCTTTATTGGAAATCGTCATGGACATTGCAACACAGGTACCCTCGTTTCTGCAACAGGTATTTGTCTTTTGCTTTAGACAGATCGTGGTTAATTCTTTAGGAAGTCCTGCACAGCTTCATCGTCCACATGAAAAATTAATGCTCTCTGAAAGCGAAAAAAATGTGGAAGTCCTAAGGGGGACAAATCCGGACTGTATGGTGGGTGTTCAAGCATTTTCCATTGGAATTTTATAAGATCATCCGGGTTTCATGGGATGCGTGTAAGCAGGCATTATCATGGATATCTAATATCGTTTGCGCTACCGTATTTCGACTAAAGCATTGCAAGCCACAGACTACCTCCATTTGCCGATAGATGTCACCTGACGCAATCAGAAACCGTTAAGCCACACATTATTTTGGTATGGGCGCATCTAAGTATAGCACTAATTACTTTCGAAAAATTTTCCTGTACCGCAAACAGGTTTCACTATTGAACACTGTATGCAGTGTACACCTACCAAACTTTATATCACTCTTTGAAGGTACTACTATATCTGCAGCCTTTTTGAGGCTACCGTCCGTGTCCATTTTTCAGTTGAACAACTCTTATACATTCTACTATTCACTACTCGCACAGTACTAAGGTGATCAGTATTTTTACAATGAAAAGGAGGATGAAAAAATTTTAAAAATCTTACAACGTAAATATATGAGAAGCATTTTATTAATTCAAACAAAAATACGCTAATTATTCTTACATCTCTTTTAATTATTTACTTAAACGAGTATTTTTTCATTGAATTAATTTTTTTTCTTTGTCATTATATTATTTTCTAATACATTGGAAATTTCGGAGCAAAAAATATCCTTTATCTTTACTGTAAGTACCACAGCTAAAATATCAACATTCAATCTTGATTTCTTACTTGTCCAAAAATCACCAACAGAAAAGACTCTTGCAACAGATGCATTAGTTCCAGGGCAGCACAACGTAAATTTAAAAAGAATTACTAAATTTTCATAGGGAATATGTTCATTTTTGAAATGGTTAAGTATTTCAACCCATCTTTTATCAATTTCAGTATGTTGATTTTCCTATTGTTCCAATGTATTATAATTTAAATATACATTCAGTCTTCCATTGTCGACTATTTTAATATCAGGCATTTCTTTTGATAAAAAATCAACACAATTTTCTATCACTGCCCAATTTACTTGTGATGAAGTCAAAAAACACCATTGAAAACTGTTATTTCCTGTAATATTTGTTTCAGACCATTCTTCGACATATTGGAAACATGTTTGGTTCATCTCTGAATACAGAGATTAACAAATCAGTTTTAAAATATTGAAAAGGAGGACACTTTTCGAGGAAGGACAGGACCTATAAAAGGAGGACAGTCCTCACTAAGGGAAGACGATTGGTCACCTTAACAGTACTCACTTATCAATAATCATCGTTTTTGCTTATTTATATTGTAGAAAAATACGTTCATTTTGAATCTAAAATCATCCCACCCAAATTAAGTCTTTTTCCATTGGGGCAATATTAAATTCTGAAATTATTTTTTAAAATTACTTTTCTCCTGATGTCCACACCATAGAACATCTTTTCCGCATAGATAGATTACGATTGATGGTAATGTTTTTCCCCACTCCTCCACCCATAATGCACAAACTGAAGTTGAAGGAATTACGTGTTGAATATTGCACGCAATGAAAGGGAGTCTGAGAAAAACGATTTACGAAAGTCATGTCTGGAGAGCACAATAGTTTGAAAAGTAAAAAAATCTACATAGCCTAGAATGTCTCAAAAAGTATGGTACCAAGAAAATATTTTTTTTTCTCTTTATATTAGGTACTAAAATATCGTAAAATAAAATTTTGTCAGTCTGTTAAAAAAAATAAACTTTTAAATATAATCTTTAAGCAAAATTGTTCAAAAAAAATTACAACACAGCCTTTTGAAACAAACTGCAGCACCTATTTTTAGAAACATTTCTATAGAAAATTGAACAGTTCCTTTCAGAATTTAATACTGTGTATTCAAAAATTTGTCTAGACGGACGCTACACTGTAGGAATACTTAGTGCTTATTGAGATATTCCTTTATAAATTTGACTATAAATAGACATATTATCGTATTTATTTATAGTTCAAAAAATAAAACAAAGTAAGTTCGGATTTCATTAACTACCATTCATTTTAATGACTTCAAAAAAATGTCTCAAATGTTTATAATAATAGTTTCCAATGTAATGATTAATAAAAAAAATTAGGAAGTTATAGACTACCATAGGATAACTTAAGAAATTCCAAAAGTTCTCGATACCGACCTAGTCTCATTCAGGAGATAAGGATAAGGACTCATAAGATTGGAAGTTTGGGGAAATACCCCAACCCCCGAGTTGAAAAATGTTCATATATCAACTTGATATTTTAATTTCATCTTGTGTGGAGAGCATTTATTTTATGTTATCCATTTTTTTTATCAGAAACAATATTACTTTTTCTACATAATACATGTTTTTACTTCTCGAAACATTTATGTAACAAGTGTATTTATAACTTTATTTCTCAAAAAATATTTATTTTTTTATAACATTTGAACATTTTTACCAAATTATGAAATTTGAAATTTTATCTTATTGTTAGTTTTACAAATAGAACAGCAAGTACAATTAGTTTGATGTCTGTTTTGAATTCAATAGAGAACACGTGTTTGTCTTTATCATATGGCCGTCATGAATGAGCCTTAAACCTTCAAGAAATCTCGCCTCACAATTTTTTCTACTTTTTATGCTCGCTTTGAAGCATCCGCATTTGTATCAACGACTGTTAGTCAATGAGACTAATGTCAGTTTTGAATTGAACAGAGAACACGTGCTTACAAATATCACGTGACCGTCATGAATTTAGCGCATTACTAATTCCATAAATTCACAGACAAAAGAAAAAAATTCCTTTTCAAAAACACAAATTAGGCTATTTTTTTTAAAATGTTGAAATTTGATTTCATACATTAACATTAATTAAGCCAGAAAAGGTTTAGAACCTTACATGGTTGAAAAACATCCTGTAGATTTGTCAATCCAATGGGCTAAATTCACGTATGAAGTCATAGTCACATGATAATGACAGCCACGCGTTTTAAGGTAGTCAGTTCGAAAACAAGTGACGTTATATTCATGCGACATCATAGTCACATGATAATGATAACCACGTGTTTCAAGTCATTCAGTTCGAAAATACATGTGACATCATAGTCACATGATAATGATAACCACGTGTTTCAAATCAATCATTTCGAAAACATGTGACATCATAGTCACATGATAATGATAACCACGTGTTTCAAGCCAATCAATTCGAAAACTTATGTGACGTCATAGTCACACACTAAAAGCAGTCATACGTTTCCAGCTAATCTGTTCATGCGCTTCGTTTTTGCCAATTTTTGCTCTTTACAGAATCTTTCTCTTAAAAAGTAGTTATGTGTATACAAAATGCAATTTTATTTAAAAGCACATGCATAAAATAAAATTTTTTTCTTTTTAAATTTGAAAATCTTTCTAAAGATTTTTTTTTTCATAACATTTAAACATCTTTACTCAATTATAAAATTTGAAACTTTATTTCAGTTTCACAAATAGAACATCAAGCTTAATAAGTTTAATGTCTGTTTTGATTTCAACGAAGAACACGTGTTTGTCTTTATCATGTGGCCCATTAATAAAATTTTGAACACTTAGAACACATAAGAACAAATACAGAAAAATTATTTCAGTACTTACCAAACGATTGACTACGCATTTCACGAGCAAAATTCAATTCGACATTTCCATCAACAGACGATCGTTTACGGAAAAAGCGATGGCTGTGTAAAGAAGACTGCAAAACAAAAAAAGGAACAAAAATCAGCATAATAATAAGACACAAGGTAAATTTGGCAGCCAGAATAACACAGACATAAATCACGAACAACGATCATCAATTTCACTTCTCTAATGAAAATCGAACTGGTGCTCACGCATATCGGTAATGATTAGGTAAAAGCTCGAATAACCATAGGATAAATTGTACATTCCCTATGCAATTTAGGTCGCATCTATTAATCTAGTGAAACAAAAAAAAAAGGTAAAGAAAGCTTGGTTTTAAAGAGGTGCAGGCCATAATGGGTTAGAAAAAAAGGGGTAGAAAAAAGAACACAGAATAAAAGAAACAGAAAGATAAGTCCATTAAGTTTTAATAGGCTTGTTTTATAAGTTTATATTAAGTAGATAGATCATATCATTTTTATTTCATTTTTGCATTTTGTAGCTTTGTTGATGTTATTTTTGATTGCATCCTATCTTGGCTCCCACCGTTATTTCTCGCCAACTTGGCAAATTATTAACCTCATATTGGATAGATGTCCAATACAGAAAAATGAGCTGCTAGCGCAATTGTTTTTCTTCTTTACCAAATGTATGATCTAAAATAGGATTTTAAATAATTTTATAATAAAAACCTTCTGGGTTCTGATTTAAAGAGCTATGGGCAATTTTCTTTTTTCACTCGGTGATGAAGACTATATATGTGAGTGTAAAAATAATAAAAATTCTTTATTGTGAATAAAAATGTTTCTTCAAAAAGTAACGTTTTAATTAGAATTAATAAAATGCACCAATATATTATTATAATGAAAAATAAAGTATTATTTTTTTCCCATATTGTTAAGAGGTCTCAGGTTTGTTAACTTTCTCTAAAAAGGGCTGAAAATATAAACAATATTCAAATACATATAATTCTTTGAAATTAAAATTAAATAAATCGAACCTTTTACATATTACTTAAGATAGAATGGGGCTTCATTAAAGTATAAAATGTTTAAAATATAATCATAATTTTAAAAATTATAAAAATGTGAAAATAACAAACAATTCTGTAAGAAATATTAACTAAGTTTTACGTTGCGTATGCTATTTTCTAAAATAGTAGCTTTAATTACTAGCAATAAAATGATTTATAAAGTTAAATGTATCCTTATTACACTGTAGTAATTTTATATTAGTAGAATAATAAATTATATTTTTTAAAAAATAAAAAAATTAGATTTTCAAAAAAATTTTTAAAAAATTTCAATATTTTTCAAATATTTTGAAATACAAAAGATATATTATTCTTAAATGATGTAGGGTTTAAAGAGTATGATACATTTTATAAACCTATAAAGTTTTATACATCAGACGGGCTACTATTTTAGAAAATAGCGTGAGTAAGGCAAAAATTATTTAATATTTATTACATAACATGCTTATAATTTTTAAAATTATGATTATATTTCAAACATATTGTACTTTTTTGAAGCCATAACCCATTTGTAAATAATGAGTAAAAGATTCGAATTATTTAATTTAAATTTAAAAGAATTATGCCTGTTTGGAAATTATTTATACTTTCGCCCCTCGAGAAATAGTTAACACCCCAGAGACCGCTATTAAGTAATTAGAAATAAATACCTACTTAAGGTATCTGACTACGTTCGAAACCGTGACTTTGTAAAAGCGTATTAATGGATAATATTTATGATATTTAGTGTCACTTAGATTAGAAAATGTATATAAAGTTGTTTTAAGAATAGTATTACATTAAAAAATTATTTAAGTACAATATTTTGACAAAAAAAATGAACATAGAATAACCAAATTTCAAAATATTCTCCTTTTGTGAAAAATGCTTCTATTATAATAATATTTCGCCTGTGTATAGCTCAGACCTATGTACAGAGGCTCAACTAGAATTTGTGAAATATATAACTTAGAAGTGGTTTTATCCATGCTTTACGACAACAGAGGGGAGAAATTTTAAGAAAAAAAACGCCGATAATTATTTCAATTGGTTGTAACTCTGAAAAGGTGAATTTTTTCAAAAATCGTAGTTGAGCCTCTGTACAGAGATCTGAGCTACATACAGGCAAAATACTATTATAATAGAAGCATTTTTCACAAATGGAGAACATTTTAAAAACAGGTTATTCTAAGTTAATTTTTTGCCGAAATATTGCATGTAAATAATTTTATTTTTGTCAAAATGTCCTTAAAACGATTTTATACATGTATTCTAATCTAAGTGACACTAAATATTTTGAAAATTATCCATTTATGCGCTTTTTAAAAATCACGGTTCCGAGCGTAGTCGGATACCTGGGACGAATTTGTACGGAACCTTTCCATTAATCTTCTTGGGCGTCTTTTTGGGGAATATAAATTCGCGTTTATTTCCAATCAACTCCAAAAAGATGAACGGGATATTTAAATTAGATAAGGTATTTAAGTCGAGCGTTGCGAGATAGCAAGTGAGTTGATGGAAGGCTATTGAGCCTGCAACTTTCAACGTCTTCAAGGAGATTAGTGGAAAGTTTCCGTACAGATTTGTCACATACCTTAAGGGTGGACCGAATTCCTTTTTTCTCAGAAGTTCTAAGCCTACCTATGCAGAAAAAGTGTTCTCTGATATATAAATAAAGGGAGAATGAAATTTAAAAATTTACCTTTTATGTTAAATACTGCCACAGGGGGAACAAATTTAGATACTTGAGCTTTCTTATGGCGAAAATTTTAAGCAATTTTTATTAAGGGGGGTCACTTCAGGCAGCATTTTCCCTATCTCCGTAATGTTAAAAATGACCAAGTTTAAGGAACATTTTTTAAAAATTGGCTGGTTGTACAGTCATGAATTTTTTTTTTTGAGTATTCATTGTATTGTTTTTATTATTTTAATGGGAGCATTTTTCAAAACTTTGATTAGTTTTTTTTAAAAAAAATTCATATGAGGAGTAACACGTCAAAATTTTTAAAACGATGAAAATTCTTGTACATTTTAATCCATAAATATTTTTTGATTATTTTTTTTTGACAAAATCTCTCATTAAAATATTTATTTGTATAGTGTTAACATATGTGCAAAGTTTTAAGGCTGTAAAATAAGTAGTTTTTTCAAAAATGTTCCTTTTGTGTTGAAATTTACACTTTTGAGAAATAGTGATTTAAAGTAAAAACTTACTATTAACTAACGCATACCAGAACTATAACTTGGATTGCTAGTATCATCTGCAAGATCATCTTCTTGCCAACATTTTAATTGTTTGTTTTTAATTCTAGCTTCTTTGGTTCATTGTAAAACTGACTATACTGCTTTCCTAATACACGGATGATCTACTTTTTGCAATGCTCGACATTTGTAAAATTCAGGTGTTGAATGTTTAATACATCTAAAACTTCAAATTTGGTAATGAAGCCTTGATTATATAAGTATATAGCTTCATGTACTATAGTTTTTGAAGTTCCCAATTGCACAAATACAGTTTTTGGAATTATACACCAAAAACTATTTCCGCTTTCAATAATATTTTGAGTTTTATCAAGCAAGCATCCAGATAAATGTTCAAGATTAGTGACCTCTAAATACTTTGTTTATGCAATTTCTAATTACAATAGGTAAGTTGTGTTTATGCTTGTATGTGTAACCTTTCAGTATGGACATATTATGGGGCATAAACCGTGTCATAGATTCAAACCTGTGAACATTTTATCAAAAATTATAGCCCATATAGCTTGCCTTATGGTTGACAAATTTTCCCGAGTTGTTTCGAACAGCCAAAACATAGTAACTTTGCAATTTGTTTATTTCAGCATCTGTCGAGCCATTACGGCATCCTAGAGATTTTTTTGTCTTTAAGCTTTCTGTCTTTTAATTTTAATTTTAAGGCCCTAAGTCATGTCCCCATCATTTTCTCAACATGATCAACACATTCTAATTGTTCAATATTGACATATCTTTAGATTCTAAAACTGATTTGTATGCTTTATAGAGTTCCCATATAGTCCAAATATTATGTATATCGTAAATTGTGTAATGTCTGCGAGTGATGAGAGACACAAAAAAAAGTGCACCTCTTCAACTTCCATTCCCCTATTATTTTCAATGTAACTTGCCGAACACTCATTGCTATGTACATCGCTGTTAAAATTAAATGAACATTTCTGCGATAATATTTTAGCATCAACAACTTTCCCAGTGTCCAAACTAACTGCCGTAACAACACCATTTAGAAATATATAGCTTCTTTTTAGCCAGGTACCATTGATAGCCACTGGTACATTTGGTTATCCATTATTAAATATTGTTTCGGCAGCAGCTAAAGCCATATACACTTTGGTTACTTTCTCTGTCACATTATTTAATGTATGCATGGAATCATAAAACCACTATGGTGTAAGTGACAAATGCATAACTCCGCAAAATATTTTTACAACTGCTTCTTTTTAAATAGACCTCATAGCATATGAAATTCTATTGTGTCCACTTCATATAATTTTGTACCTTTTTTGATTAACTACTGTTTTAGTAAACTTGGTATTAAGAAATGTTTGAATAAGACCACAAAAGTCACAACATATTAACAATTTTGTAGCTAAATCCTAGATTTGGCGACCAAAATTTATGTGAATATCTTGGTTTTTACATTAATTTTATGTAATTAATGTTGTTTCAAAGCACAAAAGAACAGTACAATGTCAGGAATTTCACAGAAACATTCAAATGAATCTAAAAAAGAAACATACTCTTTATTAAACTTACTTAACTTAGATTTTAAAGCTGATTTATTTATGTTGAAATTGTCTGACTTATCAACATTTAAATCCATAAAAGTTAGGAATTTTGTACATTTCTTTCCAAACTCTTTCGTTTTTTAAACATTTTATTACTTAACAGAGCTTAAAAACGTTTTGTAAACGTTTTATTAATGTTTTTGATGGAAAAAAAATATTGCACACGATAGCAGAAATCCGTTGCATTTAAGGAGGTAAAAAATAGGCTGTAAGTAAACAAACATCTACAGCTATTCACTTCACTTCTTTCCTGGATAAGCTGCTGATCAAAACAAATTCTTTTAATCAATTTAAACCATTTGATAAGGCTGAAAAGTAGCATGTCTTTTGTTTTGATTTGAGAGGGCGTGGCAATCAGTGGTTTTGGGGTTTGACAGATGTAAACAACTTTTTAAAAAAATATTAAAAATACTTCTAATTAAGCTAGAGCAAAACTTTAAACTGCATTAGAAAGAAAAAGAATGGTATTTTATGTTTCAATCAAAATTGAAAAATCGATTTTTTCATGGATTTCGTGATTTCGTGACCCCCTCTCTTAAGGTATTAAACTACGTTCGGAACCGGGATTTTAAAAAAGCGCATAAATGGATAATTTTCAGGGTATTTAGTGTCACTTAGATTAGAATACATGTATAAAATTGTTTTAAGGATATTTTGAGGGGAAAAAAAATTTTTAACACAATATTTTGGCAAAAAATTAACTTAGAATAACATTTTTCAAAATGTTCTCTTTTTATGCTTCTAAAATAATAATATTTTGCTTATATAAAGTAAAGACTTCTCCAGAGAATCTGAACTATTTTGTATGAAAAATTCACATTATTTTCAGAGTTACAACCGATTGAAATAATTCATCGGCGTTTTTTTTTTTCTTAAAACTTCTCCCCACTGTTGTCGTAAAACATGGATAAACCCACTTCTAAGTTATATATTTTAAAAATTCTAGTTGAACCTAATGTCTGAAATTCATCAGTACATACATTTTCTAATTTAAATGACACTAAATATCATAAATATTATCTATTTATACGTCACGGTTCTGAGAGTCGGATACTTTAAAGAAAAACAATTTTTTAGTACCTTTATATACAGGCAAGAGGATACCTACTAAATAGTTACATTTAAAAAAAAAACATCAGATACATTGAACGGTATAGATATCAGCTATATACAGGCAAAATACCATTGTAATAGAAGCATTTTTCACAAAAGGAGAATATTTTGAAAATGAATCATTCTACGTTCATTTTTTGTCAAAATATTGTACTTAAATAATTTTTTATTCTAATAATATTTTTAAAACAATTGTACATACATTTTCTAATTTAAATGACACTAAATATCATAAATATTATCTATTTATACCTTTTTCAAAATCACGGTTTTGAACGTAGTCGGATACTTTAAAGAAAACAATTTTTTAGTACTCTACTGCAATAAGAGGATAAATTTTAAAAAAACATCAACATTGAACGGTATAGATATCAATTGTAATAGAAGCATTTTTCACAAAAGGAGAATATTTTGAAAATGAATCATTCTACGTTCATTTTTTGTCAAAATATTGTACTTAAATAATTAATAATATTTTTAAAACAATTGTACATACATTTTCTAATTTAAATGACACTAAATATCATAAATATTATCTATTTATACGCTTTTTCAAAATCACGGTTCTGAACGTAGTCGGATACTTTAAAGAAAACAATTTTTTTAGTACCTTTAACATCTACTGCAATAAGAGGATACCTACTAAATAGTTACAACTAAAAAAAACATCAGATACATTGAACGGTATAGATATCTGAGCTATATACAGGCAAAATACCATTGTAATAGAAGCATTTTTCACAAAAGGAGAATATTTTGAAAATGAATCATTCTACGTTCATTTTTTGTCAAAATATTGTACTTAAATAATTTTTTATTCTAATAATATTTTTAAAACAATTGTACATGCATTTTCTAATTTAAATGACACTAAATATCATAAGTATTATCGATTTATACGCTTTTTCAAAATCACGGTTCTGAACGTAGTCGGATACCTTAAAGAAAACAAATCTTTTAGTACTTTTTAACATCTACTGCAATCAATGAGAGCACACCTACTAAATAGTTACAATTAAAAAAGAAAACATCAAATACACTGAACAATCTCTTCAGTATTAATTTTTTTTAAGAAAACGTTCTGTCGAAACGACAGTGCAAAAGCAAAAAACTGAAGAGAAGAACAAAAGTAAAAAACAGCATAAAGCAAAAAACTGAAAAAAAACTCATATCCAAACTGATTAGACGGTGCTGGGTAAGAGACGGGGTTATGAAATGTTGCAATGTTCTACCACATTTATCAATAATCACATAGTCTTTAGTTATTTGTATTGCAGAAGAATAATTTTGGGTCTAAAATCATCTAACCTAAACTAAGTCTTAACCCTACATCCCCATTTTTTTTTTTTTTTTGATAATTCAACCCCTTTGTGGCAATTTTAAATTTTCGAATTATTTTTTTTTAATTATTTTTCTCCTAATCTCCATACCATCGAATATCCCCCCAAAGAACAGCAATCCACTCTAGTGTACATATTCTCTTTGAACGTTCACCCCACTTCAAAGAGGGACTCTAAAGGACAGTTCTCCCACCCACAGGAAGTACGAGGTCACTGACCAAAAGATTAAGAGAATGAAAGTAGCTTAGAAGGGAGAGAATGGCATGTGGCCACTAGCGCACACAGGAATTTTTCAAGGGAGGGGGTCTGGGGTTGAAGGTTCACCTTTCTTGCATCACCACCTTTTGATTTTGTCAATTTTCGGGAACAAAACACAGTAAAAAACTAATTATCGAATAAGTAAATAGCATTAATTAAAAAAATTAATCATTAATAACAAATACTTAATTAAATTTTACGCACTATATACTTAGAATTATAATCAATCGGAAAAAAAATCAAGGGCCTGGGGGAACCCCCGGGACCCACCCCCCTTGTGTGCACCACTGCTTGTGACGTAATGTTAACCAGACGCCTTTTGAATCTAACCGCATTACATACAGTCCACTAAAAAGTTCATCTGCTTTAGAATTTTTCGAGTTTACTCTACTGTAGAGCAACCACCTGTGACCAATAAAAGTTAAACATAATTAAGATACAGTTGAATACTCACACAGCAGACCTTATTTACTAACTAAATTCTTACACTTATAGCCATAATCAATTCAAGTGACTCTGATTTTGATAAGAGTCAATCTTCTAATTAAGAAATTTTCCTCGCTTCAAAGGAGTTACAGGTCTTAATGTACGAGGAAGACCCAAGAATAACCGGAATCGAATTGTTGCGCACGCATACTTTGTGCTTTAGAATTGTGCCGTCAGGTGGTCTTAGTTGGAAGAGGGGGTCTCATGACCGTAAGTGAGCTGGCGTAAATCTCAGTTAAGTGGATTGCTTGTGATGCTCTAATGTCTGCATTACTGATTCAACCCTTTGGAGATTAGTAAGATGCCGCTCACAAAGACCGAATATTGTGTGTGAAATATCGCTATTAGTTGGGAAAACTACAGCCAAGACCGTTTGGATGATTCGACAAACCTTTAATGGCGATACTACAGGTCTGCTAATAGTTTTCCCGTTCAAATCTGACAACATGTCAACTGAAAACATACCCCACCCAGGGCGTTCTTCGACAGGAAGATTATGAAAACATGACCAAAATCTGATGTGCAGTTGATGTAGATCGTCAGAAGTCCAATGACCAAATATTTGAGGAAACGAACGTGTCTGGGATATCGTGTTCCAATCCACACAGCTTTGATGTTTCGACGGTTTTTGACAAATAACAGCATGGTGCTTGTGCCTCATTCACCCTACTCACCCGATCTGGCTCCGTCGGAATTTTTTTGTTTCAAGGATGAAGAGGTCTGAAAAGAAAACGATTCAGTGATGTCGATGAAGTCAAAGAAAGCACCCTAACGGCTTTGAACTGTATTGTGTCTCAAGAGTTCTGGAACTGTTTTAAGGAGAGGCAAAAACGTTGAGCCAAATGAATCATTGCACATGGACAACACTTTGAAGAACATTAATGTAGAGTTCAATAAAACTGCAAAATATATAACAACAATAACAAAAATAAATTCCAGTTATTTTGGGGTCTTTCTCTCGCATTTAACTTAGACCAAATGCAGGGACGTCTCAAGGCAAGAGCCAAATGGGCCCAGAGCCTCGACCGCAATGGGGACCTCGTCCCTTTCTCGACTCAGCCATAAAAAGATAATGATTCGAATGATTTCAAGGGTCAAATGCTTCTTCCGCTTGTATTCTCAGAAAAACTGGAAATTTCGGACGATATGTCAAATGGCTACATGTCACGACAATCTCCCATGTTAAGGCCTAGGCCTACCACCATACACCAGTTAAAAGGCGACATCCTTCAGTTAAAAGGCGACAGTCGGTTGAGCTTGTTTGTGTGACTTAAGCCATGAACATTTTTTGTTAAGGTTTACTGTTTGTACGAATATTTGACAATGTATGTCCACTTTTAAAGGTCATATGTGCGGCTTACATTTGTGTAAGGGCCCAGGACGTACCTTTGCAAAGGGGCCCAGAGCCTAAAGAAGCAAATACCTATTATTCCACAAGGTAGTGTTAAATGAAAATGAGACTCCAACTCGCGATCTCCTAGACCAGTGCTCCGCAACCTTTTTATCTCCGCGGACCGGTCAACGTTTGTTAATTTTACCGTGGCCCGCTGAGGGGGAGGATGTTGATTGTTTATATTTTAGACTGTTTTGATTTAATAATTTTAATTTAGTTGTATTTAATTGTGACTTCAGAATAAAATATAGCTTCACCAAAAAATGAATATAAAGTGATTTAACAAGGAATATAAAGTGATTTTCATAAAAAGTAGCCCGAATCTAAGGAAAATATACCACAATAAATAAAAGAGAAATAATTTATTGTTTCTTGTGCGGACCGGGGATTGCGGAACACTATGCTAGACAGCAGGTTGTTGATTTTACCACCCGGTATTATGTGATACCTCTACAAAAAACTGAAATACAAAGCTGTAAAACTATCACACCCTTACTTGAGATAAATTATAACCATTATTAATTGAATGTTTTCCCATTTTTGTTCTTTTAAATATAAAACAATATAAACCGTTCTACGGGATGTTCAATTCAACTCCATGCATCGTATATCAGGAATGTTTGAGATTACAGTAACAAAGTTGTAAACTTACCCTTCCTATATTTCAACATACAAGTCGCAAGAAATCTAAAAAAAGGAACTCGAAACATAAGTAAACATACCTCGAAAGAAAAGAAAAAAAAACTTTAATTGAAATGTGTGTGTTTCCCAACACTTGCTCTTTCTCATTTATTTCGGTAACACACACACAAAAAAAAGCAAGTAAACCAGAAAATATTTACAAGTAATTCACTAGCCCGAAATTTCATTTTAAATTTTAAACGCGACATATGTTGTTTGCTTTTCAGGCATAACAAACCTCAAACAAGTCCTTTCCACTCCCTTCCCTCCTCCTCTAGCAGTTGCAACCCCAAAAAAGAAGTTTTTCCAACAGATGCAACAGTTTTCCACTTTTCTTTTCTTTTCTTTTTTTTTCCCCGCTATGGAATTAAATTACGTTTGGGCTCATAATTCTGATTCGTCGCGCGGAAGAAAAACAGAAAATTGAAGCAAAATATGAGTGAATAAGATTTCTGAGATTAAGATAGCGTGGTTCCTAGGTAATGGAAACAGATGGAAAACCTGAAAGTTATTGAATTTTCCCCTTTCCTGACAACAAATACCGTTTTCTTATGATAAATAGTGGAAACCGAATTGAGGTTATAAATATGAGAATACGTTCAATTCCGAACTGAGACTTATTTGTTTATTAATTCTGTTTTCATAATCCTTATCGTAAATCAGAAAATAAACAGTTGTGTTTTTTTCTTTGTTTTGTTTATTCAAACATATATTATAATGACTTTTTTTTTATTTTTCTTTAAACAAATGCAGATAAATAAGTGAATTAAAGTGGATTTTTTTAAGACAGATCAAGCACAAAAATTTCATTAAAATATCTATCAAATGGAACAATGTTTCATTATTGTTATATAATTGTCAGAATTTGCCTTAATATTAGTTTGAGCTCTAATGTTATATATTTTTTCTTCTCTTATTTCCGACGTTTAGAGTGTTCGACTACTTGAGAAACCTTTTTTAAAAAAGTGAAGTTGTGGGGATTTTTTTGTGTGTGTGTGGTGATTAGATTTATTTGGTACTTCTTAAGAAAAATATGCTAAAATTAAGAAGATAAAAACAAATTATCATTACTAAAATGGGGAAAAAATTTGTAAAAAGTAACAAAAAATTATATAAACGGGGCCCATTCTGTACAAGAAGTTTATGAACAAATTTTTAATTTTGATGTGCGGCTTTGCTATTCATTTTTCAAATGACCTTCAGGATAAGAGATATCTTAATTTTTACAAAAACTAGAGCACTGTATATCTCAACTATTATATGAAATTGTTTTAAAAAACAGTGAATATGTTCACATAAGGGACTGTAAATTTTGTGTCGCCCAGCCAGTATGGTGGCTATGTCCCTCGGCTTGTAACCGAGTGGGTTCGGTTTCGAATCCCGAGTAAGACATGGTTGTACATATCTGTTTCGGGAAAGAAGTCGATCTTTCGCCTGAAATGGATTCCCGTCTCGAAAGGAAAAGCAGCGCACATCATCTTGTTATATGCTGGGATCAATCGTTTATAATAAATCTGTATTCTTCTGTGGTTGTGTTATATGTTTCTGTTCATCTATCTCACGTCTTTCGTATGTATCCCAGTAATAAACACACGACAACAACAACTGTAAATTTTGTAATAAAACAATAATTGGTAAATCTGAAGTTTAAAACACTTCTACTATTATACAGAATATACACACAAAAATTCAGTTAATTATTTTCAAAACATTTTGAGCAATCACTGTCTTCGTTTGAGTATATTAAAAAAAAACCACACATTTCGAGTGAAGTGCGTTTTAAAGTATGGACAAAGTATGCTTGAAGTAGTGACATTTGTTTTTACTAAAACACTTGTCGTTTTTATTCTAGTGAATGAAAAATAATAAACTTGGTATTTTTATAAAGCTAATAAGATGGACTATAAAATAAAATCTTTAAAAATTGTCCATTTTTGGCAAAATTCACATTTTTAGGGTAGTTGTATACCCTTAAGTGATTGCATTCTGTTTTCAATTAATTCCTATTCATAAAAGAATAACTAAATAGCTTACACATACAATTTCGCAGCAGTAAGCTGGCGCCAAGTATTCTCCTAAAACCACCTACATATAATTTATAAAAATAACAACTATTTCCTTCACTTAAACACAAGTGCACTTATAACATTTTTATCAAATTTCTCTGAGTATTTTCCTATCCAAGAGTATGTGGTTATCAAATTTCCCTATCCAAGAGTATGTGGTTATCAAATTTCCCTATCCAAGAGTATGTGGGGATACTTCTGTTTCTTTTCGTGATGCGTACTTGTCGGGAAAGGTCGCGCATAATTTTTAAATTGCAGTCATAATTTTTTTTTTTTTACCCTGTCAGACTTTTTACTTGCCCCGACAACATTCAACAAAAATGAATTCATTACATATGTACTCAGTCGCAACAATCTAACTTAATTTAATTTCTAATTTTATACATTTTTTAAAAATCATAATTACAAAAACCATTTTTCTAAACCCCAGTTTTATTTCGTTTGAAGTATTAAAAGTAATAAACACTGTGTTATGTGATATTTATTTCCTATCGCTTGAAAAGAGATATCTTACTAGTTTACAAGAGCCTTACTCAATGACTGCTTGAAGCAAATTTTCCCCAAAAATACCGACACAATTTCTAAAAATAACTATTATTTCCCTTAATTTTATCGCGTAAATATAACATCTTTGTTGTTCTCCCCTATTGTTATTCCATAGCTGAGAGAATGTGCGGATTCTTCTATTTCTCTTTCGAACTATATTTGTAGAAAAGGGAAATCAAATGGCTATTATCTTAATGTTTAAATTACGTTAATAAATTCATTTTTGTAATTGACTATTACCTTGTCACGACACTTCATAAAAATCTGGTTCTTTCTTCAAATATCTTTTTTAAACACATATAAAATAATTTAGTTGAATAATTTCCCAAAGTCTTGCTTGAAACTAAATCAAATAAGTTGCACTGAAAATTATTTCATTTATAATACTTTTAAAGAGCAGTAGAATAAACAAAGAAATGTTAAGAATTTTTAAAGGATTTTGGTCATTGATTTTTCAAATTCGTTTTGGATAATTCAACCGCAGCTCAATAATTAATAATATACGTTTCTCTTTGAAAAAAACATTTTTAAAAAATTACAAGATGAATGCCACACTATTGGAAAAAAAACCCCGTTAAGTTATCGTTCTAAAACCATAAACGAAAGCATGCATCTACAAACAAAACCAGAAGCAATTTCAAGTGTAGATTTTTCGATTTCCTCAAAAAGGTATTCTGAAATATTTAATGTATTCTACCATTTTATTTCGTTACCATCTCAAACTGTTTGATTTCCCCTGATGATTTTAAGCTATTCAAATATAAAAAAAGAAAGAAACAAAAAAGCATTTCATGTTATTTCTTCATTTTGGATACATATGTATTCTATTTTAAAACTTCGAAGATTGATCCGCAATTCCACTGCTTTTAAAATATTTAATGGTTCAAAAGCTTTTATGGCATCATGAAAATTGGGAAATTACTTTAAATACATCTGATCGATGAATTATTTGCAATTAAGAATACACTTTCATATTATTATATACAGGTGCACAGTAATAAGACTAATTAATATTAAGACAATCTTTCTCGACATAATTACGATTAAATTTCCTATATCATCCAATTACACATAATGATGTAGTAATTATAATTGTTTAATTCATTTCTTGAATTATTCATCATTAAAATTTCATACATTTATTTAAATTATTGAACGACTCTATAAAAATTTGTTTGAGAAAATTTTATAAAAAATATTGTTGCTTATGCAATCAGTTATAAAGGGCAAGACAGTTTTTCAGGAGCGATGGGAATTCATTATCGAAAAACAATCCTTGAAATACAGGACACAGTACTCAAATTCGCTGAGTAAATCTCAGAAGGCCTTCACACCTTCTACAGCGCTCAAACACAACTATCAACGTTTAAAATACAAGTATGTAAAAGATTATTCACAAGCACTCTCTCGTCCTACACAACATCCGCAATAATAACTAATCACTGGTCGACTCTCCTCACGGTCAATTCAACACTAATCTTCGCCAAAACAAGACTAACTCGGTTTCGGCGAGTGACTCCCTATTAATAGGTCTCACGGATCTTTCGAGAAAAATCCACTTGCGTCATAGATCACGATATCATTAGATTTCTCCACTAATTTCGAGAAGAATCCATAGGGTGGCGAACTCGCCAAAAATGATACCAACTTGGCTCTATCACCAAGATTTTATCCAAGTTTCCATTGAATCACTATTATAATGGAAGGAACGGCGTTGCTTGCGAATATTACAATTTTAACATAAAAAAATACAGCATAGAGAAATATGAACGTATTATACATCCAGATATCAAATAATTTACACTAGTTTAATTATTCTTTACACAAAATTCTTAACAATATGTTATTCATGTAGTTGTAACCAACGCCACAGTGATAAAAAAAAATAAGTTACATAAATTAATATAATTTTTTTTTGAAAAAATCAAGAATGTAGTAAAATAATATTAATACCTCCCTAGTTATGACAATTAGTCCTAGACAATTAGTCCTGGAGTACCTTCACCCTACTGCTGATTTAACAGTAATAAGCAACATTATTTTTAAAAGAGACTTTTAAGCAGGGTGTCAAATTCGTGGCCCACGACCAACATTTTTGCGCCCCGGCCAATATATCCCCACAAAATAATACATAATAAAAAATTTTAAAAAATTCTTCTGAAATTGGATAGGTAGCAGAAGAAAAGAGACGTCAAGTGTCAAGATATAACGATTAAAATTTTTTTTTGTTCTTTTACATATATATTCGAAACAAACCAAAGTTTCCATGAATGTTGATTTTTTTTTGCGGCCCGCATAAAGTTAAGTCTTATTTGTTGGGCCCGAGTTAGCTTTTGAGTTTGGCACCCTTGTTTTAAAGTGTATGTATTCTATAATTAGTATTTATTAGCAATAAATATATTTATATTTTGAAATTCTTTAATAAAAAATACCAACAAAAAATGGTTACATGATCTTAAGCTGCGTGAATTCATATTTGACTATGTATTTAAACAGATTCACAGACATCACGCCTTTTTTTTTTTTACTAAACAAGAAAAGCAAAACCAGACATATAAAAAACATGTTATGACTCGAATTGGTTTATTAAACATATATGCTTACTTATGAACATTTGGAACGTGATATTATCATCTAGAGAACATCCCATACGTGATACCAATGTGCAAATGAACACACCATACCTTCTTTACAGTCTCCTTTTCATAGAAAGAAAAAAAAAAAATAGACATATTTTTTTCGATAAACAGCGTGAGTTTGCGATCAGATAATTTGATTCCGGAAAAAACAGACATTCGTGACTACTTCATGTAATGAGCATAATTCAAGAACGTGTCAACTGAAAATGAATGAAACAGAGTTACGTGGGTGAATTGCTTTATATTTGCATTCCATAATTAGAGTTCAATAACTTGGTTATGATAAAAACATTCACCTACAGAAGTAAAATAAAAGGAAGTATTAACAAAAAAATAGCATCTATCGTATTATAATGAATAGGATTTTACGCCTTCTCTTATAAATGAATGCCAAATTACTCTTTACAGCTTTTAATATATTGGGCATATAAAAATTCAAACCCAACAAGTATAAAACTACAACAATAAGCCCCCCCTTTTTTAACATTCGAAATTTTTTTTAGGCCAATAAGAGGGTGAATAACACAAATGGGCTCAATTCATGTGACGTTATAGTCACATGATAGTGCTAACCACGTGATTCTAGCCAATAAGTTCAGGAACGCATGTGACGTCATAGACACACGAAAAAAAAACCATCTTGTGTTTCCAGCTAATCAGTTTACACGCTTCGTTGTTGTCAAATTTTCTTCTTTACAGAAATTTTCACTTAAAAAGCATATATGTATGCAAAATGCATTTTATTAAAAGTATATGCACATAATAAGATTTATTTTTTTTGAATTAAAAATTTTTTTTAAAGAAATCCTTTTTTCATAACTATTAAACATTTTCACCCAATTATGAAACTTGAAGAAATTTTATTTAAGTTTTTCAAGTAAAACAACAAGAGAGAGAGTACAATTAGTTTAATGTCCATTTTGAATTTGATGGAGAACACGCGTTTGTCTGTGTCATATGATTGTCATAAATCGAGCCCATTAAAGGCAAATTTTCTTTAGAAAGCTACTAATGTAAAATCCCAACAACAAAAAAAGAAATCACTTCTGTTAAACGTATAATAACTTACGGAATTAATAAAACACTAAACTTAAAAACTATTAGAACAAAAAATACTTAAAATGGCGCATTTTTATAAGAGCAGAAGTTTAAAATAAGTTTTAAGTAGAAGAAAAAGAAGGGGTATTCATATCTTTACAATTCTTGTCTCTTGCATTACATACGGCAGTGATCTCAAACCCCCGGCCGCGGACCGGTTCGTGGATCACAGTAGCGAGCCTTGGAAGGAACATAAAATTACTTCCATTTTATTGATTGTGGTGTATTTCTCTCGGGTTTGTGTGAATCACTTTATTTTCATTATTTTCTGTAAATGTATTTTATTCTGAAGGCATGTTTGAATAGAATTATATTAAAATTATTAAATCAAAACAATCTAAAGTATAAACAGCCTACGACCCATTCTTAGCGGTTAGCGTTAAAAATATCAAACATTAAACGGTCCGCGATGATAAAAATGTTGGGGAACACTGATATACGAGAAGCAATAATTTCATCTTTTAAGACTAAATAAGTTTCAATGATAAAGAACATCATACCTACTTATAAATACAGATTTCGGTCATATATTTATACCATAGATACAAAGGACTAAGGGAATTTAACTGTACTTCTTGAGAGAACAATGGAGAGCTATGGGAAACATATGCAGTGTACAAGGATTTTCCTTAATAATTGAGAAAGTTTAAATCCGTTAAAGATCGTTCTTTGAAATAATGACAAAATGATAAAGTTATTATAAAGGATGCTCAGTGCTAATTGCTGTATGTTGTTTCGTCTTAATGAAATAATGACGCACAGTAATTGCTATTCACATGTTATAATCTTCAGCCGCTAGTGCATTAAGCAAGGTGGTCACTACTTTATCCAACCCTTCATCACTTCCGAAACGTTTAACGCCCAGGAATTATTTCATTTGCGTTCGGAACGGAAGGTACCCAGAACGAACCTTCCTTCCTTCATTGGTGACACTGGTCGTGATCTGAACTACACCCTTCTCGCGCTGCTGTCGTGGCGCCATCTATCCACCGCAAAAGCAACCAAACCTACAAACATTGACGCAAATAAGCCGTTACTTCTCAAAGCTGTCTCACACAAATGACGCAATTCTCAAGATGTCACGCATGAATAACGCAATTCTCAAGCCGTCTCACACAAATGACGTAATTCTTAAGCCGTCACGCATGAATGACGCAGCCCACCAAGTGACGCAACTGCTTACATGCTCGTCACGAATATGCTATCGTTCGTTCGCCTATTCGCCGAAACACTGGCAGGGGAGTATGTGGCGGTGTGATATCTACATGAACTAGTACCAACATCACGCGAAGACGATCGTTTTGGCGGGATCGGTTAAGTACTCGCATTTCGTTCGGAACGCAAGGTACCCAGAACGAACAATCCTTCCTTCAGTGCTAATCTCTAACAGCAAGTTCCAGACTACCGACCTTTTGTTTGAATGTAGTGAATACAGGAACATCTTAAGACTTCTTGGGGCCTTGGGCTCCTACTCAAAAGTAGACCCAGGGCCCCTACATAAATGCAGGCACCATCTTTGACCCTTAAAAGTAGACAGCAAATAGGATGCGTTGTCAAATACTCGTACAAACAATAACCCGAAACAAATAAATGGGCATGACTTAGAAATGCAAAAACTAGTTTGACTGACTGCTGCATTTTGACTGAATGAGTAATGATGGTGTGTGGCGGTAGGCCTGGAACTGTACGTAGGCGACGATTATCACTTGTAGCCAGTTGACATCATTTGTTATCCATAGTTTTTCAGAGAATGCAATCAAAAATAACATTTGACAGTTATTTGAATTATGATCTTATTAAGGCTCAGTTGAGAATGAAACGAGGCCAACAATGCGGCCGAGGCCTGGGCTCGGGACCAGTTAGCATTTGCCTTAAGACGTCCGTGAGTGAACACATAGCTTAATGAACTAGAGGTAGATGAGTATAACAGGGGAATTTCGAAGCTCGTGAATTGATACGACAAAAGTTTAAATGTAGGTAATTATTACACAGATAAAAGAAAGAGCTTCATGGTATGTAACAAAATTATTTCTTCCAATAAATTGCGGCGGTACCCCACCAAAGACTCATTTCCCGTCGGGAACGAGTGACGTTTCAGCGGTCAAGTAGTTTCTCGTGGGAAAGTATCCCAGGGTGGACACCCCGGCACTGATGTCCTACAGGAAGTCATCCTCTGACCTCCCTTTATCTAGCCGAAAGTAAGATGCCGACACAGTTCCCACGCCAGCCACCGGTTTCAAAGTACACCGCGCAAAGTGACTTGGACCAATTGAAGAATGGATTCGCCAAATACGTCCGAACAGAAATGATTATGCATCACGCGTCCCTTTCGTGTGGGCGGGACGTACTTCACCTCAAAAAGAGACTCTGGAATCGCGAGAAGACAGAGAAAGACACCAACGCAGAGACATGATATAACTGCAACAGTCTTTCCAATTCCAATAGCTTCACCAGCATCTATCTGCGCCCCGGCACTTCTAACAGCCTTACCAGCATCTGTTCCACCAGCACTATTCCAGCTCGTTTCAACGCCGCCTTCATCAGGAGCTAATATTACTGCCTGTAATAAAACATTATCCTCCCAGCAATACAGCTGCGGCAAAATATTGTGTTTTTCATTTTGCGTAACGAAACAGTCTATATTTTCGCAATGACATTCGTATATACAAGTATATATGAAAATCTAAAACTTTTTTTTATTTGCGCTATGGACTTTCACAACAAACAAAAAGGCCAAATTGAACTGAAAGTGTAGCAGTTTCCAGTCAATATTTAAAATCCTTAGACTAGGGATTACAATATCGGTCTAAAAGTTCAATACCGGTATTCCGTATTTTTTAGCTCTTAATACCGGGATACCGGTAGTAGAAGTTTTAGGAAAATTTTTGTTTTATTTGCTAGTTATATTCGAGAGTGTAAATATTAAAGTAATTTGTAATTTTTAAATTATAACAGTATATAAAGAATCACAAAAAAAGTAAAGGAACATCTTATTTGAATACAAAAAAGTGTAAATAACACTATTGAGTCTGTGGTACTATTAAAAGTTTTTGAAATATGATCTTAAAAAGCACAAAGCATTAATTGTACTGTTAATAATCCTGAAGCGTAATTACGTACAAAAATTAGCAGCTGTTGAAAACGCTCTTTCGGCATGTGCGCTAGTTGGTGGTATTGTGTTAGCCATACGCGATATACATTTACCAAGTACCCCTGAATCTCTCATCTTCAAATAAATCGATTTCTCGTCAGATGGTTTTGGATATAGCTGATTTCTGTATTGTATCTTGGTTTGTTGAAATTTTTTAGCTATCGCTAATTCTAATTTTTGATCAGAGACCATTTCTTTTCACTATCACCGTTAGGGTCATAATCTCATCTTAGATAACTGTACCGAATTCTTCTGAATGCGGATACGGTTTGTGGGTAAAAAATTTTAAGAACATTTACAATAAACTTGATCAAATTTGAATTGGTTAGTCGCTTTTCTTCTTTTCATTTATAAAATCACGATGATACGTAAATACAAGTGTGATATGCAAATATCAATCCACCGTGGAGTGTGATGCAACATTCCACACGTCGTACCATACTTTGCACAACATTATCCAGCAGCTGTTGAGGCAATTTATCCCATTCCTCTGTGAATGCACGGATGAGGGTGTTCTTGTTTGTCGGAGGATAGTTTCGACCAGCAACTTGCCTCCCCAAAGCATCCCACACATTTTCAATGGGGTTTAGATCTGGAGAACGCGCTGACCATACGAGACGTTGAATACCCTCGCTGTCTAGACAATCCTGAACAGCGAGTGTTCGATGACATGTTGCGTTGTCGTCCATAAAAACAAATTTATCACCGACAGCACCACGGAAAAGACGAACATGAGGAAGTAGAACTTCATCAATGTATCGTTGGCCCGTCATAGTCCCATTCGTAACCACATGTAGGCGCGTGTGGCCATTGATCATGATGCTGGCCCACACCATGATACTGCATGTCGGATATCGGTCCTTTTCTTGGATATTTTCTGGACGATAAGCAGTACCACTCGCGCCAGATCAGTTGGCGTCTACAATCCGATGACAGACTGAACCTACTCTCATCTGAGAATAGTACGCATGCCCAGTCCTGTTCAGTCCAATTGTGATGCTCACGACACCATTGCAAACGGACAGTACGGTGCTGTCTGGTCAATGGGACACACACAACAGGTCTGCGTGCGTATAGTCCTCCTCCCCTCCAACGTCTGGCAACAGTTTTTCGGGAGATCTGTTTCCTGAGGCAGCAAGAAACTGATTTGCCACCTGCTGAGCTGTGGTGCGCCTGTTCCTTTTTGCTGATAGGACGATATATCTGTCTTCTGCAGGCGTCGTACTTCTAACACGACCTCCCCCGTGCCGTCTACTACACATTCCAGTAGTTTTAAATGACTTCCACAGCCGTGAAACAACGCTGTGAGCGATGTCAAACTCCCTGGCAACATCTGTTATTTTTCGCCCTTCTTCGATCTTTCCAATAATTCGGCCACGCATAAAAATCATCTATGTGATGTCGGGAAGACATGCCAAAAAATTTTAAGTTCGTCTATTAAATCTTTCCTGTAAAACTCTGACTTGAACAACAACTGTCCACACGCGTCAAAACCTTTAAAGCTCTTATGAACGCTATCACGTGATGAACAGACGTGGGGAAAAATTTGCATACTCATACTTCTTCTTACTAATATCCCGCACTTATTCTAATTTTCCACATTTTGCTTCCTTTCATTTTGTGGTTGCTATGGATGATAGTGTTATCCGTCGTTAGCAATTGTCCAGCAGTGTAGAAAAAGAACTTAGAGGGTCAAATTCTATATAATCATAAGCATTCCTTATAAAAACTTTGCTTTGCAAGACAAGCCCATGGAAGTCGTTAATACTTATTAAACTTATTCTTAATTTAGTATTAATTCATTAGTTATAAAATACTCTGTGCAGCACTGATACATTAAATGTATACCGGCTGAAGTGCGCGCTCTTTGCACGAGTTCATTTATAAGAAAATAAAACGTTATTCATATAATAGCTGAATTGTAAGGAGAATAATGCCAAGTCCTCGACAATGTTTACAAAAACGTAAAATGATTGCTCGAATTTTTATTAGTTTTAAGCGAATTGTAATTATAAGCCTCACAGAATTAGCATTTATAATTGATGTTAAAGAATGAACAATAATATAAAATTCCGATGAAGAATAATTGTATTATTTTTAATACTTAAAGCGAAAAGACTTCAACATGTTTTAACCCGGGAGCAGGTGCGCACTCGATACGGTAGAGGGTTATTGAGTCACCCCAATCCTCTTTTTCTTTATAATTATTTTATTGTACACGATACAAATCGTGATTCCAGCGAATAATTTAATTAAGAGAAAGTAAACTTACCTACTTTCAAGGAATTTTTAATTTTTCTTCGGTAACAAATAAACAGTTTTGTCCGAATTAACGATATCGTGTTCTATGTGTCCCGCGCGACCACTTCCTGGTAAAAAGTATATTTATTATGATAATATGTATGTTGCTGCTAAAAGCAATTGTGTAAAACGTTTTTCGTTATGCTTTATATATTTGAGATATGTTTATATGTATACATATCCTCACCAGAGGACACAAAGCGTGTTGAGAGTTAAATGAAAATCCCCTCTTTTTCGTTTGCATGGAAAAAGCGCACCAGAGTAAAAATACATTACTTACAACTTCCCTTAATGAGAAACAACCATAAGAGAGGGGTCATAATGTACCAATAACTTAGGTCAAACAGATTATCAGCAAAAACAGATTACAGCTATAATGTGCAGTATTTCAAAAATAATCACAGTGATGAATTTTTTATGTTCCTATATTATTTCGATTCTGTGTCTAGGATTTGTGGTCTCTCTGAAAGAGCAGTATGTTAGGATTAAAAAGAAAACTTAATGAAAAATCTCTCATCACGGGATTACAGCAAATCAAATAAAAGTTTTTTTATTTGGTTATAGCATCCAAGATAGCTAATTAGGTATTGAAGACGTTTTTATTTTTGATGACTTAATATCGCGCGCCTATAAATTATATCAGAGTAAAAGTGCATTTTTTATAATGTCTGAAAGTATTTTGTTTTAATTAATTCCAATAAAATAATTATTTTTTAAATCTCTTATTTTTTTCGATATGCTCCCGCCCCTCTTTGCATGGAAAAAAAGCGCACCAGAGTAAAAATATCTTACAACTTCCCTTAATGACCCAGGGGCGATTATCAGCCCCACAGTTTGAGAAACACTGCATTAATGTATTAGCAAACCATTTTTAGATAAATAGTCAAAAAAATAGTTATTATATGCTACAAAAGCTGTAGTATATAACAACATTTGAAATGCCTTTAAAAACATTAAATATATTATTTGTAAAAGTAATTGCATTATAATATAGTTACAATACATATTTATTATTTGTTACTACTATTCAGACTAAAATTACACTTGATACTAACAGGCAAAATATAAAAAAATAAATGAAATAAAACCATTCTTATATTTTTGTTTTATGTATTTCAACTTCAAAATAAATGAAAGTACAGTTGTGAAATTAATAGCTTGAAACGTGTTAATCGTTTTAAAATATTAAAAACAGCATCCATGTTCGACAGCAACTGATGGAAGAATGATTGGCCCGTGGCGGTGTGAAGGCACAAATCTCTGTTCATTCAGAATCGCTGTGAATTGGAAAGATTGCTACAGGCTCCGGAATCGTTTGGTGTGAAGGGAGCCTTAAATACAGATAAATATCTTAGCATCAACCGGAGAACAAATTAAATTTTATTCTCCACTTCCCACCCAAACACACAACTAACAAAGACATCAAACAAAGCACCAAATACCCATTGTCCTTCAAGAACCATCAATTGATGAACGAACAACCTACAGCAGCTCACTCCTACTCCTTCCACAATCACTCTCTTAAACACTTATCGATGAAAATGACGTCATTGTTACCGGACCATTCGTCACGAATGAATCAATTATTCCCTTTGCCTACCCGAAAGCGATTAATCGATAGGGGAACGATAATCGATTTCCCTCTTGAGGCACTAATAAGCGAAAGGGACATCAAAAATACATGGCAAAAGAAAAGCTATCGTATCAATCAAACTCCTCGCCACCCTCTCCGCACGGAATAGCAGTTCCATCTTTTCCCTCAATACTCTTCCCTCAAAGGCCAAGCGATTAACGATGACGAAATTACCATTAAAGCCCAGACCATCCTTCGCCACCCCCCGGCATGTTCGAAGGAGAGGGGGGGGGGTGATTGGGTGAGATTATTATATCCAATGTAGGTGATCACAAAAGGAAAGTGAACGGCCGGTCTTATCAATCTGTATCTTTTTCGAAGATTTGCACCAAGGAATGAGCGAGTGAGTGACTGGCTGTCTGGGTGATAGGCTTCCCTGTGATTTGTCGAGAAATGACTCGCAATTATAGGATTTGTAAGGAAGGGGGGAGGTGTAGATGAGTGTAATATGAAAGAGTGAAAAAGTTCTTTTTTTCATTTCTTACCCCGCTTTCATTTTCTCTCAGGCAGTTATCAAAGGAAATGAAGTGTAATTAGGGCACGGGGAAAGGGCCGTGATCCCTGTTCTTGGAAAGCGTGCTGGTTCTAATTAATTTCGCACATATTGGAGCCCTTAAAGGGGATTGAAGAGGCGATTAACGGATTGGGGGTTGGCGTTTCCTCAGAAACTAGCGACATTCTTCTAGAATTGGGCGTGATGAAGATTAGGTGATCTACGAGGGTGGTGAGTGAAAAGAGGAAAACGTCTTTTTAACGATAATGCGGGTGGGATCAAATATTTCGAATCTAATCCTAAATTTATTAAACTCACTAACAAATTCATAAATTTAGATGTATGTTATAAAATCTCCAAAACATGATCATTCTTCCAGAACAGAGACTCCACACAACTTTAAACTTAATTTATAATTCGACCATTATTAATAATATTGATGACTTATTACGATTCCTGATTCCTTTGTTACTTTTAATTTACTACTTTCCTTTTTAAAATGTACAGTAGAACCTGTTTTTGTGTGGCTCTTTTTTATGCGATTTTATTTTTCTGTGATTTTTTTAGTGCGATCTTTTTTATGCGGTATATGAATTTCAACGGCTTTGGAGCCACTGTAATGTTTTCTATCATTATACATACATAAACTTCAAGACCATCTGCTAATTTTTTTATTAACAATCTCCCCAATATCAGGACCGGTTTATTCATTGGGCGCTTGGGCGGGGGCCCGGATAAGCTGGACTTAACCAGATTTTCTGGTTATAAATTTCGATCCTCCGGTGTCAAGGGGGCCTGTAGGTCTTCTGCACCCAGGGCCCGCCGAAATGAGCTTAAATCGTCACAATGCATGTTCAATTACTTTTTCTCAACGCGCTAACAACACGCGATTGAAGACGAAATTGTCAATGACCGTGATATTATCAATAATTTAATAAATTATGAACATGGACCAGAAGAACCAGATTCTTTGAGAGGAGATAAAATATATGCTGGGACCCAGCTTTCTAACAAATCGGAAAAGCATTTTCTTAAAATAGTAACCAATTCCGAAAGGAGCTAGAAATTTCAAAAAGAGTTTCGATCACGCATATCTGGTTGTAGAGACGTTTACAAGCAACTGACCAACAGACCGTTGTCGCAAAAACTTATCACTTGCTTTAAGGTGTCAATAAAGAAATCAATTGAAATGGTATCTTTAAGTGAAGAAAGTGATTTTGAACTAATTCATCAAAGAAAGATGCGCACTTTGGAGTACAACGAGCAACAATGAATTATGTATTTGCTTTTTGAAAACTAATCCATTCTTACAATGAGAAATTAAATGTTTCCAATTGAAATTTATTTATTTATTTTGTTTCGAAGCACTTTCTCATAAATTTCATAAATAATAAGAGCGACTTTTTTTATGCGGTCTCTTCCCACCTCACAAAAAAATTTCTATAGTATGTCGACAAAGTTGTCTGTTATATGTAAGTATTTATAAAATGTTCGAATATTTTTTTGTGCGATTTCTTTTAATGTGGTCCCTATCTAACGCACAAAAACAGGCTTTACTATATTACCTTTCATAAATTATCTTTATTTTTTGAATATTATTTTATTGAAAGTAAACAAGTAAGTTCGCAAATGAGTATAAATGAAAAAACTTATAAATGAATTATTTTCTGACACTTAGTGTCACCTCTCTGAGGATACACATATAAAATTGTATCAAGAATAATAATACCATGAAAAATTATTTAAAAGCGATTATTTGGAAAAATCGAAGAAGGAAGGACATATTTTCAAAAGTTCACCATTCTTGAAAAAAAATTCTATAAAAAAAATATTTTTAATTTCCTTTCAATAACAGCGCGTAATTATTTAAAAGGTAAAGAGTAACGGACTTAAAAAACAATATTATCTTTAATCATTTATATTAAAGAAATTCATCCCTTCTCTCCTAGTTCCGTCGAGGCGCGGCAGCCAGTAGAAAGACAGGCTTTGTTGTCATGGAGATGTGACGTCATTTTCTCTTCGCTCTCTTTCGAAAGCGGAACAGAAAATAAATCAATTGGGAGAGTGATTTTCTACTCACCCATCCGCATCAATGCGGACAGCTATCTCTTTTTCTGTAACTTGAACAAACTATTCTTTTTTCAACTAATTTTGATGAATAAATAATAGAGCTTTCTGTAAGGTTCTACGTAAATGTATAACCGTTACTGTTGTGGCAAATCTATACGGAACTTTATCACATAAGTATTTAAGTCAAACGGAGTAGTAAAGTAAGAGGCAGTAGGAGAAAGAGATTGAAGCAGGAAGTTATAATAGTGAAGTAGAGATTTATTATTGAAGATTTCTAGGTGGATAAATTAGGCACAGGAAGAGCTTAGATTCAGTGTGGTAAATATTGATTTATAATTAAAGTCTCATTAAAGTTTTATATTAGGAGTGAGATTAAAGTTAAATGTTCAATAGGAACATTATTGAATATAATTCTGGGATCTCTTATTGCTGTAATCTCTGCGTGATCCATTTTCTAATGTTAATTAATTGGATCATTAAATATTTAAGTTAATATAAAGGAAAGTCCCTTTTAAACCTCATAAAGCTATTTTGATTTATTTGTTATTAAAAGTCTTTGATTCTATTTGGGAAAAATAACCAAATAAAGAAAGTTATTTATAAAAATGGCTACTGGTTCTTTTTAGACTCAAAATTATTCTCGTTCTCAAAGTGAGATCCAAGGGGATCTTCACACTGTTACCTAATAATATTTTTCTTAAATACAGCTAAGATTTCACAACAGAGTCAGAACTAGATTTTTTGAAAATTTCATACTATTTTCAGAGTTACAATCAATTGAAGTAACAATGTGGGCTCTTTTAGTTAAAAAAACCCCTCTAATCTGACATATGAAAAAATATGAATAAAATCCTCTTTTAAATTATATATTTCAAAAACCCTAGTTAAAGTTCGATAGAGAAGTCGTAGTAAAATACAGGCAAAATATTATTATTATAAGAGCATGTTACGTAAAAGTGGAATGTTTTGTAAATACGTCATTCTTCCTTCATTTTTTGCCGAAAAATTGCAATGCAAATAATTTTACTGTAATGATACTCTTAAAACAATTTTATATGCACATTCTAATTTATAAGTATAGCACTAATTATCAAGAAAAATTATTACTTAATATGCGTTTATACAATTTTGCAAAATCACGGTTTTGAATGTTGTTCTTCATAATGTACCATAATTCCTTAATCTCAAGTCAAAATCTTTATTTTATGCCCATTTATGTGTAGAAACCTTATAAATTCCTGTTTTAAATTCCTAAGTCACAAAATATAACTAAATTTATACAAAAATATGGCAAAAACTCCATGATTTAAACGATTTCCTAAGGAGAAAAATATGGATAGTATGAAGTTTATTTACACTGAATTTTATGAAAATAGAACATCAATTAGAGAAATTAGCTTTTGATTACCATCAAGAACGTAAAAATAAGCAATCTTGAATAGTTTTATGAAAATTTCACCTTAACAAGAATAAAAACTTTAATTTTTCTTCGTTTTTGTTACATCAGGATTTAACGCCATTTGAATTCCTATTTTACTGTTGTTAATCGTTACGCAAAATTTGTACTTCGTTGACATCTCTAACAAAAGGGTATTAAGGTTGTGAAGAACATTTCTATGTTAAGGAAATAAAAGTGATCTACGCGAAAAATTTGGTCGCCAGATATTGAAAAGTCCACTAATATGTCGCAACGTAACTAGATGTATTTAGAAAAAAATTATAAAAAGTATAGGATGTTCGAAGAGATAACTCCAGAAGCCTCAAGAAGGTTCTACCCAGCCAATATGAGGACATAAATGGAAGCAAAATTTGAGTCTAATATTTGATAGTGATTATGCGTTTCATTCGTTTTATGTGGAATTCAGATTACATATTTGAATTGCTACATTCTACATTCGTATGATCTTTCAATTAAGATTTTTCTTCCTGTTAGAATAAAATATACTGTAGTTACTAGAGTCTCCAAAATAAATTACAATTTACACCGTAAGGACCTGCTTGCTAACTGAGTAGACCTTTTCTACTCTGAGAGACAACCATGTACTAATATTGAAGATTTTCGGGTTTGATATTACTAAGCCTAAAAAAAAAATTATTAAGATTATCTGAATTTCCCTAAAAGTATTTCTTAAAAATATTAAATTATCACTTATGTCAAAAATAATTTTGAAACAATAACATATTTCTAAGATATATTTTGTTAAAATTTCTATTTAATTATGGATAAATAAGAAGGACCTAACAATATTTTAAAAGAATAACTTCACGTCCCCTTCGGTAAATAAATAAGTTTACACTAAAGTCACTTGATAAAGCGATATTATAAAAACACTTAAACAGTTATAAAGTTATTTCAAAGTTTATGAATGAAAAAAAAAGAGTATTCAAAAATTTGAAGATATGTCCATGTATCTCAAACATTAAAAACAAACAAACAAAAGAAAACACACATGCATTGATAAAAAAAAGTATTTCGTTTGAATAATAAATAATTTCATTAAAAACAAAATCATTTCATTTCATTAAACATCACAAAAAAAGAAACTATAATGCAATTTGCATAATCTAATTAAAAATTATACAAATCTATTTCATAGTTCATTTATCCTAAAGGAAACGTTTTATTATCATATTAATAAAAAGCTTCACTTTCAAACTGAACTTTCATTATTGATATTTGAAATTTATCCCTTTCAACTTATATTAGTTTAAACAAAAGACAGGAAGAAGAAAGATAAAAAAAATATATTGTAAAAAAAAGAGCTCTCCCCTTCAATATAAACCGGCAGAAAAAAGTTTGTAATAAGAAAAATATACAAAAGCTTGAAAAGGAAATGCATTGCACAAGTATAAATAATAAATTTTTCGACAATCCGGTTAGAAAAATATATATTTACAAAAGTTACAAATAAAAGCCGGTAATTCTTTTTTTCGAAAATGCTTACTACGAAAAAAGAAACGGCATTTTTAAATAAGAATTAATAATAAAGAAATGTTAATTAAAAATACATGCGATAAAGAAAAGCATGCTTCCGTTTTGTTCGAGCACGGGAAAAAAATACTCCAGTAACTATTTAACTGTATCTAGTTGTTTTTTTTATAATAAAAAAAAATATTAGTTATTTAAAAGGAAGAATAACTAATGGAATAAATTCTAATTTTTACAGAATTCTAATTAAAATTTTCGAAACATTCAGACGATTTTCCTTTCTTTTTTTAAGTTTTATTTATTTTTTCCTCCTTTCTATTTTTAAGGAAATGCGGAAATAATATGTATTAGCTCCTTGAAGGGTTTTTCTATGAAACAAGTCTTAATGGGAGATTACAAATCATTTTTAGAACGCTTCAATATATAAGAGAATGCATCTGAATTATTAAAATGAGTACAAAAGACGTCAAATCAATATGTACAAAATTGTTAACTATAAGATATTTAAAAAAATATTAAAAATTTGCTTCAGTATTAATTTATTTTTTGAAATTCTCATTGAAGGTTAGGAAACACTCCGGTAACTTTTTTTAACTGGGAATTGCGGTTCCCAATATATTGTCTGAGACAAAAAAATGGATACAAGTTCACACCTTAAATAATTTTAAAATTAAAAATTTCTAATTATTAGAAATTCTAATTTTAATAATGATTCAAAAATTAAAATATTTGTGGTTTATTTCACGAACAATATCACAAACATTTTGTAAAAATGCTGATTTTTTACTGCTGTATTAATTTCAGTTGTTTTAATAAAATCACAGAGATAATGAAAAGCATGCTCTTTTTCTTAGAGATAACTATTTTCATAACAATCAATATTAAAAAAAATTTTAACCTCAATACCTCCTTTGTTAGAAAAAACGTACTGGTGCCATCTGTTGCAGCTAATTGTAACTACAAGGGAAACAAAGCAGAATAAATTTAAATTTACAAAATAAAATTTAATTAATGAATTAATATTTGAAAAAATGTATTAACATCAATTGTCATCCACTACAAAATTTTAAAAAAATTATTTGAACTTGATTGGATGAATAGAAATTATTTTATTAACAATTGAAAATTCCAACAAGAGAAATAAATATATAAATATATAGAAAGTGTGAGCTAATAATAGATCTACTACAGTAAACAACTTATTTATCTGTTTGAAAAATAAGAGACAGAATTTAAAATTCTCCATACTTTCTTTTTTAATACAGAATTTTTTTGTTAAAACGTTTGAAACTCATATCATCTATATTTTATTCTGTCAATATTTGAACAAATATCTACATCTTAGAAAATACCTTGCCAAAATTTGGCTTGAAACCAATGAACGAAATTCGTGAGGGTCACATGATAAATACACAAAATTACGTGTTCCATTAAATTCAAAACTGACATCGTACTTGTTGTCCTACTTGTAAAAAATTTAGATACAATTTCAAATAAGTAAATTAGATTAAAATACTTCAAGAAGTTTTTGAATTTTTTTTTAAAGAATCCACATACTACACGAACTTTTTAATCGATTGCATTTTATATACCTATATACGTTATTCTCGTTGATAAATATGTACTATTTAAAAGAAAGTTTCCACAAAAAGAAAACGTTGGCAACAGTTAAGAGGATGAACTGATTAACTGGAAAAACACATGATTTTATTTATCGTGTTACTATGACGTCCCATGAATTTATGATTGGCTGAAAGCATGTGACACGTGACTATGACGCCACGGGAATTTCTCCGAATAAAAATTCACGTTAGATAACTAATATAAACTGTATAGATTCGAACGAATTTAAAAGTAGTAGAATAATTACAAAAAGTGATGACATTTTAAAATAATAAACATTATTTATGCTAGTTTTGATTTGCAAGTCAAATATTTTTTGAATCACATCTTTTTCATTTAGTACTTAAGGCTATTCTTCTAGAATTTCAATAATTCTGTTTCAAAGGAAGTTAAAAATTTTAATAATCCAGTTACAATAGTAACAAGGGAAAATGGCTCTATAACTAATAATAAATTTAAATTTACTTTCTACACTAAAAATAAATCATGATACATTTTAAATATATTTTTTTTCTGGTTGAAAAAAATTTTATTTAATAAAATCTAATTCAAACTTTCCAATTCATTATGTATCAAATTCAAACGAAAATCAAAGCGTATATTTTTTTTTATTGTTAACTTTATTTTATGCTTATTCCAAGCTAAAGCTGCTATCTCTTTTATTAATCGAAATATTAAATGCCTGATTTAAAAAAATTCGAACTGTGTATCAAATTATATGCAAATAATATTATTGCGAGATTTCTAATGAAAGATAAAATTCGAAGAACAAAAATTTAAATCAAAATACTACCTACATTCCCGCGCGAAGCCTACTTTTCAACATATCTTTTATCATCTGAATGTTTAAATGAAAATAAATGTTTTCTTTCCTCGTTCAAATTAATGTTTTAAATTTAATTACTTCTTACGAAGTATATTTATTCAACCTAATTAGTGTACTGCTTAGATAATTGACTTTTTATATGGAGTAATTAAAATTAAGTATTTATTCCATGTGCATAAAAAATTTTTTTATTTATGTATAATAGCTCAATTCATTATGTTAACGGATATGTATAACTATATATATATAAAAATCTAATTTAATGTCTTACTGATTTGTTTCTTTATCTTCGTTGAAAGTAATTTTAATACCGGGAAAACATATTAAAAAATTAAATTCTGGGAACAAATACGTACGCCAAAGTTAAGAGAATTGTTTTAAGAAAAATCACCAATTAAATTTTCACTTTGTTTTATCTTTTAAAAATTAACAAGACAATCTTTTAAAAATGAACATACATCGCTTAGAACGTTCTGGTATTATTCTAGAAAACTCTCTTCGAAAGAAAAAATACAAACAATTATCTGTGTTTCAAGAAAAAACAAGATTAATAAAACGATATGACAAACACATAGACTAAATGCTCTAAAGTTTCTTTTCAAAAATATAAAATACTATATACGAATGAATCCTATAATTAATGAGAAGGTTTTTTATTAAATAAAGTTTTCCTTTACCTAGGAATCTGATACCTAATAAATGTAAATATACCATTTGAATGTAAATTTTTTTTTAGAAAATTTCAATTTCGAGATATTTTGTAACAAAACTAGTCAAATAAACTAGAAATAATGAAATTCATCTTTTTTTTAATTAATTGTTTTTAAAGCTAAGCGAATAAACTTTGCCAAAAATAATGATTTTTTTAAAATAAGTGAAATCAAAATAAAGATGACAAAATCTTCCGTAGAATTTCTTCCTTTTTTATTATGTTAAATAATTTATTATTCGATATTTTTGAATATTATATATATAGTACACACACACATATGTACAGTATGCCCACTAAAGTCCGTTGCCACCTTCCACTTCGGAACGGGGTACTGGTATATTCATAAAGGTGGAATACAGTAGAGTAGTCATGCGGTACCGCAGTGGTCTTCAAACTTTTTCGTCTCACAGAACCCTTATAACTATAAGTTGTTTTCAGGGAACACAATTCTTTACACACTCACCCACTTACAAAATATTGTTACGATTTTGTGTAAATAGTGTAAATAATTTGTATTTGAGTGTTTAATGCATTTATATTACTCTATGTTATATTTATTTCATGTTAAAATTGTACTATTCACAAGCAGTGCCGTCCCTTACGTTATAATGGCGATTCAATGAGAACTTGGCGAAATCTTGGCGGTAGAGCCAAGTTGGTTACATTTTTGGCGACCAACTTGGCGGCCAAGCTGGCGACTTTCGCGATCATTTTGGCGTCATTGGCGACCATGTTGGCGAATTCGGAACCCTCTGGAATCTTCTAGAAAGTAGTAGATCTCTCCACTAGTGTCACGTTCAATGACACGAGCGGTTATATTTCTAGAAGTTTCTGTCGCGCATATAAAAAGGATGCTCGGCGGTACGGCGATGAGTCTGGATTAAGCCAGCGAGTAGTGAGGATTGTTTTGACTAGCGATTAGCTCGGCTGTGCTTGTGAATAATCTTTACTTACGTGTATTTTTAAACACTGTTTATTGTGTTTGATTGCTGTTGAAGGTGTGAAGACCTTCGGATATTTACCCTGTGAATATTCCCGATACATCTTCTATTGAAAGGATGGATTTTCGATAATAAATTCGCATCGCTCTTAAAGAACTGATTATTTTTTCTTTGTGATTGTTTTTGCATAAAATCCTCGAACCCTCGGATCTACGTAACAATATCTTAAAATGATATTTAAAGTGGACCAATATTTTATTGGGTTTTTATGAAAAGATTATTTTAAATTAATGTAATTAATATTTTTATAATTTAAATAATTAAATAAATTTTTGATCCAAGTGTCGCCTATTCAAGCATATACTATTAAATTTTTACACAAATTGTCGATATCTTTGTTTTTTGAAATTATCTGCAGCTGCATTTCATGTTCTCCGTTTAATTTTTTTTCATTCAATTCCTACTATTAGTTCACTCTCTCCCCGTATATATATATATCGTGTTCAAATTTACAATCATTAATAAAATGTGCTTTCTATTTCATCCATTCAAGTTCAAGTATATATTTTTAAACTTGTAGTGAATGACAATTAGTGTTAGTACTGTTTTTTTTTCAAATATAAATTCATTAATTAAATTTTATTTATTAATTTTAAACTTATTCTGCATTATTTCTGTCGTAATTACAAATAAATGAAACACATGACGCCAGTACGTTTTTCTAACGATGTAGGAATTAACGTTAAAAATTATTTTTTATATTACCTGTACCTTGTTTCTGCAGCCTCTATCGTTAAGAAATATTTTTTATTGTTCTGTATGACATTAAAATATTTATAACTGTATGAGAAATCCAGTGTATTTCGTATGAATTTATAGCCTAAAATTAAGGAGCAGTTTCTGCTAAAATTTAGATCTTAACGTCGAATCTGTTAATAAGTCCCCATAAGTTTTTCTCTTTTCTTCATTATAGGCATTTTTTTTTTCACAAATGAAAAAAGCTGCTTTTTCCACGAGGTAACTATTTAGTCATACAAAACATTATACTATCGAGTATAAAATTATTTTGTGCAATGCGGGGTATTAAACAATAAAATATTCACTTTCTATTAGGTATTACAAATAAAGAAAAAAATTTTTAATATTTTTTGTTATATTATAAAATTCACATGTATTACAAAATAAAGTTACTTATAAATATAATTTTCAGTTTTAATGACTGGGTCTTTAGATACATGTGGTTATACAAACTTCAGAGAGGTGAATTTAATTTGAATACATATTTATAATTTTCTTTTCATTTTTTTTTATTGTTACTCCTTCGAACCTCTGGGCCTCGTTAAGCCCCTGAAACACTGTTGCACCCCTACCACTGTGCTACTGAATAAAACCATCTACGGCGCCACCTAGTGGAACACCGCGGAACTAGCATTCCTATCTCGAAAACGGAACGAGATAGGGGAAAAAATGCTTTACAAAGTTGTAGCACATCATGGATTCAGAACGAAAAAATACCTTGTGGACATGGGTGCAAAGAATACAAAGTTTAAAACACGCATTTTTTTCCCAAGATTTCCTAAACTGTGACGTGAAAAAAGGATCTGATAAAGGGAAAAAAGCTAGTTATAACAATATATCTTTATTTGAGATGTTTAAGCTTCTTTTAATTTGATGATGAAGGATTCTTTATTTCAACCTTTTATTTAGAGGGTTTTGTTTTAGTCCCGAACACTTCCAGATCACTTACACTTGACACTAAATTCTTTTTATTTTTACCCGCTTTACGGGAATACAATTTAACTGCACTTTTCGTTTTAAAAAGTGAAAAATGTACCAGTAAATTATTTTAAAAATTATACATAGTTTTATCGGAAAAAACTATTTGGACTTTTCTTTAACATAATCGAGTGTTTTCAACAATTGGAAGAATAATGGTCAACATAATAAATATTAATATAAAAATGCATAAGACGTTAAAGCTGAATTGGGGTGGATTAAATTAACAAACGGAAATTGAATCTTTTGAAAAAGTACATCCTAACACATTCTAAACCAATGCTCCGCAACCTTTTTATCGCTGCGGACCGGTCAACGTTTGATTATTTAACCGCGGCCCGCTGAGGGTGAGACACGTTGATTATTTATATTTTACATTGTTTTGATTTAACAATTTTAATTTAGTTACTTTTAAATATGCCTTCAGAATAAAATATAGTAACATCAAAAATGAATAACAGTGATTTCCGTGGAAAGTTGCGCAAATCCGACAGAAATGCACCACTTTAAATAAAATGGTTATAGTTTAATGTTCTTTAGGCAGCCCGGCACCATTTGATCCACGGATCGGGGGTTGTGTATCACTGTTCTAAGCTACTGTATCTCACACTATCTTTTCTTTCTCTCTCTCTCTCTCTCTCTCTTTTTTTTCCTCAGTGGCGCAACAGCCCATGGGAGCCAAGGCCTACTGTGCCCATCTAGGTATACGAGACCTTGGGTGCTGAGGTGCATGAGCAGGTATTCCGGTCAGAAGACCAGCCTGACACGAAATCCCCAATGCTTAGTTCCCAAACAAGCCTGGTACTGATTTATCAACCCACTAAAGAGATGAAAGGCTGAATCGACCTTACCCAGCCCGGGATTTGAACCCCGGAACTGTGTTGTGGAAGTGCACTAAACTACCATTTAGCCACCGGGCATCTATGCAATTGGGCTAGATGCTATACAATCCATGCACCCCCCCCATATCCCCTTTCGACTATTATTAAAACTTCCTTTTCAAGTCCTTTCCTTTCAAATTTCCTTCAAGTCCTTTCTTCCTTTAAAATTGTATTTTGAAAAATAATTTAAATTATTAATTCACCAAAAGATTGAGTAACAACAGCATTTCTTAAGAGAATGTAACACATAAACATACCCATTTATCCTATTCCTTCAAATTTATTGTCCCAATGCTGTTAAAACAACTTGTTAAGGTTAATCGCCCATACAAATAAACAATTCCGTAACCAAACCTCATAATTTACAGGACATAACCCTCCATAAGATCCTTCCGCGAAAATCAAACCCCTCCAAACGACATCATATCACCCCATCCATCCCTTTACCCTCCACATCAGGGCGTACACTTAACTTACGTCATCATTGACAAACGAGATAAAAATTATCGTTCAATTAAGGTTAGGGGAATATCAGCGATGACTAGTGATTAGACATGTCAGGGTGGAGAGGAGGTAGGAAAATTTCCTCCCCCCCCTACACCTTCAGCAAATCAATTGCCCGCATGTAACTATGCATTTATAGTTAGTCTCTGAAAGGTTTAAAGTGTGATAAATGACATTGGATTCTTTTCATTATCATTCCGCGCTGTGACAGAAAGAAAGGGAAAAAAGAAAAGAAGGGGGAAAAAAGGGAATTGCGCCGAAAATTCAAATTGAAAGCTTTCGTCGATGAAGAGACGAGATTTAGGGATACTTTGCGGGAGGGATTTTGAAATAAATTGAATATTTGAATCTTTTTCCGAGAGATGATGATGAAGAAGGAGAAGGGGAAAAAAGTGATCACCTTTTGATGGAAGTTAGATATAATAAAAGGTTTACAGGAAGTGTATATTTGGCATTGGTTGTACTCGGGGGAAATTATTAATCGGGAAAAAAATGTAATCGGTTGATGATGGAGATAAGGTAAAAATGCGACTTTTAAAAGGGAACTTTTGAGGGAAGTAATTTAAATTTGTTCTGAAAGGAACACAGCTTTTTTTCTTTTTTTTTAAATTGATTTCTATATTAATCATGTTATTTAAGTTGGTATCTAAAAATCATTCATTAAAATTTTATATAAACGACACATTAATATTTTTGTCTAAGGATTTCATTCTTCATTTTATTATTTTTAAACATCTTAGAAGAAACCATAATTCAAGGGTGTATAAATACAACAATATATATAGATCGATCATTTTTATTATCTTAAAAAATTATTAAAAATGCTATAAAATGTGCAAATAAATATTTTTCTTCAGAAAATATTTAAATAAAAAATTATGTAACGTGACCCAGGAAGTACTCAGGTAAAGTCGAAACATAAACATTAGGGTGTGGGTCGAAATTTTTTTTCGCCAGAATTCTAAAACCTACCTATACTGGGAAAAATGTTCTGTGGTAGATACATGAAAGGTAAAATAAAGTAAAAAAATGAATTTTTATGTTAACTACTGTCCCAAAGAACTGAAATTTAGGTATTTGAGTTTTTTATGGTAAAAAGTTAAAGTAATTTTTATTAAAGAAAAACAGACATTTTAGTTTATTTATTACATTGACAGGAGACACACTAAATCAAAGTTTCCCAAAGTTTTGTCTCATAGACCCCTTACCGTGCTTTTCGGATTTGGCAAGACTCTTACTTACCTCATGTAGAATTTTTACAAATTTATCAACCTAAATGTCTTTTTGACAGTTGTATACTTAAATTAAAAGATTTAAATTTCTAACTGTAGTAAAACTTAAGCAACACATGTTAATTAAATTAAAATTTAATTAACACATAAAATAACTGATCAACAAACAAATGTTTGTAATAAACCAAACTAAACTAAACTCAGTGTCGCAACAGCCCATTAGGAACATGTGTACGCGACCATTTGGTCGTTGAGATTAATGAGCAGATGCCCCGATCAGGCGGTCAATCTGAAGCGAATCTGAATTTCAAAATAACCCTACCACCTCCTCTAGAAAATACGAAATAAACTTAAATATTGGCATTCTAAATATACTTTAAGCGAACTAATAAAAAATGACGAAGAATAAAAAAACAGAATGATTTTTTGGAGCAATTGTTTTGAATCTAACAGACAGCATTTTTGCTTGCTAATACAAATAAACACTGCCCAAACATTGCTATTATTAATACAAATACTTTCTCATTTTCTCAATATCCTTATAAGAAAAGAACTCAATCTCGTTGTGAATATAATAATACAAGTTCAATAATTGGGTCCATTCTCATTATATATTGATAATATTTGTGTCAATAAATAATGATTTAGTAATGAGTACAGGGATAGTAATATATTAGGTCAACTATAAGTTTTGCAAAGTTTGAAATAAAGGAAAATAGATATTGCATCTGCTTTTCGTTGATTCAAATTTTGCGAGAAATATAAAAAAATTGATTGTTACTTATGACTTTCACAGAGTGACCACCTTAAAACTAATCTTGTCGAGAGAATGGTGCGTATATGATGTTAATTAAACGAGCAAGAAAATGTGCTTTACGGGGGCGTAAAAGATAAATATACTTCAGTTATAGAAATTCAGGTCTTGTCTTTTTCGAATCAACAGGCGAAATCAATAGGAATTTTTCAATACGTTACAAGTTTAATAATAGGACTATGAGAAAAAAGCGTAATTTATATATATGAAAATAATATATAGCTATACGATAAAATGTAAAACCCAGTGAAGCGGTTAAGTAATGGATAGTATTTTTAAAATATATAAAAGAAAAGTTATACTTTTAAAAGGCGTTTGTGTTTCTTAATCCAATCTTTACTGGCCGCCAGGAGAACCAGCAGAATCGAATTTCTTGGTCACACAGCATCGACCACAAGGACTTAACGAAATGAGTGCAAACAATTCACGGTCAAGATAATTCCGATTTGATTTACGACTTTATTCCGCGTGTATCGAATTGCAGAGAGGGAATACATACATTCACAAAGTTGATTACGATGAGAATTTTCTGATATTTATCGCTAGTCACCGATTCTTAATCGATTCTTTGTCAGATGCGCAGAATTGGAATATTTTGGGTGGAAAATATCGAATATCGGGGACCGATAATAAACTGGCTGGTTAATTACAATTGATTTATTTAAAACACTCCCCGCACTGACAGAGGGATGGCATTAAATTTGCACAACATTTCAATTCACCCCCTCTCTCGAGTATCAAAGTGTTATCGCTCATTTCGAACATTCTGTTTGCCAACGAAAAGGTAATGAATTTTCTTTAAATGATGTTCTAAACTTCAACTTCCACTTATCTTTAATTAATCTCGCTTTGCATCTTGATAAGAAGATTTATAGCCTTCTAAGTGCGCAAGAACAAAAACAAGGGGGATGAAAAATTGTCGAGAAATAACTTTCCAGAAGTAAATCTATTGTTTACGAGAAATTATTGTCTCTTTAGATTAAGGATTACAGAGGAGGAAAAAACGCCAAGAAGTGTCATTTTGTCGCCAAGGCCATCTTTTCTTAAAGCTGAGAAAAGTGAAACTTTTCTCATCACAACTTTGCTGGAGCATTAAACGGAAAATTTTACGACATCCAGCGTGTATGAGAAAATCATAAACGGCCTAATTAACTTAGAGGGTCTCGGTACAATTTTGGTGCCATCAATTCTTTTAGAACTCAACTGGCTTCCCCACGAAATTTTTTTTGGCAGGGGAATATAACAAAATTACACCAAACGGGGAAAGATAAATTGGGGATTTTCTCCCTAGCCTTTTATCTTTTTCCCTTCATTACTGAGGTGTCATTATAATTGTTTTATTAGATAGAGGTACTCGTAAATTGAGTTTCACTTTGAGTGGTCCGCGCCTAAAAGTATCGTTAGCCGGGATTTTTTACTACAAGTAAGGTTTAATAAACGCTATGTATCCTTTAAGAACTTTTATTCACGTTCAATAACATCAAATTAATCCAAAAGTTATTGTCATAATAAACGATCTTAATTTGGGGCTTCTTCGATCAATACACAAGCGCTTAAAATCGAATCTAGTTCCCAAATGTATTATACAATATTTATATAACCTTCAACAAAATGTACAGCAGTTTAGCTAATAACTTTCGAGCATTGGATTTTCAATGAAATCGGTTAGCAGTAGTTAAATTTTTACTTCAACATAATAACTTGAGACTTCGTTAAGAGAAAAAGGTTTTATAGTTAAAAAAAACTAACATTTATAAGAAATTTAATTAAGAATTAATCTGCACTGAATATACAGTACATCTCGCCATCTACATAAAATACTAGCCACAAGGGTGAATTGAAAAATGAAATAATAAAAATTGAAGGATGAAGAATTTTTTAATAAGTTAATTTTAAATGATTTACAAATTAAACAAAAAAAACTCTTAGCATATCTTAGCAAAAAATCATGCTTGCCAAATTTTAAGCCTGTAGGTCTAATAGTTGAAAAAAGGGATATTTTTTTATCTATAAGGTCCCCGCAGCTCCCTTGCTGGTTAATTTTGAAAAACCCCTTCTTAGCAGATCTGTGCTCCCTAAAAGTAACATGTTTTCGAATTTTCAAGGCTGTAGGTGTAGTAGCTCGAAGAGAATTTTTTTTTAATATAAAATGCCCTCGTAAGCCTTCCTTAGGGGATGATTTTTACAAAATCCCCACTAAGTGGATATCTAATGAATGATAAGAATATGGCTGCTAAATTTCATGTCTTTAGGTCTAATGGTTCAAAAACGGCAATATTTATTTCTAAATCCCTTTTAACCCCTCGCAAACTCACTTGGAGGTCTACTTTTGCAAAAAACCCTTTTATAGAAGATCTTTAATACAGTAGAACGTCATTTATCCGAATCAATTGGGACCGGATACCGTTCGGATAACCGAAAAACCGAATGCGATCCATGCATTATATGAAACCGAACACAACAAGAATGTTGAAAATCATCCCATGAGGGAAAAGTGCTTGAAGAAAAGGCAAAATAGGTGCAAAATGTCGCAATTTTACCTTTATTGTGGAACATAATCACTTATTTTTAGCTCTACCATTATACACCTTCGTTTTTTTCCTGCAAGGTTCCTGATTCTCATGAGCAGCAGTAGTTGAGTAGGACAGCTTTCTGATTGTTGTTCGTACCACTCCGTAGTTGTCTCAACGCAGAAAACGTGTCAGCATTTGATGGACCCTTGCTACTTTCGTGTTGTTGTTCTCGTCTTTTCGAGGAGAACAACAACAACATCGACAATTTCATCGTCGACAGGGCCGGATTCTTCTTGCACGGAAGTCACAATCTCGTCATCATTTAGCATTTGAAATCCATAGTCTTTTGCATCGCATGCCATCCAAGTTTCTACATCTTCATCGCATTCTTAAAATCCTGGGATCGATCGGACAAAGTCGGCAATCTCCTCCCTGTGGTCACCGTTTTGAAGTCTTTTTCCCCTTCTAAATCAGGCCACAGCTTATTCCATGCATTTTTCAGGCTCTGTCTTTCGAGCGAGTCCCACGCTTCGGCTAACATGTAGCAAGTGAGTTTTTCAGAAAAAGCAGCAACACTTTCTTCGTTATTTTCTGCCAGAAGTAATCTCCGCAAGACTTGCTTCCTGTTCAAACTGTTCGAAAACGTATTCATACACAATACATGTAGTTGACAAGAAAAAACTGGTCCGGATATTTGACGCTCCGGATAATAAACGTTCGGATAAACGACGTTCTACTGTATATGAAAGGAACATGCCTACCACATTTCAAAGTTTGTAGCTCTAATAGTTCAGAAACAGGAATATTTTTATCTCCCTTTGAGATCTATTTCCGTAAAAAGGTCTTTTGTAGCGGATCTCTACTCCATGAACGGAGCACGGTTGCCACATTTCAAGACTGTATGTTTAATACAGGGGTGTCCAACACGCGGTCCGCCAGTACTTAAATTGCAGCCCACCGACTCTTTTTTTTAAAAAATTTAAATATCAGATTTTTAAATTTATTTGTGGGGAAATTTATACATATATACAGTGACGCACATAAGGGGAGGGGGGTCTTGGGGGTCCAGACCTCCCCCCAAAGCCCTTGATTTTTTTTCCGATCGATTATAATTATAAGTATATAGTACGTAAAATTTAATTAAGTATTTGTTATTAATGATTAATTTTATTAATTAATGCTAATTATTTATTCATTTTACTGTGTTTTGTTCCCGAAAATCAACAAATTCAAAAGGAGCATGATACAAGAATGGTGAGCTTTCGACCCCAGACCTCCCCTTGAAAAATTCCTGCGTGCGCTACTATATATATATATATGTATATATATACACACAATGTATTTGCCTGTTATCTATTCTTGTTTTAAAATAAATTCTTTTTGATAATAGAAATGACATTTTAGAATAAAATAGATTTATATTTTATCAAGCAGTTACATTTGATTTTACTATAGAAAATTACTTTTTTAATAAATTTCGAATTGCATTATGCAAATCCTTTATTATAGATGGTACGAAGATTCTCTCTGTGTGCGACTTTCGTTTCTCCTCCTCCTTTTCTGTTTGGAGTGTCCAAAAAGCAAGAGGCAATCAGAATTTTTTTTAAAGTTTTCAAAAAATATTTAAGAATGGTTAAGATAAAGGACAATGTATACTTAATCGTTTGCGAATGACAGAACTACCAAATTTCAACAATGAGAAACAAAAGATCAATGCAATTGGAGCATAATTTTCAAAAAAAAATTAACATTTTAAACATTTTTATTAATATAAACATTATTATATTATACATTTGAAAAATAATCATTTCTGTTATAAATTTCATTAATAAATGGTTTTATAAACATTATTATATACTAACTTTATCACTATGTCTGTATACATGAAAAAAGAATGAAAAATATATAATTTAATTCATTCGGAATATAAATTTAGGAGAGAGAGATTGACTCAGAAAAGTATAACAGTGAAGTTAGAATAATTGAAGATTTTTGTGGATAATTCTGATTGAAAGTTAAATATTTTTATATTTAAAGTCTCATCAAAGCTTTATATTATAATATTTTTCCGAAGTAACCCGCAACATTATTGAATATAATTCTGGGATCCCGCGGTAATCTCTGGTCTATTATTATTGTTAATTAATTGGATCTAAATATTTAAGCCCATATAGCTAATTTAATTTATTTGGACTATTTGGGAAGAATCTTAATGTTAAAAATAACCTAAATCACCAGGGGGCGCTGACATCGTGAGGGAAAGCCCATAGGGACAGGAAAATGTTAAAAAATAACCTAAATCATTACCAAAAGGGAAAATTTTTTGAAAAGTGTTTTCCAGTTTAGCATAGAGAGTGTGTCCGTGCCATTTTATTTTTTGAAAAGGATATTTCCTTTGTATCTAGCAGTAAGTAATTTTTCATTATTTAACGATTATTAATAAACATCAACATTGTTTTAAAAACTAATTTCATATTGATTTTTACAAAATATTAATGAATAATTTAAATAAAAAAAAACCCGCGTATTTTCTTAGAACTTATGGAAGAATTCAGATTGATTTATTTTCTTCTGCAAATCGAAAGCAATTCAATATGTATTTCAACAGGAACTAATTGAATTTAGTGTCAAACATGTAGCAATCTACTATCAAGGAGACACAATCCATAGTAATAATAATTTTGTATTTCAGGTCAGTAGTGTGTCCATTTTTTATTTGAAAAGCAAATTTTCTTTGGTTAGCGGTAAGTAATTTGTTTTTCATTATTTAACGATTATTATTTTTACATCAACATTGTTTAAAAAATTAATTCCGTATTGCTTTTTGCAGAATAATGAATCATTTTTTTGTAAAATAAAAACCACGTTTTGTTTAGGGGTATGGATGAATTCAGATAGATTTTAGTTTCAAACATGCAGTAATTTTTAATCAAGAAAATTTAATCCATTGTAATAATAATTCTATTTTATCTTTTTTTTCAGTATTAAAGGATAGTTGAAGGAATACTTTGTGGGTATCGAGAATAAATACTTATTTTTATTACATAAATTTGTGTGTTTTCATTATCTATTGTTCTTTATTTTTTAAAAAATATATATTACTTGTAAAATTTAGTAATGGATAGCTTTAAATGCGTTGAATGTGATAAGACCTTCTCTACAGTTTCGAATTTATATCGACATGCGAAATTGATTCATAATAAGGTAAGTACAATTAAACAGGTAAGATGTATTATTTGCAATGTAGAACTCATTTCTAAAAAGGCCTTGGAGGATCACATTGATTTGGTACATAACATTACAATAGAAAAGGATACTCGTACATTTGACACTTTTCAAGATTTCAAGTTGTGGAAAGAAAGCATTGAGAAGCAAACTAGTTCCTAGTATGTGAAGAATACTGGAAGTAAATCAGGGAAAACTGGTGGAAAAATAACCTACTTTTACTGTCATCGCAATGATTTTTATAATGCAAGGGGTGATATGAAGAGAAATATGAAAATAGCTGGTAGCAACAAGATTAATGGAAACTGCCCTTCAAAGATGAAAGTATATGAAGACATTAAAAGCAAAGTGACTGTGGAATTCACAAAAACCCATGTAGGACATGGGATAGATTTGGGACGGATGAAAATAACTAGAAAAGAAAAAGAAGATATAGCGAAAAAACTAGAAAATAAAATCCCTATCGAAGCTATCTTGGATGATATTAGAAATTCTATTAATCAGAAACTAGAAAGAATTCATTTAATAACTCGGCAAGATATAAAAAATATTAAAGAAGAATACAATATAAGCTCTGGTGGTATTTTGGATTCAAATGATGTGGTAAGTGTTAACAAGTGGGTTGAAGGCCTGAAAAAAAAACAGAGAAGATTCTAATATAGTTCTCTTCAAGGACCAGAACATTTTTGACGAAAATTTATACCCTTGTATGAAAGCTGAAGATTTTCTACTTGTAATTATGAATGCTTCGCAAAAAGATATGTTAAAATTTTATGGAAACGATACTATATGCTTGGATTTTACGCATGGAATGAATGCATATGGGTATGATTTAGCGACACTATTAGTTTTGGATGATAAGAGAGAAGGATTTCCAGCAGTGTTCATTTTAAGAAATCGACAAGATTCTACAGCGTTAACTCTGGCATTTGCAGCTATTAAGGAACATACTTGTATTTTTCCAAGAGTTTTGATGACAGATGATTCTGAATCTTTTTTTAATGCATGGAAGACAGTTTTTGGCATTCCTGAGAAAAGACTATTGTGTACATAGCATGTAGATAGACGTTGGAGACGTAGTATTGCCAGGTTGATAACGAAGAAAGAAATGCAAGTTGAAGCTTACAAGATTGTCCGAGGTCTTTTAGTAGAAACAGATGAAGCAGCCTTTGATATAATGTTAAAAGAAGCACTGAAGATGTTTGATGAAAAGGAGGAAATGAAAGAATTTAAAATATATTTTGAACAAACCTACAGTAAGCGAAGTGAAGTATGGGCATATTGTCACAGGAACTGCTTTGGAATAAGTACCAACATGCATATTGAAAGTATGCATAGGACGATAAAGCACGTGTATCTCCAAGGGAAAAAAGTCAAGCGACTAGATAAGGCATTATTTAGTCTACATGAAATTCGTAAGAGACAGAGTATTCGATCGACTTATTTCTTTGGAGAAAGGTAAGGTTTCTTCAAAAATATTTCAGCTGAGGAAAAGACAAAGTTGGCCAAAGTTTAACCAGCTTATGCATTGAAAATAATGAAGATGAATGGTCAGTTAGCTCCACAAGAGGTAAGGACATATATATTGTTAAAAGAAATGTTACATGCTCCAAAGAATGCACTTTGATGTGTAGGGAATGTAACCACTGTTTGCATAATTTTACATGTACATGCATTGATAATGCAGTTCAGTGGAATATGTTCAAACATATTCCTTTTATTTGCAGCAAAAATTTGAATAAAATCAATAGTACTATATTAGAGGAAAGACCATCCTTAGATTACGTGTAACAGATGAAGAAATGATTATTTGTGAAGATTGAAAAGCTTTGGAAAAAGAAGCACATGTGGATAATTTGAGGGCCACATAACTCTTTTAAAAAAAGAATGTCGATTCATCGCATTTATTCCCTGAAGCTAATCAAGAAATTGTATCAAGATCTTTGAATACGGAGCCTCCAAATAAAAAGATAAAGACACAGAGATACGTTTCAACAAAAAAGAAGACTTCCCAGAAAACTTCAACTACATTGAGAAAACCTGCCCAAGAAGAATGTCAAAGTGTATCAACGAGTCTGGTTTTGACAGCAAAATCTGTATAAAAATTAATTTTTGGTTTTAACATTATTAATTTCAGATAAAATGACTGGAAATTAAAAGAGGTGTTAATCTAATAATAATTTTAGAATTTTCAGGTATCCATGTGCAATATGTGAAATTTTCTACAGTAGGTGTTTTTAGATCATAGTGAAATATTTTAGTGCAATGCTGATTAACTAGAAGGTGTTTAATAATTCCTTATGATTTAAGCGTATGTGCAATACATGTATGTTCCTTTTTATTATAGGCAGTTTTAGGTCATTCCAATATAGAGTTCCTGATTCACAAGAAGGCATTTAAAAAATTTTATGTCTATATATTTTAAATTCCTGGCCAGTATGTAATGTGCAATATATATGTTCATTTTTACTGTAGGTTTTAGATCCACATGTTGTGAAAACTCCAGATAACAATGTATTTATAATAGTTGATTTAAATAAATAAAAAAAGAATATAATCGAATTTTTGCAAATGGGTAAATGTAAAATATAACCTGGTTATATGCATAAATTTCAAGTCTCAATAGTAATAATATTGAAACAACTAAAGTAATAATATTGAATAATAGTAATAATATTGAAACAAGTAAAGATTTCTTAACTGAATAAACTCCTATTTTATTTGCTATCACTTCCCCATTAAAATAGTTGACGTAATAAAGTTCAGTCATGTTTAATTCTAAATATTGCAAGTGATTTACAAACAAAAACTTTAATATATTTTTTCAGAAGGTGATTTTGTTCTCTATCCTAAAGATACCCCTTTGTAGACACACACACAACCAACTGTATTCACTTCTCTGTGGCTGCTACCTTGAAGAAGCTTAAGTATCATTGGAAATTGCAAATGGTATAACTAAAAGCAGTCTTAAACTAAATTATTCATAATAAAATTTCAGTTTATGAAAAATAATTTAAATACACAATCTGTATTTTAATGTATTGCTCTTTATTTCTAGAAAGAAAATATTCTTTTTAAAACTTGGATTCACTTATAATTCCAATATTTTACGTATGGTTTTCTAAAGAAGGAACTTTAAACAAAATGTCTATAGTTATTCTAAGTTCTTTTTTGGACTCAAACTACTTGATCAGTATTAAATAAGTCTGAGTTTAGCATCTTTCTGAATCAGGTAAATATGTCAAATTATGAGGCCTACCACAAAATGCAAACATAGCTCTGTAATTACATTAGAAGTAGAGTAAGTTATCTTTTAAAAAGTTTAATTAATATTGTGGTTTACACTTTCTTCTAAATCACATAAAAGCAAGAACTGGTTCAAAAGAATGCATGTAAATAAAAATAATTTTGAATAAAACTACAGTTAACAAAAGCTCTTCAAACTTAGTTCATACACAAAATGCTTCCATCAACCATTGATTGTTTGATTGTTTACTCTTTTTAATATTATTTGACTTGTGTTGTGATATTAAAGAAAAAAAATTAATCTAACTTATTAAAGAGAAGTCTAACACACATTTCAGATGTAAAAAAAAAAATTACTGTTGCATTATCATTTATATTTTTTTGGTGACAATCACTTGTAATTTCCAATTTTGAGAGTAATAAAAATAGAATCAAACTTAATCTTAATATATTTTTCTCTTTTCAGGAGAGAACATTAGTTAATCTTCTGTAATAATTTATTTTACATTAACCTTGCATTTATCGGTCTTTATAAAGGGTCATTAATTCTCTCGTGTGTTTCTGATTAAAACAGTAATAGTACAGATTAAGACAGTCTTAATTGTGTCTGTAATTTAATAAATTGCATCTTTTTATAGAACCATGAATTTTTCATCAAACCTAATTATGTTAAATGTGCAAACATTTGATCTTCCAAGTGAATTTCTGTTATACCAAAATCTTGATTCTAGTTATAGTTAAATTTGGATAAAAAATTATCTGTACCTTCATGTGCTGTAATTGATAATATTTTACTTTTCGTGTACATGTGTGTTGCTCTTTTATTTTGGTTTACACCATTTCATATTTACACCTTGGAAGTTCAGAAACCTGCCTTACATTTTCAAGAATCTAGGGAATATTCAAATGAAAGGAGTGAAAAATACTGCAAGGTAATGAATGCATTTGACATATATGCGTATGTTAAAAAATAAGTAATACTACTCAAATGTATGTAAATATCTGGTTTAGAACTTTGAAATGAGAAAATGTATACTATTTACAAGATGAGTGTCACAATTTATAAAAGGTATGTTTGGAAAACTAGTGATAGAAGCCGAAAACTGTTATCTTGTACAACTTTATATCAAATTGAAAGGTTAGTAATTATAACTGAATGTCATTTTTTTTTGTACATTAGATATTTGTATGTAAAAATATTTATTGTTATGTTACACTTTGGAAATTTCAAACCAAACAAAAATATGGATTATATACATTCTTGACTTATTTTTTTCAGGGTACTCGTTTAATTTATTTTTATTTGTGTTTTATAAGAATTTTGTTTGATTGAGATACTAGCTGATGTTTTTTATTAGGCTAAATGTATTTATTATTTTAGTCTTTTAAAGAATATTTGTTAGTGGCTATTCAATGGACATCATTGCATTTGTATAATTGTTTTAATTAATATTCATTTTAATTAAACTAATATTGTGGATGTTAATTACATATGTGTATATATAAGTGTTGAAATTTTGTTTGAAATAAAAAATTTCTTTTGTACATGAAATTTTTCATTTGAATGGATTACATTACACAAATAATTGTAATTAATACATTGCGATAACTTTTATGAATTATTCATGAAAGTTTTTCAGGTTACTATAACTTTAAACAATAAGTACAAAATTGAATGTGAATTAAGTTATTAAGAATTAAAAATATAGATTATATTTACCCTTGTTTGAAAGACAATACATTAAAATCACTACAGAAGTATTAGAAATCATTCAGCAATATTTTTTACTCTATATCAGTGGTCTTCATACTGTGTTCCACAGAACCCTGGGGTTCCAAAAGTCAATAAAAAAATCGAGAAGAAACAAATATGTATGCAAAATGGATTCCTGTTCTCTATGAAGTTTGTACAGTTACAAGTATCTAAAGTTCATCCTATTCATTAAACCTGAAAATTTTACTCATATATAATGACTTAATTTTGCAACACTTTTAAAACTTTTATAATAATAAAAGAATATTAAAATGTGTTTTATATTTATATATACTTCCTACTAGTTTCTGAATATTCTGTTTCCTATCTCTGGTTCACAAGAATTTTATACTCATTAATCAGCACAATGTCTTTCAAAACAAAATATTTTCTAATGAAAAATGCACCTTTTTACATTTGTGGAAAACAACACCTATAATGGTGGAGTGAGCGAATATTAATGTTGAGCTACATGAGGGCTTTTGGCGACAGTCCTCGTAATTTTGAACTATGGTCAAGGACGACACCTGAGCTAGAACTCTCCTCTCCTAACTACCACACCAACGGGGGGACGTTTAAACTCTCGACAGATTTAATGTGCATCGTACCCCTACACGGTGGGTCTTAAGTGGTACTTGGCTTGAACTCGTGACATGCCAGCCATGACCACTAGGCTACCGTGGCACTATAATGAGGGAAACGGAACAAATTATCCACAGAGTTGATGTTAAAATCTAAGAACAGCTGTTAAATTTTAGGTTGCAAAATACACAGGATTTCTCCCACAGCAATAGACATTTTAATGTTTATTGTTCAGGTTTTTCAATGTTCATTTACATGTTCAAGTGAAATATATTTCTCAACGTAAGAAGTGGCTACAAAAACAAATGAAATTCGGAACACACACATTTAATGCAATTGCTATTAATCTCAATAGACCTAAACTTCGAAAGTTTGTGTAAAAAACACTAGCATACATCCCAGTTACTAAATATAATGCATGGGTACGTGATACTTGAATCGCAAATTAATATTATCAATGAGTAAACTATACTAATAAAAAATTAGATTAGACTTTTTTTAATTCCCTTAACATTAAGTACCTATAACATGTTGATTTACTTTAAATATTATTTTTGGGATATATTCTTCGAAGTATGTATATGGAATGGGGTTCAACGAAAACACTTTCTAGTTCTAATGGTTTCAGGAAAGCACCTTCAAATTCTAGGCGTTTTGTAAGTAGAAATTTTGAAGACCACTGCTCTATATCAGTTAATATAGTATTTTCAGGTACTAAAATCACAGATTGCCAAATTTTCTAATCAAACATCGATAATTTGATTTCTTTTAAATACCTCAGTTTTGTGTTAAGCCAATTGCACAAATTATTAATATACCAAATATTTTTTTTTCATTCTTTTTTTTTTTACTGAATGAAATTGAGAAAAGTATCAATGATTTTTAACTTGAAATAGTTACTTTAGATACTAATCTTGGTTACTTTTCATTGTACTTAGGGAAGAAATAAGTCTCAGAAATTTAATAACCTTAATTTATTTATTTATTTGAAGACAAATAATTCATCTCATGAAATTCCAAAAATACATTTACAAGGATTTAATCTTTTTAATTTCGTATAAGGACACAAAACTTTTTGTAAAAAACATGCTTTATTGGATAACTTGCTTCATATAATGAATTGCTTTTTTGAGAAAAAAATGTCCTTAACTTGTTTATTCATTTGTAGGCTAAAAATTTACCTCCTAAAATTTCAAAAGAAATGCTTTAAAATAACAAACCATATTTTTTAAACAAAAATGTGCATAAAAAAATCTAATTTTATATCAAAAGTAAATCCTCTCCAAAAAATATGTATAATCTACTCTAATTTCCTACTCACTCAAAAATATATATTTTTCAAGTGTAAATTTTCTGCAGGAGAACATCTCCATTAGAATTTTGCAGTATCTACTCTCCAGCATTATTCTTCCTATTATTTCGTATTTATAAGGAAGATGAATGTCTTCAACTTTTTTACACTAACTATGATAGTTGAAAATTATGGATTTATTGCAAGCATTAGTACATTTTATTGAAGCATTTGCATAGGATATTTTCTTTCATGAAAATACAAATGCAAGAAATTTAAAATTTTACATGAACACTAATTATACAATGTTTAAAAAAAATAAGATATCGAATTTTATGCTATGAACTGTTACAAATGATAATTTATTTAGTTTTTAAGCAAGTTAGAAGCTTTAATTGCAACTTTGTGATGAAGCACATTTTTTTAACTAATTACTTTTAAGACCATTGTTCTGTTACAGAAACTTCTGTGAAAAACACCATAACAAAAACTTATTTATTGGGGATGAATTTACACAAACATTTTTTGCTTATTTTGTATGATAATGAAAAAATATCATTCCAAAAATGCATCAAATGTTTAAACATTTTCTTTTAAAATCACTCTCAATAGAACTAATACTATTTCAAACCACATAAACATAAAATTTAATTTAATCATCCTAAAAGTCAATTATTTAGAAAATTATGATTCATTTAAGCTTCTTTAGAAACTAATAGAAACTTTGTTGCATCAATAAATATCAAGTTTTATTCCTTTCCCCACATATTCGCATTACTACTGTAGCAATACTTCTCGGATTTTTACTGTTCAACGATATAGGATTCTTCCTGCGACGCAATCATCTAGGATTCTTCCTGTCCA
>BMAU01015340.1:0-23563 GCA_019973935.1 Trichonephila clavipes | reverse complement strand
GAAACAAAAACAACAAACTAAAAAAACAGAGTTTTAAATTTTTGATCTTATTTGGTAGCTTATATTTAAATTCTAATAATTCCTATGAGCACATTTTGATTATTTAAATTTTTTTAAAAAAAAATTTTATTTGTAATATCCTGGAATTCGATTTTCAATTATTAACATTTCAGACTATTTTCCCTCTTTAAAATGATAAACTTGATTCTTCCCTCTGCCCTACAATATAAATTGTAAAGAGATATTTTTGTTGAACTGTTTCCAAATAAAATAATATTTGAGTACTGATGCAAATTAATAAAATTTAAATACCTATATAAAGATTAATGGTTTGTGTTGAAGCTGGAGATGAAGAATTATTGCTTGGAAGAGATAAATGATTTTCCTTATTAACAATATGTAGCTATTGATTTGTTATTATTAAAAATAAAATAAAACAAACATGAAAGTAGTGACAAAAAAAAAAAAAAAAAAAAACCAGTGGGAATCATAAAATATTTTCCATCTACAGCTTCTGACTAAGAAGACAATTGCAAATGTATAGCTGAATCAAACTTGAAAAACTTGCATGGCCGAGGGACCAGCAAGGATGTATGTTCCTCTATTTCATCCCCAAACTTTGTTTTTACCCCTCTGATCTTTCATTTCCATCCTAGTTGTTGGGAATGTCCTCTCTCATCTTTGAAACAGTCACTACCTAACAACTCTAAGCTTATGGCTCTATGAGTATATTTTGCACTCATTTGCAAATCTCTACTGGGCATTTCAATAGATATCACCATATTCCATAAATGATTTGTTTTAATGTGTAGTTCATATTTTAAAAATAAACTAATTTATTATTTGTATAAAAATTTTTATGGAGTATTTTTGCTCTCTCATAGCATCAGTATTTAATATATTTAAAATTTTATGTATTTATTTTTAGAACTGATCAACTTTTGCTAGCTGTTTGCTCCAATGTTGAGAAAAGTTTTTTTTATGGTTGTATGTGGAAATGCATTCTTTCAAATCCTAGTATTAGACTCCCTGCTGTGAGTTTCATTATTACTCATTATAACAGAAGACTTTGCTTGGAAGATCAGCTTTTTATTGTTGGTACAGATATTGACACAATGGTAAATTACATTGTTTAAAAATTCAAATCTAAAATTAGCATATTTATATGAGTGAAAATTTGCTTGCTCTGAAACAAATATTATTTATTTTTTCAATTCCTACTATTAGTTCACATTCTCTCTCTCTCTCTATACATTATATATATATATATATTTGTTCAAATTTTCAATCGTTAGTAAAATACTTTTTATTCATTGACTCAAGTTCAAATACATTTTTAAAAACTTGTAGTGGATGACACATGATGTTAATACAATTTTTTCAAATATTAATTCATTAATTTTTATTTTTTAATTTTAAATTTAATTTGCATTATTTTTGTCAAAGTTACAACTAGATGCAACAGATGGCGCCACTGAAGTAGGAGTTGACTTTAAAAACTTTTGCTTTTATTACTTTATTGATTTGCTAATGAGAAAACCTTTTTTTTTTGGCAAAGTTTGTTTATTAAAATTGAACAACTTTTCTTTACTAGATATTTTTGTTGAATTATCAGTAAATTGAGTGTGTTGCTTATCTTTCCTTTAATGCTAAAAAAAAAAGAATCTTAAATTTTTGTCTTTTGTTACGCTGATATATATTATCCAATAAATTTTTTTTTCACAATGAGAATTTTTTATATGAAAAAATGTTCACACAGGTTAAATTATGAAACTGGGATGTATGAAATCCCCCCCCCTCTCTTGTACATTAATGTCTACAGCTAAATTTCTTTTTTTCAATCTGTCAGTTTGGTATTAGTATAGAAATTAAATAACACCATTAGATAAATTTATTTCATTACGAGGAGAAAATATCTGTAAAGTCTGCTATTTTAAATAGATTTTCTTTCAAAATTTTGGAACATTTTGCTTGAAAATAGTTATTTGATATCAATTTGCAAAATAAATCAAAGCATGTTAAATTTTCTAATTTTGGCTTGTTACCAATTTGTTTCTTAAAACTAAAATGCATAGTATTCTAATCAAAGGAGATTTTTTTTTTTTAAGAAAAAGTATGTTAATTCACTCCAAAACTATGTTTTCATGAAAAATATAATGTTTTTTTTATTAAAGCACTTCATTCATGCATCTCAGATGATGACTTGAATCTTAGTCTTGTTTATTATATTGAAAGGAATTATGACTTTTTTTGTGTTATGTTGGCTTTGTTTTTCTTGATTAAAATAGTGTTTTCTTGTCTTGTAACTGCTTGAAACTAATGTTTTAATCTAACAATTGCTTATGTTTGCAAAGGAATATATGAAGTGTCTTTGTTACATAATTAGATTATTTTGTTTTTGAACTTATGATACCAAAACACTTAGTGTGCATGTTTTTTAAATGATGGCTATGTATCAATGGATAGTGGAAAGAAGAATCTGTATTTCAAGTAGAATTCTAAATTCAAATTTAAGAGAAAAAACATGTTTTGGTTTCTTGTTTTGAAGTATTTATTTCTGTCATTTACTAAGTGTAAATAACGAATAATCACAAGCATTAAATGCAAATTTTGTATAGGTACAAGGACTGTGTGCCTCTCTTCAGGATAACAGTGTCTTAGTGCAAAGATGTGCATTGGATCTCTTGCTTTTAGGATTTCCTATCCACAGTAATCAACTTCTTTCATCTGATATGGTGCAGGTTGTAACATCTGCCTTAACTGTGGTCTTGAGGAGAGATATGTCTCTAAATAGGTATTTTTCATTTAGAATACAGATATAATTCATTTAGAATACTATTAGATATATACATATATATATTTAGAATAATTGAGTGAGTAATTTCCTTGTTCTGATGGATAATTGTTGACAGTTAAATCTACTATTTTTTTTAAATAAATGTTTTGTTATATTAAAAAAAATGGGGGTTTTTTTGTATGAAGTTACATTAAATGTAATAGAAACAATATTCTCTTAAGTTTTTTTCAACTTTGAAGAATGTGTTTGTATTCTTTAACTTTTTTTTAAACTTTATATTTTATGTGAGATTTGCAAGTTTCCCCCTTGTTTGATGATGGAAATTTAAACCATTCAAAAAGTTCTTGTAATGATAAATCTTTATCTAAATGTTAGTTTTTTAAAAAATAAAATTGTCCCAGAAAATAATTTACAAGTCTGTTGTGTGCAATTATATAATTTATGTAGATCAAATGTGCTCTTAAACTCAATTTCAGCATTAAGATTTCTTTTTGCATATTAATTGCTTTTTCTAGATTGAAATACTCGCCATGAAATATGTAACACATTCTAAAAATGCATACATTTTCTGTCATTTTTGTTAGAAATCAGTATGCAAATGTGTGGTATATGTTGATTTAAACCATATGATTTCACTTTAGGGAAAAGTAAAATGAAATAGATCAAAAGCCTTTTGAATTGCTTAATTAGCCCTTTAATTTATTTTAAAATTTTTTTATATGCTATGAGACAATTTATGTTGCAATTCTAGCTTCTACCGAATAGTGATGAAAATACATCATGTCAGAAGCACCAATCACTTTGTCAATATGAGTTTAGAAAGTTTAAAAATGATCATTTTCTGTTTTTGCATCAAATCTTGAGTCTCTCCCCCCCCATTTTTTAAAAATAATTTTTCTCATTCATGATCATGGGTTTTTTGTGAATCATTTATTCCACAGCTTAAAACTTCCAAGGAAACGGATGCATTCTATTTATATATATATATATATATATATATTACACACAAACGAACAAACACACACACTTTGTTTTCAATGCAGTAGATACATTTTTTGAAAATCTATCTAAAAAGACAATCAAAAAAGTATATAATTTACTGTAAAAAGCGAGGTATGTTCCATGTTTTCTAAGAGCTATGCCATATTAAGTAGAGAACTTTGATTTGAAAAATCGTGTAAAAAAAAGAAAAGTGATCAACTGTATAAGTTTTTAGATACATTTATTTCTGTCTGTAAGGAAAGGATAAAGCTATGAATTAAAATACTAGAAATATTAATTGTTTTTCAGTATTTCTTGATAATAAACACATTTGTGTATGGTGCAATGAATCAAAATCACTGCCTTCACTAGAAAACTCTTCTACAACTGTCATGCTTGAGTACGGTGAAGAATTTTACCCTTTAATAGATGTCTTGAGAAGATTAACTGCTTTTCAAGTGTTATTTGAAAATGTCATTTATATATTTTTCTGTTTGGGTTTTGTAAGTTCTTTAAATAATTTGCAGTATCTAGTGAAACAAATCTCGAGACCTTTGTGAAATTTCAGAATCCATTCTTAGCTGGAGTCTAAATTTGATAAATGATTTTGCATAAAGTTTAAACCTTCAGAAATTAATCTAGCATTTGAAAAATTTCGTCTAACAATTAGTTATCCAAAACCATGTTGGACTAAATTAGCCATGTGAAAAAAGAAATGTAGGGCGTTTTTGTACCATATTATTTGAAATTGGGGAAAAATGACTTAGTGTGTACAATTTTTTCGAAATCATAATTTCAAATTCGGGAATCTTCTTTTTAACTGAAGGTTATGTTGTAATCATAGCACAATATGCCACTATATTGCTCTATGAAGAAAGGAAACTCAATTACTTTTGAAAGGAAATTAAATTACAGTTGGGAAAGTTCTGTGTCATAGTTTGACCTTATTTTATTTCTGTTGGTAAGTAGTTATGTTGAAGATATTTAGAAGATATTTAAAACAAACCTGTTCAAAGAGCTGTTCATTTTAGCAATATCGTTTTCTCTCTTCAGACGTTTATTTTCATGGTTAATGGGTGGAGATGCTTTAGGCTTAGATGAGATGAATAAAGGTTCCCATGAAAAAGTTTCAGAAAATATTGATGCAAATTCCTACTTCAAAGATTTTTCCAAAGAATATATGTTAAAAGCTATCCAGAAGTGTTTTGATGTAAGTATCTAAAATATTATTTTGATTTCTTAATTAGAAAAATAGAGATAGAGTAATATAGATTCTGAAATTATTTAGGATGTAGTATCTTAAATATAGAGAGATTCTCTGTTGTAATAATTTGATAAACTGCTATTCTAGAATTTTTATCTGCTCAAATTCTAATGCATTATTTTAAAATGTTTCTATCTATTCCTTTTAATAGTTAGAAATTAAGAATGTGATTTTGCCACATATGTTGTGGAAAATTGCTTCTTGAGAAAATATTTTATTGTATTGTACATATAATCCATCTTAGACTTTTTTAAGTAATGAAATTAAATTTTCGAGTTATTTACGAGTAAATTTTTCCGTAAATTTACTATTTTTTTACTGTATTCGATAATTTAAATTTCTAATGTTATCTTCACAGAGTTATCTTTTGCAATGTTTATATATTATACACTCACACCGAAGAGCCACACACTTTACACTATGACCACACCTCATTACACCCTTAAACAAAACCATGGCCATATGTGGTTAATGCAGTAAATAAAGTGTCTCCATGGGCTATCATTCTACTCTTATAGTGTTTAATGACATAGTGGAAAAAGCTCAGATTTATCAGAATTTTAAGGTCAAATCATCATTGGTCAGTGCTTATTAATATTGGTTTCAGAAATGGCATGCTTATATAAATTTATCCTTAAATTCTAATTTTTCTGATTTGCAATTTAGTAGTGGTTTATTAATTATATTTTCACTTCAAGGCATTTCCATAGCTATGTCTTGAGATAAATTCTTGAATAGAGTGATTGAATGTGTCACAGTGGGAATAAAAAACCCATCATCTGGTGCGGATTTGGCGAATAACTGTCACATAGGTTCTCTTATGTTGAAATCGAGCATATTTGAACTTGTTTACGTCTTTTTATAGATGTTTTCATTTCATCAATATTCTGTTTTGTACTAAGAAGATTTTCCTAATTTGATGAGTTCCCACCTGCAAGTTTTTGTGCATTTCGTCATATTTTCTGTTTCTTTTAAAAATATTTTCTGTATTAATTTTTGTCTGTTCATATTTTGTCTAAAATGAAATGTAATCAATATTTACTCAAAGCTATTATAAGCATAAATGCTTTATTCAAAAATAATTACAAATGTATTTTCAAACTCCTTACAATTCAATATGTAGTATACTATGTGCGTAGAATATTTATTTGATGAAAATCGATATTTTCTCAGTTGTTACAACACAAAATTTGTACCACTGTTTAAAAATATTTTCTGTCTTTTTAATTCTATTGCACTTAAATTTTCCTCCTATTTCATTATAATACTTCTTGTTTACTATTTAACCATTGCTTGTTTGTGTATACTACATTATATATATATATACATATATTTCTTTTCTCTTTCGTTTACTTTCTTTTTACTTCTTGAATCACACAATAGAGAAATAAAATTATTTATCACTTGAAGAAAACACGTAACTGGCTAAGAGCTTTGTGGGAAAACCTGGGTTTTATATAGTTTGTAAATTTTTACAAAAACTGGTTTGCTGGTTATGTTTTTTACCCCTTTGCATGCCCTAGCTGATAGTGTTATGTATTGTCCTTCATCACTGAAGAGCTCCAATGATTCGATATCATCATCAGCTTCAACAGCGATGATACAGACGGTATGTGTCAGCACACTGCAGTGTACATTGCTGCATATGGGTATATGCAGCCTGCACTCTAATGTCACCCCTTCAATGATGACACATCATTGTCAATAGCACCTGCAATGGGTTGCGGGGTATAAGCATTAGAATATAGAAGAATGCAAGAAAGTCATCTGGCCTGACTAATCATATTTTCTGATTAAATCACATTATCGAGCTAGTGTGAATATGCCGATTTCCAATGGAAAGCGTGGCACCCGGGTGTACAGTTGGCTAGATACAAGCTGGTGGTATCATGCTGTGAGCCATATTTTCATGGGTCATATTAGCATTCATCATTGCCATAGAACAATCCCTGACATCTGTGCGCTATGAGAATATCATTGCAGACCAGGTGCATCCTTTCATGTCCTCAATATTCCTAGTAAATGAGTTTGTTTACTATCAGGATAAAGCACCATATCATAAGCACCATATTGTCAAAGTGTAATTTCAGAAACATTGGTGAATTTCAAGTCATGTCTTGACCTCAGAATTCTCTTGACCTTAATCAAACCATACATTTGTGGTTTCATTTGGTAAAAATAATTCTTTCTACCACACTACCACTTTGCAATGTGTGGTAATTGATAGACCAGTTGATAAGTTCCTGGTACCAAATATTTCACATCTATTAACACTTAAAGACTTCGACTATTTTTCAATACCTTGTCAAGCCTATGACTCAGCAAGTGTTGACAGTTTTTAAGGTGAAAGGTGGTTCTATACTTCATTTTAAACAGATAGTCACCTTGTAATAGCTTTTCAGTGTATGTGTATTTGTATATGGATGTATATTTTAAATTGATTTTTTGTATTTTTATACTTATGTAATTGTTTCAGAATCCTCAATCAGTTATGCCATCAAGTACTGTGCCATCAAATGCTGAATTGTGGTGCTATAGATTATTGATTAGTTTATTAGACCGCCCAGAAATCAGTTCTGTCATATTGGATGACGTATTGATTGATATATTTAGGTATATTTTCCAGGTCATTTATGTTTTTGTTCAATAAATAAAACATAAAGCTAAATTTAATTTATTAAAAGTATATTTTAGATTTACCGCTATCGTTCTGCGATTTTTTCTTGGTGAGCTATGAGTGGCTATTTATTATTCTTATGAAATTTTGCGATTTATTTTTCTTTCAGATCTCTCTATTTGGCATGCCATTCATCTAACTCAATATCTGTAAGACTTGACAGAAAATATCAAAAGTTCAATAAAGATGGAAATGAACTTAAAAAAGCTGCCAATCTTTTGTTTGGAACGTTAGAACCGTCATATTTATGGGAGTACTCAGCCAAGCATTTTGAAATTGCATGTCAGGTACCAAATACAAAAAACAGAAATACTGATCTCAATGAAATTGAGAGAGATTGTGTCCAAAAAGTTGGCTCAGGAAATCCTAATTTGAAGGAGTTATGTTCACTTATCAGTTTTTTGTTGGATGTTGTTTCACTGGTAAATAGATATTTAATTAAATTTTGACTTGTGTGTGCATAATATTCTCTACAAATTTCGATTAAAATTTTTTTGCATTTGTATATATGCTCCTAGTATCTTTCAAATTCATTTCTATATAGCTCTAGTTTATGTACCAGCCCTCTTTACCAAAAATGTATACATGTATGGGAATTGTACATTTATTTTTATTGATTGGTAATATGAAACTGCCTGTTTGACACTGTTTGCCATATGGATTCCATTGTATTATATATAAAAAGTAGTCTTCTGTACTATATTATGCCCTAATATATTTAAAAATTATTTTAGTTGGTCTGTTATACACACTATGTTGTTGACAGGAGCATAGTAAATTATATTGTATTATTTACATTAATTTTTTTATGGTAATTAATATACTTTTAGTTATTAATTCTATCATATTTATATATCCAAATTAAAAATGCTAGTCATATTAAATTGTATTTAATGAACTAATTTAGTTGAAATATTACACGAATTCTCTACATTATAATTGCACATTGCATTTTTATTATAGGCTTTGTTAACTTTATTGGACATTAAAATTTATAATTGTTATTGTAGTATACAAGTAAAAGCTCAACATTGTGAATATGAAGAGTTCTGAAATTTTTTTGGAGAAAGAAACATTGAAAATAACATAACAAGGGATTTAAATATTTTAAAATTCTGTGATTTTTTCACTGTTTTGCACGTGTAATGTACCAAAGCAGATAGCAATCGCACATTCTAAGGCCCTGACAGCAACAGACCTATTACTAATTTAGTTTAAGCTACTAGGATCTTGGGTTATAGGGCACAGTAAATAAAATTTATCATGCAAAACTTTAGCTGGAAACAAGCTAATAATCATTCATAGATGATTGGTTGATTAAACATAAAATTCATTTTTCATTAAGTATTTTTAAAAATGTTGAAGTAATTGTTTTATTTTTCTTTTAAAATAAACTGAAATCCCTGTAAAAAATCATATCAATATTAGAACTTATATTTTCGCTCAATCTGCATTAATATGGTTCTTTAACTTCGGGTTCAGTAACTATTAACCTTGATTAGCGCTTTTTTTGTTGTCAAAATTAAGTTTTATTTTTATGAAGTTGTTCATTTATGTGAATGGATATTAGAAAATTTCATTTTTTATGGTATTGAATAACTTAAATGTATATATTGAAGAGGCAGATCATTATAACCACCCCCATTTCATACCTTATTAGTCAACCTTTGGTGCAGAAAGCAGTTGCAACTCCCCTGGGCATAAATGGCACTCCTTGAAAGGTGACCAGACACACAGATTATGTCCCATCAAACAGCAATCTCCTTTCCCAGATATTCTGAGGCCATTGTTTTTGAGCCTTGAGCTGTCCATCCTTGTCATCCCAAATATGTTTGTTTCACCAAGCAGGATGTCCATTTTTTTTTGGATGACACATTAATGCCCCATACCATGGTGTTTACTGCTGGTATTATTATTTATCCTCTTTTTATGGTTACTCATAAAGATATCTATTGAACGCCTGTGGCCGCAGTATCACAGTGGTCCATGCTCGTGGCCGGTGTTATCAAGTGGCAGATTTAAAACTTGATGCCCTTTACATATATCCTCTGTGTTAAGGTACTAATGTATATGAAATCAGTCAAAACCAGTGTCGGATTAAACGATGTGGAAGCCCCTAGGCAGTCGAATTCTCGGGGTCCTGTAGCCTGTTTTTGGAGCACTTACAGAAAACAGAACACACTCTTGCGGGCCTCTAAAAATCGCGGGGCCCATAGACAATTGAGTAATCCGACTCTGGTCAAAACTGACTTCCACACTGGTAGGTGGCCGCGGTAGCCGAGTGGTATAGGTATCGGAACGTGGCTTGCTTTGTCACGAGTTCGAGCCCAGTACCACTAAAGACCCGCCGTGTAGGGCAGCGATGCACGTTAAATCTGTCGAGAGTTGAAACGTCCTCCCGTTGGTGTGGTGTGGTAGTTAGGAGAGGGGGGTGCCAGCTCAGGTGTCGTCCACGTCACTTGACCATGGTTCAAAATTACGTGGTCCGTCGCCAAAAGCCCTCGTGTAGCTGAACAGTGCGACGTTAATATTCAATCAATCAATCCACACTGATAGAGTGGTGTGAACGTTTGTACAGAGGGAAGGTGCCAGCTTAGATGTCATCCTAGTCACTTGATAGCTTTTCAAAATCAAGAGGTTCATTGTCAATAGCCCTTATGTTGTTTCACATTATAAGGTAAATTAAAATGAAATCAAACCTGATGAACACTCATCAAGCCGACAGAATGATGCCTCAATATTCCCATCAACATTTAAGTACTACTTTCACCTGATCATGGGCACTCTACATCTTCCAAGTGAGTATTGGAAAAGGAGGTAGGGGGTCATAATACTCCCTATGAAGGAGGCAAAAATTGACACACCAATGTGTAGTTATCAATTACTTAATATTATTTTTAAGCCATATGTCCCTGAAACGATATTGAAGATTTTGGTAAAAATGGAAAATAAGTTATATTTAAAGTAATACACACACACTAATAGTTTTCATTAAAAAAAGGTTTTAAAAGGTAGATGTATAAATTTATACTTTAAAATGAAGGTAACACACACTCACAGATTGCTTGGATATATATTGCTAAAAAGTTTTATATTCAAAATTTTAAAATTATTTCTGTTTTGTTTATATTTTTATCCGTAAGTTTGAAACACTTCATATTGCATCATGTCATTGTAAATTACATTTTATGTTTTATTTCTATTTTAGGAGACTTATTTAGAAGTAAAAACTGAACATTTACCAAAGCTTTTGTGTCGAATATTTATTGTACTTTCTAAAAATTGCTCTATTTTGTCCATTCATGATATTTCTGTTGCTATAAAGTTGTGTTCAAAATTATTATGCAAAATGCAACCACCTCTTATTAATGTTGAAATTGAAGAAAGTTTTGAGAGTTCTATTAATCTGTATAGTAATGTTGATTCATATAACTCAAGAGAAAATATTTTGAAAACAAATGAAAATTCTTATGTTGAAAAAAATTCTAGTTTTATTGTTGAGTGTCCTCGTAATTTGTCTCCTGTTTACACATCAGATTTTGATGTACAAACTACTGATCTAGAAAGGAATAAAGAAAACGAACTTAGCACTATACGTAGTATTATTACCTTATGCACAGAGAAATACCAGATTTTTTTTGTTACCTTTCTAAAAGAAAAAGTCATCAAGAATATTGATCAGACTTTAGAGCGTTACAAGTCTTTGTTGCTTCCAAAGCACGAAAGAGAAATTCAGCGCGAAAAGAATCTTGACAAATTGCTTCATAAATGTTTATCAACCAAGTGCAATTGCCTGTCATCTGAGGAAGTTGAGATATTTAAACGAGATATTGCAGATACATCTTTCAAGAAAAGTGATCTCCCATTAAATGATGTTGAAGATGTATCAAGTGATTCTGATTTATGCCAGACTTTTGAATTTTGTGCAACCTTCTTGTTGAGCTCTCATCATTTCCTACATTTTATACTAACTCAAATAATTTGTATGATAAAAATTTAAATGCAGGTATGTAACATTTATTCTCACATTCAATAATTTTTATTTATGTTTATTTTTGCTTGCAAGAAAGACAAATGTCTTATTTTTACTTAGTTTTATAATTACGTTTTCTGTTACTGTATACTTTTTTAAAATTTTTTAATTTAGTGTTTTTATGCTTGATTTTTTATGCAAATAAATAAATTTGCGTACTTGCTTTTAGTAGTCTTATATAGCATGTTTGATATCTAACCGGCATCATTAATTTTATTATGATTGATATTTGGTATTGGGTTTCCTGTTATTCTTCAAGAAGGGGCTACATGAGCATTGGGAGTTTATAGGCTGAATGTGTAACAGAAATTTCATATTTTATCTATAAAACCTCTTCTGTTTCATAATGAATAAATTTTGTGTTTTTCTGTAAAAGCTCTTGCCCAGTTGAATTGCTCTTGAATGATGTACAATGTAATCTTTTCCCATATTTTTAATTCTAAATATATTACATGAAAGTGCCGGAAGATTCTTGAGTGCTAGTTTTTTCTGAAAGTAAAAGACTCAGATGTATTTTAAATGATATAAAGTCTTATATAATTGCTTAACAGAGAAGTCCTTCATGTAAATCTTGAAATCACCCATTCTCATGTTACTATTTTTAACTCTATCATAAACAAGATAAGTGAATCCTTTATCTCAGTGGGAAGTTTACTGTAAATATTTTATAGTGAGTTAATTTTATTGAATAATTCTGTTTAAAATAACAAAAGATGACGCAAGAAAAATGATCTGATTACAAAGAAATTTTTTATGCTAATTTCTTTCAATTCAATGTGCAAATGATTGAATTTTTGTGATTAAATGAATCAATTACTGGACCTTAGGAGCTTCATAACTGAGCATCTGGATTAAAGGTTCCCAAACTTTTTGCCTCATAGGCCCCTTGCCATGTTTTTCGGTTTTGAGTAGACCCCCTGCTTACCTAATGCTGAATTTTTGCAAATTTATCAACTTAAACGTCTTTTGACAACTGGTATAGATCTACTATAAAAGATTTAAATTTTTAACTGTAGTGAAGTATAGTGTTTAAAATTTAAGAAACACATGTTAACTAAATTAAAATTTAATTAATACATAAAATATAACTGGTGAAGAAACAAATGTTTATAATGGGAGTCACAAATCTGGTGCTTCAATAACAAATTTTCAACATTTGGCTTTAATCTTGACAGATTTAACCCTACATCTCCTCGGTTAGTAGTGCCCAGTCTTTTTATTTCTTTCCTTTTCTTTTTTTCATTTTGGAGATTGGCATCCGGATTGGAACTCCTCAGTAGGAAAAGCAATTAAAAGCTTTCTCATAATAATCTGAATCATCTCTCTATAATTCGGAATAAATAACTAGTATGTCTTTTTAAAACCAAAATTGCTGACTTCCGTTTCTAAACTTTACTTTAAAATCTCCGTTACTGCCTATTTCGATCAGTTTCTCTTGTAATATGACATTTATTGGGTTTTTTTTTCAATATGAACGTAGGAATTCATTGTCTACTGGGGTAATTACCATAGTCAAAGCGCATTCTCAAACCTAGTTTCAAAATCTGAATAAAGGGCATTTAAATGTTGAACGTAGGTTAAAACTTCGTTTTCCTGGCAGATTGTCTGTATTCAATTTAGAAACTGGGAAAATTCGCGGCGTTCAATATTATACTCCTTTAGCTTAATTCTGGCAAGAAACACTGAAATGATGGTCCTTGTTTTTAAAAAAATTATTCTGGCACCGTGTAACTGCTAATTAACCTCATTAAATTTAGTAAATAAATCTGTTAAAAAGGTAAATTCATTTAAATTATAGCCACAATCTGGTTTAATGAGAGCCACTATCGTAGAACCCTCTTTACACCTCATGGACCCCCTAATAATTTTTTTGCTGACATGAACCCCTTACCAGTCATCATAGATCCATTGGGGTTGATATAGACCACTTTGGGAATTACTGATCTGAATGGTATATTGAAGTGCAGATCTAGGAAATTATTTTCATTGGAATTCCATTTAGTTTTTTTGACTTACCTTTATTTCAAAAAGGAAAGCGGATAAGTGCCTGAGCCAAGAGTGTGCGTTTTTTATTCAAATATTTGAAATTCCTGTATTAACCTAATTGAAGGAAAGGGAATTCTTTTAATTTTCAAAGATGCTGCTACTAGGGCAAAAATGTTGCCAAGTTGTAAAACAAGTGGAATATTTTCCAATCAAATTGACATAAAGTAAAACACCATGTACAAATGATGATCATTGTTTTATTTCTCACAACCCTACCTGAAGGTAATACATTTTCTCTATTGATTTGTCATCTTGTACAATATCTCTGCTAGTCTTAGTTTCAAGGACATTTTTGTTTTGTTTTAAAAATGAGTTTGAAGAGAAATTTACATATGGCAAATTACAGGCTGTGGCATAATCTAGCCCCCTCTCCTAGTGGTCTGTGTAAATCACTAATTACAGGTAACTATATTTGCTGAAAGCTTGAATAACAGTATGGGTGCTTGGCATTTTATATGTGAAAGAGAAACAAGCTCAAGGGTGGATAAAAAGCATTTTGAAGTAAGAAAGGTGCTAAAACCAAAAAAGGCAGCTGTTGATCATTGACTATTTCATGTCTTGGAGGGAAAACTCGCTGCATTATTACTTGCATTCACTTATTCCAATGAGAATAAGTGAATTTTTTGCAAACTATTGGGAAACTCTTGATTCTGACTCTTGACTTTGAAAGACTTACATGAATTTCTTTTCCTTTAGAGCAAATTTCATTTGACACCCAAACGATCAAAAGAATAAAATTGCTCACATATGGCTTACAGAAAATGTTTAAAAAAACATCAGTTTTTTCTGAGATTAGCATATTGATGTCAACTTCCTTATTACTTTAATTTTTAAAAAGTTTCAAAAATTCTTTGCTTGTACACAGAAACTTGCAATGTCAATGTTTCATTCTTTATACAGAATTTGTCAACATTAAAACAAGGATATACATGTGGGATAAAGATTCATGGTGGTTATATCAAATAATTACTTGGTATTTGGGTTGAAGTAATGCTCACATTCACAACAATGATAAGAATCGCTTAACTATGGTAGAATGCAGTATTATAGAAGTGGTGGTTGATTTAGAGAGCGAACAGAAAGTGACTACCTCTTTTTTATTTTAAAATCAGAAATAAATATACTTTGAAAAGCTTCAAATGTTTCTTATATTACAGACAAGCAAATAACATTTTATCTGCTCATTTAAATGCATCTTATTATCTAACCCTCAAATTGTACATCCATATCATTTAGTTAATTTCAATCGAAATTAGGAAAATTTTAAGTATCTTTCGCTGTTTAAAAACCATGTTTTCTGATTATTTACAGTGAATGAATATACTACTTATAGTACTTTTTACATTGAAGAAGGAAGTAAATGGTGAACATTTGGTATAAATGAATCACAATATTATTTATTAGGAAATGTTACATATATTAAATATATTTTTCATGGTTTTATTCACTGTGTAAAATTTCTTTTTTTTTTTTTTTTACAGCTAGATCTTCTGTGATTCCTGAATGGCTGAAACTTATTATAACATTAGCATGTTTTGCTAATACTGAAGAAGTATTTTTTAGTGCAACTTCTACATTATTTGATCTTATAGCATTGACAAAATCCATTCTTCATATTGATGAAATGAATGAATTGACGTTTGTTTCTTCTTCATCCTCCACAACTAACTTTGTATCTCCAAATCTCACTTCAACTGTTGTAATGGTTGCTTTGACACCTGCTGTGAGTACTTCACAACTGGAATTTCTTTCAAATGAAACCCTTCTGTTTAGTTTTGCTGCCTATAAATTATGGAAATATGTTGGTGATGAAAGACCTAATTTTTGTTTGCGAGGTACAGAACTTCTGCAACAGGTACATAATTTATCACCTCCCAACTCTGTTTGTGAAGCTGTTATCTGTAATTCAATGGCTTCTGGCGATGAAATGGTAATATATTTTTTATATATTTGCTTAATATCTTTTAAAAATTTGTTTTTAATTTAACGATTTCTATTGTAAAACTGAATTTTTTTTGCTTTAAAAATTATTTTTCTATTCATAAGTTGATGTCTTAGCTTTTGAAAAATTTTAAAATGAACAAGTTTGCTAAACTCTTTTTTTTAAAGTTTCCAGGACTTTTATTCTTACATCTTTTCTCTAGTTTTAAAATATTGTAAATTTATATTTGAAAATTTGTTGATTGTGATAAAAGGACCACAAAATCAACATAAATAGTTTGAATTATTTGAATTAAAAACTAAAAAAAGAATTTTTTTTTTTTTGTTAAGATACATTTGATTACCTTATGATTAAAGATTTGGTTTCATTAAGAAATTTCAATGGAACACACAGAAGCACACACACACAGAATTTGCCAGAATTAAATTTTAGTGTTTCACTTTTTTCATTTATTGTGGTAAAAGAAACGAAATTATGTAATTGAATTAACATTCCCCTTAATGTCAGTAATTAAATAGAAAAGGTTTAGCTATAGTTTGATTTTTATTACATTGTTAATCATTGTGTAATTTAGTCTGTCAGTTTTTATAAGCAAATAATAATAATAATGGCATTTCTTTAAGAAATTCAATTCTAAAATAAATTTTGATGCAACAATTTTATAAGCTAAAAGAAAACCTGCAAGCTTAGTTTTTAAATGCATTTGCAGCGGTGTGATATCTATATGAACTTGTACCAACATCCCGCGAAGACGATCGTTTTGGCGTGATGGTTAGCGTACTTGCATTTCATTCGTACGTTTGGAACGGAAGGTACCCAGAACGAACCTTCCCCCGACATTGGTGACCCTGGCCGTGATATGAACCGCACCCTTCGTGCGCCGCAGTCGTGGCGCCATCTATTCACCGCAAAAGCAACCAAACCGTCAAACATTGACGCAATTAAAACCGTCAAACATTGACGCAAATAAGCCGTTACTTCTCAAAGCCGTCTCACACAAGTGACGCAATTGCTTACATGCTCGCCACGAATATGGTATCGTGCGTTTGCCTATTCGCCGAAACACTGGCAGGGTAGTATGCAGCGGTGTGATATCTATATGAACTTGTACCAACATCCCTCGAAGACGATCGTTTTGGCGTGATGGTTAGCGTACTTGCATTTCATTCGTACGTTCGGAACGGAAGGTACCGAGAACGAACCTTCCTTCCGACACATTAATTGTTATGCATTTAAATGATTATTTTGTGTGTTCACACACACACACACACACAGATAATGAATATATTTTCAATGTAGAACATTAAAAAGCTATCTTATTAATAAAAATGGGGTTGTGTATGTTTTATTCTGTGTAGAGGCTAATTTGTTTTATATCAATGAATGCTATTTTTTGTTTTACTTATATGTTTGTCTTTTTTTTTATAAACAGCAGCAAGTTGAAGCACAGAAAAAATTTAGTATTTTGTGGCACCTGACTCGAGATTTAAATTTAAAGTCAACTCCTTCTACAATGACTCGGGTGTTTGACAGGTCTGATCATGGTCATTTTTTACTATAAAAGTAAATTTTGATAATCATTGATTAAATATCTTTAATGTTGCTTCTATTTTGATATGTATATTTTGGAATATACAAACGATTTTATACAAAGTCCCTAAAATATGACTTATTAGTTTAGATTAAAATTTGTTAGTGTTCTAGAAATAGGATATATATATATATATAACATGGTTATAAATGCTAAATACATGCAGGATGCTCGAATCTCTAAAAAATTATGTGTAACACAAATGTAACTTCATTATTATTTCATTAGTAAATGACAGTTGTCTCTTAATAATAGATTTAAACAATTTATGCTTGTAAACTAGTGGAAGATTCCAATGCATCATTAGTTTGTGAGGAAGATGATTTTGGTATTGTGTAAAATGTTGTACCATGAAGTAAGGGAGAGAATGAATGTTTTAGTTTAAAGAAACGTGCATGAGTAGAAATTTTTTGAGTAAACATAGGCCATTAAAACCTTGCTGCTTCTGAATGCATCTCTGAAGGTGCAGGTTTAGCATTGTTTGTATCAATAGTAGGACGCACGAGCGTCATCTCTTGTATAAAGCGGCGAGTGTGAGCATTCTTTTACTTTTCATGCTACATTTTTACCTTGTACCTTTTAACCATCAATATGTTGACTGTAATAGGTGTGTAAGAACTCTCATTTTTTTATGTTTAAATTGCAAAAAGTTATACTTTACTCGTATTTGGTCTAGACTGAAATTAAAATATTTGCAGTAGACTGGTGATGATCAAAATTTTCCAGAATACATTTTATACATTGAAGAGCCCCCCCAAAAAAAAAAAACTAGTTCAGGCATGCATATGCAAATAAAGAGATATGGAACCAATCAGAGTACGACATTGCGGTCAGCGAAGCCTATATAAGACAACGCATGTCTGGCACAGTTGTTAGATAGGTTACTGCTGCTACAATGGCAGGTTATTAAGATTTAAGTGAGTTTGAACGTGGTGTTATAATTGGCGCACAAGCGATGGGACATATCATCTCCGAGGTAGCGATGAAATTTAGATTTTCATGTACGACCATTTCACGAGTGTACCGTGAATATCGGGGAACCGGGGGAAAGAAATCTACGACATCGCTGCGACCGGAAAAATATCATGCAAGAACGGGACTAATGACGACTGACGAGAATCATTAAGCGTGACAGACAAAACCCTTCCGCATATTGCTGCAGATTTTAATGCTGAGACATCAACAAGTGTCATCGTGCGAACCATTCAACAAAACACCATCAATATGGGCTTTCGGAGCCGAAGACCCACTCGTGTACCCTTGTTGACTACACAACACAAGGCTTTACATCTCGCCCGGGCCCGTCAACACTGACATTGGACTGTTGATGACTGGAAACGCGTTGCCTGGCTTGACGAGTCTCGGTTCCAATTGAATCGAGCTGATGGACGTGTACGGGTATGAATCCATGGATCCTACATGTCAGCAGGGGACTGTTCAAGCTGATGGAGGTTCTGTGATAGTATGGGACATGTGCAGTTGGCGTGATATGTGACCCTGATACGCCTAGATACGACTCTGACAGGTGGCAGGTACGTAAGCATCCTGTCTGATCACCTTCTCTCATTCGTGTCCATTGTGCATTCCGACGGACTTGGGGAATTTCAGCAGGACAATGCTACACCCCACACGTCCAGAATTGCTGCAGAGTGGCTCCAGGAGTACTCTTCTGAATTTAGAGACTTCCGCTGGTCACCAAAATCCCCAGACAAGAGTATTATTGAATATATCTGGGATGCCTTCCAGCGTGCTGCTCAGAAGAGATCTCCACCCCCTCTTACTCCTACTAAATTATTGACAGCTCTGCAGGATTCATGCTTCAATTACCTCCAGCACTACTTCAGACATTAATCGAATCCATGCACATGTTGCAGCACTTCTGCATGCTTCTGCGGGCTCTACACAATATACAACCCCCTGAAAAATTTCTGTGTGCGCTACTGACTAGTAGTATAACTTTTTTTTTGGGGTCACTGTCAGTCCTTTAATTCTTGTAATAAGTTAAAAATGATTTAATATGAAGTTTAAATTGTGCTTCTCAAGTATTAAATATAATATATGATGCAGTAATTGGCATTACATACAAAATTGTTGAATTAGAATGTACATATTTTCATTAGAAATTCTTTTAACATAGTTCTTTTTTCCCTAGATGTCTATTTCTTATGTTAGATAATCTTGGCAAAGAAACTGGACCCCAAAAAGCAATTTCTCAAGCATGGTTGAATCATTCTTTACAACGAGGTGATGTTGCTCGTTTTCTTGAACCTATATTATTAATTCTACTGCATCCTGATTCTGCCAGAGTATCTGTCCAACATGTTAGTGTCCATTGTCCCAAAAGAACGGTTTCTGATGATAAAATGCATAATATTCATGAAGATGCAGAAGCTAAAGTATATGCCATTAGTAGTACATCTGGGCATGTAATATACCATATTAGTGATGATAGTCATCCACCATCTCAGCAACCTAGTCCTGAGAAAAAGATATTAGCCCTCACATCTGTTTTGAATGTTGACAGTAATAAAGGTTCTACTGTAATAACTCATAATTCAATGATACAAGATTTTGAGCTACCATCAAGCCATGAGCGTGATTTAAAATTGCCAATTTCAGTTTTTGTCAATCCTTTTGGGTCTTTGTCTTCATTGGGAAGTGATTCTCATCTGGATTATGTTAATTTTGTTTCTCCTGATTTATCACAAGCAAAACGAATTGATCTTGTACGACGAAGTTCGTTTGATGAAGATATTGTGGAAAATGAAATTATTCCTGACTCTGAAATGAGCATCGAAAATATAGTATCTTCAGTTTTAGATGATATTATTTCTCAAGTTGTAAATAATGAATCTTCTGATAAGGAATTTATTTCTTCTGGTGATTTTAATTTCAGTGATGACTATAATGATAGCTGTGATTTAAATAGCTCTTACAAAAAACTATCTGATTTTAATATCTCTCAATTGACTGTCCATCCATTGCACACATATATTTTGCTATATTGCCAAGTATATGATTCTCAGAAAACTCTTTATGCTCTTTATTCTTTAAAGGCTATAATATTAACTAATCCCAGAATCGCTTTATGTAGTATGTCTACTACGAATATCAGCAATTCCTTAAGTTTAAGAGGCCAAAAATTACAGGTTTTGTTAGCACGTCACCGCAAATCAGTCTTTGGTAATAATTTTCATGGAGAATTAACAGCTGAAGCCACAACAATGTATCGAAGCAATACTTATGTAGAGGTTATTGTAGCTGCATGTTTATACCATATTAGAAGTCATTATCCGAATTTACCTCATGTTAAACTTACTGAAGAAGAAGTAATAGGAAATAGAAATGTTCGCCTCCTTTGTATGGAAGTTTTAACTCTTGTTTTTTCCGAGTTAGTTGGAATAGTCAAAGATAGTGGAAAAAGTTTTGCCTCTTATTTGAGTGATTTATTGCATCGAACTAAAGTGCAAAAAACCCTCCTGCATTGCCTTGCTGCAAGCGTTTATGACTCACAACCTAAATCTTTTAATGAAGGAGAAAAGAACAGTACATTTACTGAAACAATTGTAGAATTCAATGAAAAACCTCTTAGGACTGGACTGAACAACAAAAATACTGCTAACGATTTCCAAGATACTTTTCAGGTAAAAAAGTTTTTATTATTTAGTATTAAATAACTAATAATGGTTTTAAAATTTCTCTACAATTACCATTTTATATTTATTATTCTATTTCAATTATGGAGTATAATTTATTAGAACCAGAAGAGAGAAAAATACCTATTTTAGATCTTATATGTTTAAATATACATGTCCAAAACTAAAGTCACAAACATATTTTTCATCTTAATTTTAAAACGCCTGCAGTAAAACTGATAGAATTTTGTTTTATATATTTTGAAGAACAGGTAGTACAACAATGACCTTTAGTTGTGGAAAAGATGTTGTTCAGCATTAGGTTTTGCATAACTACTGGATTGAGACCGTTCAAGCATTTGGGAATTTTGCCTCCAGTTTTGTAAATATTGCATTAAAACAAACAAGTTAGTCTGTTTACAGTGAGAATGACTTCTCATAAACGTTCAGATGATTCCTTGAGATGGAAAGACATTAGCAGTCTTGAAGCTGGCCGGTCTCAGTATTAGGTGTCTCGATGTTTACAAGTGGCACGAAATTAGTCTCCCGGCAATGAAACCAATTCCAAACAAGTGGTACTGTCCTCAGGAGGGTCGGTCAATGTCGCCACAGCGCATTATCATCTGTACAGGATCGCTACTTGGCGTTAAGCGCACAACGACAAGGAGGATAACGGTTGCTCAGCTTGCTCATGACCTTGTTGCTGTGTCTGGAAGAAGAATTTCCAGGCAAATAGTCTATAGCCATCGGGCAGAGACACCTTTACGTCCGGCATCCAGTCTGGGGCGTCCCTTTGACTGCATCCAGCAGGAAAGACCGGATATTGTGATGCTGAAAACATCAGTCGTGGACACCACAAAAATGGGGGCGTGTTCTTTTCAATGGTAAGTAGAAATGTACCAGACAAAATAATTCTCATCATGTCTTCACCTGGAGAGAAAATACAGCTCGCTTTTTTTCAGCCTACCTTTTGTAACAAAAATTCAAACATTTGGTGACAAAGAATTCCTTGTGTGTGGTGGCATATTGTTGGGCATTTGTATACCACTGTATATTTTAGATCAGTGTTTCCCAACGTGGGGCCCACGTCCCGCAGGGGGGGCAATTCGAAAATGGATACGACACAACACTAACCCTTCCGCTCCGGGCCATTTAAATGCAATGCTAGATATCGGTGCCGAATTTATCAAAAAAGCAAATTCTTAAATAATTATTAGGCATAATTTCGTTTGACGAGACTAAAATATCAACTGGGTGATTGGCTTCGTCCGGGGTTCACCACGAAGTGTGCCGTCTGCCGGGAGGGGGACATAGTTCCGGCCAGTCAAGAAATTTGCTAAACAGGGCAGTTGTTTGCAAGAAAGCTATTACTACCGTTTTCATCTTCATTTTTGGCTGAATGTGGATTTAGTGTTGTAAATGATTTACTGATAAAAAAAAAAGAAATCGGCTGGATATAACATAACGTGGGGATTTGAGACTTAAGCCAACCAAATTGGAACCCAATATAAAATCTATCTGCAGCAAGCATCAAGCGCGAGGATCTCACTAAATTAAAATGACAAATTAATATGGGAAAAATCATTATTAAAATTATTTTGAATTTTAATTTGTTTTTCATTATATATTTTGAAATTTTACTTACTGTGTTTTGTTAACAATTTGATAGTGATTTATTCCTAGAATCCATCATTTATGTTTCTTAAGTGAACAAATCAATTTTTAATATTAAATATTATGTATGTTACTTGGGGGGGGCATACAAACTTTAGAAATGTTAAAGTGGGGCATGGCTCAAAAAAATTGGGAAATACTGTTTTAGATGCTGGTACTGGCAACTCATAGTGCTAAAGGGATGAGATCCTGGAAGCCTGTATGATGTTTTTAAGGCTGCTATGGGCCCCGAACTACATTTTTATGGTCGATAATAGGCGGTCACACAGAATTCACATTGTTGATGAATTTCATGAAGTAGTGAATATTCGCATATGAATTGACCCTCAAGGTCTTTGGATCACAATTCTGTTGAATATGTTTAGAATGTGGTCTAGGAAAAACTGTTTCTCAGCGTAACTCCCCTCCAAGGACCTGCCATAAATTAAAAATTCCACTTCTGGAAAAATGTGCTTTGTTGCCGCAAATACTTATTGACACCCTCATAAACAGTATATCAGCTCATTGTGGGGCTTGTATAGCAGTTTGCAGTAGTTACACTCCATATTAGATAGATTTTTCCTAGGTAAATGCTTTATCTCCGGTTCATGGTTTCACACTTTTTGATATGCCTTGTATCTTAATTCACAATCAAAATCTTTTCCATATTGTTATGTTTCTATATTCTTTCTGACTTTGTAATATGTCTCTGTCCCAAGTTTCATGGCAGCACACTAAATAGTTCATAAGTTTTCGCATATTTTATGTTTGTGACTTTAATTTTTTACATGAATGTACAAAAATAGGATCTTGCACATTTGAACCATTTTATATGATAAGGATAACTTTTGAATTATTACATATCCCTCTAAACCAGAATTTTTCAATCTTTTTCCTCATATACCCTGACCTATTAGCACTGCTTCATGTACCACACCCTCATT